>CM076582.1:1338936997-1339517278 GCA_034641835.2 Pinus albicaulis | reverse complement strand
AGGAGAAGAGATATGAGGTGAATGTATTTGTGGAGAAGGCATATGAAGAGATGATGGAGGAGTGGAGGTAGGTGGTTGTGAGGTGTAAGGTAGATTATACTGAATGAAGGATTGGGGGTTTGTAAATACATCATGTGAGATTAAGACTTCCCAAGGGATTCCTTGCTACTCCAGCTATTATAAGACAATCATTTTGATCAAGGAGTGGTGGAAAAGGCTCATAATTTGGTGATCATAGCTTCTCCTCTTAACAACTGAGGCCATCTTGTCAATACTTTGGAAAAGGTAGTATGGTAGCTTCATCATTTTGACTTTGGTGAAGTGCATCTGTAACCTTATATGATATGAGTAAATCCTGGCGTATCTCCCCTCATAGGTGAAACACCTAATAATATGCCTCATCAGTAGGGCATACCTCTATAGCAAGTGGGAGAAGGGGAAGACAACCTTGCAACCTTGTCAACAGCTAGGTTTTAGGTAGGGCTCATAATAGATAAAATCCAACTTCTTTTGTTTAAACCATATCTCACCAATGTCTCATATACCTGTTGCTTTAGAAATGGATTTAGATGAGAGCTCAAACTCCACTCCTACTAGGTTAACTTGGTGATTTTGTAGGCCAAGGATGAACAATATAGTAAATTTTGAGTGGATTTTTACTTGCTTAACCTTTTCACAAAACTGATAACACCCAACATCCTGAAAGCATGAAAGGATCATGGGACAGGAAGTAATCTGAAATGTGTCTAAGGGCTCAAACCTATTTTCCCTTCCTCCCTTCTGTTTAGGCTTGGAAGGTCTTTGGATTTCATCATTGCTGGTATGAATTTATCCTTTAGACACGGTGGCTGGTTCTAGCACAACAAGATTTTTATATTTTTTCTGAGAGCTTTTAGGTCAAAAGGCTACAATGAGTGAGGTGATGGGCGAATTTTGCAAATGGGGGCCAAGATGAAACTTTCCAGGAGTGGACTCAGTGTTTTGGAGGTTTTTTTGCTATCACTCAGTCTCCTATGGTATATATAACAACTTTTTTCTTTGCAAACTCTAACCAAAGATATTTAAAACTGATCTCTTATGTAGCCTAGGGTTTGGTTTAATTAGGCCTTTTAAATATCTCTTTTCTTAGGAAAATGAAATCTTGGAAGCAAGAAAATAAACCACCATCCTTGTGTCTTTGATTACAAGAATTTTGGAGGAGAAAAATCAAATTTTTTACTCCTTTAGCAAGTTTATACAAACTTCACCTGTGCGTAGTGCCAGGTTAGCTCGGGCCAGAGATGGGCCAGTCGAACTCGTTGGAGCATAACGCCGGGTCGGAGGATATTGCCGAGTCACTTGGCTGTGTCTATGCATAACATCGGCCTAAGTGCGTAGCGCTAGGCCCTGGGTGCCTGGTGTAGTGTTAAATAACATTGTGGCCACCCCTCCTGTGCATAGCGCCGAAGGCCAGGGGCGTAGTGCAGGCCTCAGTGCGTAGTGCCTGGAGATTTTCATTGATTTTGAGCATAAACCCTTAAAATCTCTCTCAAAGGCTTTCTTTGGCTTGGAGATGACAAATTATATGGAGGGAATACCCAAAAGGCCTTTATAACCTTTTAAAAAAAATAGATTTGAAGCCTAAACCCACTTTTGTAATGTTCATGTTTCTTCACTTTTTCTCACTGTGTTTTTTACTATTTTGGTCTTGCAGGTGGCATATTAGATTGGAACAGTTGCTTTTCTTCACAGTTGGAGGCTTCTTCAAGCTCTTTTAATTTGACACCCTTCCTAAAGACACCAAGCCTATGCCTCTCGGCCCTTTTTCTAAAAAGAACCTGTTTTTTAATTTAAAACTTATACATAGAAAAATAATCATTTTTCCATTTCTCCTTTTAACTAATATTCTGTATTTGAAAAATTATTTCCTTTGACCTTGTGGAGTATAGTGCTTATCTGCCAAACCATATAAGGTAGCTAGAAAACCCTTGAAAGCATCTGTTGTGATGAGGGAGGTTTCTTTGTCACTATTTTGACCCTCTTTGTCTATCTTCCCAAGTTTTTGAGTTTTTAGGGAGAAAAAAAACAGTTTTATCTTTTGAGTTGTCAAAGAGACACTTTTCAAACTCACTATTTATGTCTAAAAGCCTTCAATGATCATTTAAAGGGTTTTAGGTGTTCTTTGCCTTGGTAACCTTAGAATTTCTCTATTGCTTGGTCAAAACACTCATGAATCTTGATTCCCAGTAAACACATACCTTGTTGCTTTCTTCTTGGTTGTGAGTGGTTTTGTTGTGATGATGCCTCTCATTACTTTACCTTACCTCATGGCTAATCTGATGGTTTTTTGGTCTTATTTGCAGAAATGTAAGAAAAGGGCAGTTGTCCCTCTACAATATTCATGCTTAAGGCCAAACAACTTCTTAATGATTTTTTTGATTGATGTACAATGTTTCTTATGTGCCACTATCCTTTAGGACCTGCATGGACATTTTTATGAGCAACACTTCATAACGATCTTAGATGAGATCATGATCTCCCTTGTAAACTTAATCCTATTTGTATCTTCCTACCAGCTGTGGATGCCTATATGAGCTCTTTAGGTCTCCTTCTTTGCCTCTATTTCTGATGTTGAGCATTTACAAAACATTTCTACAGAAATTCTTGGATATGGTAAATTTCTCCTTTGCAGGCTTACTGCTTGATCAAGACGATATCTTTGGAGGTCTTTGATATTCTTTGGACAATGATAAGCTTCATTCTTGTGTTACCTTGACTTCACCTTTGAATATCTATGGAAATAGTGAATTTAGAACCATGACAGTGCATAACCTAGGTGACCCTATTTGACTTATTGTAATGTCCTTTGAATAGGATTTTGATTGAAAACTTGAATCAGGGTTTGGATGAGGAGACGAGATTTTGACACTCTATCATGCACTACCATCCTAGACAACTAGAAAACCTTATTTTACTTCAAAGGGCTTTTAGAAATGGAGTTTTGGAACCACCATCGCTTGAGGCACTTGATGGGTAGGGGAAAAATTTTGGTTTACTTGGCGAAATAAGGTATGAAAATAGAGGGCTTAGGCAAACAGAGGCAAAGTGTTATAGGAAGAGGTGGCAAACATAGTGAGAGTGTGGGACATCAGTCCAGGATTTGGTCTTGTTCGGGTGATAGATTAGCCATGCTTTGACAAAGAAGTAGGATATTGAAAAAATTCTCTTTTAGGGGATTTCTAGAACTCACATGATTCTTAAATTTTTTTTCTTAGAAATTGAAGACAAATAATTTAGTCATCTAAACAAGCAAAAATTACTGATGACTAACAATCCCTGTTTTCATATTTTTCATCCCTACACTGTGAGAAAACCCTAGGGGCGCAAGACATGCCTCCCATGAGTTTTTTATTTTTTCCAAGGGTTGGGCCGCCTTCCACTCATCTAAAACCACCTTAAATCCACCTTCCCTAAAATTTTTCACACCCATGTTTGGCCTCATATTGCCCTAAGACTGTTTCCTACAAAAATTCAGGAATTTCCTGTAGCAGTACAATAAACCTATAGCAACACCCGAATTAGCACAATTAGGCCCCTCCTTAAGCCCAAAAACCACCATCCACATCCTTGAGACCTACCAAAACTATCCAAACACCTTCAACCTTGATCCCATGTCTTCAAGACTTCCATAGGCCACCTTAGTGATTTATTTTCCTAGATGCAAAAGAACACATTTACAAACATATCTAGGTCATGATTATTTTCATGATTAAAAGTATTATAGATAGAGGATATAGTGAGAAGAGTTTGTTTCACCATATGGCACAAAAACGTGTGATTAGGTTAGTTTCCTTTATGCAATTTCAATTCAACAATTTACTTCATGCAAGATGCCTAGTTTTCTTTCATTTTTTATCATAGTTGATTGTGTAGATTTCTTTCATTGCAGAGTAGTGATATGTGATTTCTTGCTGTAGTGTAGTTATATATTTACTGATAGCACAATGCATTTGAATCATTTGTATTCGTAGGCCTAAATTCAAAAGTGTGATAGACTTCATCCAGAAACCCTAGAAGTGGCACCCTTTTGTAACGCTTAGAAGAGGATCACATGAGTAGAATGCATTTGTTGTGCATATAGAACTGTCACCTCCAAGTTTGTATGAACCCCAAGTTGATAAAGTAAAGTAGGGAAGCCTCTGGGAGTTGTGAAATTCTTGGTTCAATACAAGGGTTCACCGCTTTTTGGCATCATTTCCAAGGAGGTGTCTAGTAGATGCTTTTATTTTGTTTTAGAATTATTTTATTCTTTCCTTCTATATGTTGTTTCAAAAATATTGAAAAAAATACAAACAAATCTGATTTTGATGCCTCCTAGGAGAAGGGATAATCAAGGAAATTTTTTACCTAAAATCCCCACATCACTACATAGTCACCGTTCACTCTTCTTAAGTGCCTATCATGTTGAACAAACCATAGGCGAGCCTTCTAAAGATTTTGAAGAACATATTGGAGAAGAAGAATATCTTGAACCTTATTCACCTATGTCAACCATGGCTAACACTAAAGCCGAGGGAGCCTTTCCCATTAGAGAGGAAGATGGGTAAACTAAAATGAAAAATATTAGCCCCTCAAACCTTCTACACCTTCATGGACTTACCTCAGAAGATCCTTGTTAGTATGAATCTTTCGTCATAAAAGACCACTTTAGATACGCATAACAAATAGCCCTAACATCGATTATGGCTCCCAAACATCTTTAATTCTGTAATTGAGTGATCCAAATAATGTTGCACAAATCCAGATCTAAGCATAAAAGATATTAAGCAGATAAAGTAAAATATGGCTCCATGCATCCAATAGAGAAGAGAAGAACAATGTATTTGAAAGAATTTTAATATTATATTAAAAAGGGGAACCTGAGAGGAAAATAAGAAAGGTTTTTTCTGGTTCTCCTCAATGGTATGCGTTCTTGAAAGTCCTCAGTGTTTCAGATCTAAAATTCCTCTCTCTTATTGGTGTAGAAAAACCCAGACAAACATAGAACTCAATGGGAGCTCACAAGGTAAAAATGGAAAATGTGACCAAGTATAGATCCAGAGTGATCTAATGCAATGGAGGTGAGTAATGAATGGGGAAAACCCTTCTATTTATAACAAAATATTGGGGCGTTCTAGAACTCAGTGCATGAATAAAATATTATTAATCGAATTCTAGAATCACCTTTTAGGAATATTTTATTATATTTGTTGGAGGGAAAAGGATTTTTGACTTGGGTCAATTCCTTTATTTATAAATAACAAATAAATAAATGATTTATTTATTATTTTAGGGAAATTATGGGAATATAATTAAATAAATAATGGTTTATTTAGTTGTTTATATGTGATTTAGTCAAATTTAACTAAGAATATTATTTAAATAATGATTTAAATAACTTATTCTTAGGAAATAATTAAATAAATAAGGATTTATTTAATTAATTTCCTTGTTTTGGGTTAAATATGACCAGTAAATATAAACGAATAAGTTATTTCACGTGGTGAAAGAAATTTTATTTAGGGTAAAATTGGTCTTACATGGTGTACTTGGGTTCATCTAATGATAATAGGTTAGATGACCAAAAAATGGTGTAACAGATTGCCCCCCAACGTACGAGGGTTAGGAGTAAATCGTATGACCGAAGTACATTGTAAGAACTCAATCACTAGACGAAAAGAGGGAAGTGAGAGAGAGGAATGTAAGGTAGTCTAATATGCTAAAGGACTAGACCCTGAGGAGATGAGACTTATAGGTGCAACAAGTCTCTAGTTTATGAAGTGGTACCTATTCTAAAGGTGGTGGGGGAGGCATACCTATGCCCTCTGAGACAAAGTAAAAAGAATAGGAAGTCTAGTAAACAAGGAATTGAACCATGAAGAATATGCTGCGTAAATAAGAGCCAGAAAATTAGAATGAAGAATCCCACATACATGTTGTGCCCAGAATAACCGTCAGGACTTAGACAATAATAGTTTAGTACATAAGATAAAAATACACCCAAATGCCCCTTATACACAGGGAAGGGCTCGCAAGATATGACTGATACATGCAAATCGAAGAGGCGCTGCAAGTGATTGAGGCCAATATCATCAAATGAGAGGATTTGCATCAAGGGCTGAAATGAAGAAGTCATCCGAGCATGTGGGGGGCTACCTATTTGGTCAATTTAGTGTGTCCTAAATTGCTGCATTCTTTCTTAACTTTTTGTCATTTTTGGTATTTCTAAGGTGAAATGGAAATTCTAAAGTGAAAAGAAAGCTTGGTTATATTTGTTCAAGGAAGTGATTTCCCCTATAATGATTTACCAATCTTGAAACTTTAAAAGCAAATTGAAATTGACAATGACAAGACTTGAAAGAAAGTAAAAGTGTACTGCTGAAATGAAAAGGTGCTGCTAATCTAATGAATCAAAACAGGAAACTAGTGAACATGAAAACTAAGCTATTCTTGCTGCCAACTGAACACAAAAGAAACTATGCTTATGGAAATTCAAAATTGCAATGAAATAAATCTAAATCAGATTACATCAATTCATTTTCTGACCCTTCATCATTAGACCAGCTATGACTTGCAGAAGTAATCATAAACAACTTGTGTAATTGATATTTAATTCGCAGAAAGTAAACTAATACTAAACCATACACACATGATTCAATCCCTCGCCATCAGTCCAGCTGTGGCTTTCGGAGGCAACTGAAGATGTCATACATGATTTAATATATCTAAGTTTGCAAAAAAGAAACTAATACTAAACTACACATTTCATAATGCAGCCCCTCACCATCAGTCCAGCTGTGGCTTTCGGAGGTAACTGAAGACGCTATGAGCAGCTTAATATATCTAATTTTTCAGAGCAGCTTAATATATCTAAATTTGCAGAAAAGAAACTAATACTAAACTACACATTTCATCATGCAGTCCCTCACCATTAGTCCAGCTGTGGCTTTCGGAGGCAACTGAAGACACTATGAGCAGCTTAATATATTTAAATTTAACTACTGAATTAGATAAACAAAACTGAAATGTACAAAGCAAAACTGAAGTTAAACAAAAGCTATGAAAAGCAAACTAGCAGCAGAACAATGTTAGTTTCATGTCATTAGCCAAAATACTATGAAAATGCCCGGGCTGTCTACCTAAAACCTGCACAAGAAAACTGATCAGTGATTAACAATCATAAAAACATGAAAGACAGAAATGAAATGGAAATTATGGAAATGTATAAACAGAAATGAAACAACTACGAAATATGAACATGTAATGGATTATGATACAATGACTTTTTTAAAGAAATGAAATGAGAAATATATACATTAATACACAGAACCTTGGCTGAGCAGGGGCCCTCTACACAGCTTTGGTAACGATCCTCAAACACTCCACTAAGTTTTAAAATGTGAGTTTTCTCACATTAAAAGCGCTCATTACAGATCCAGTAGTTATGGCTCATGCAATAATCACTACAAAAACAAAGCTAACATAACAGAGTACGCACATCAACTATCAACTAACAACTCCACCACTAACTCTACGTGCGTATGCAAACGCTCTATATAAAGCAATAAACTGTAACTGTCTCCTGAAGTTTATGATAGCAGCCAGCACGTAGACCACTAAGGCCACGGATATAGGAGTATGGCCATGTTGGAAAACGGATCTATGGAAGGTGGGCGCTTGAATTCAACTCCATAACTTTGCACAGATGTCAATTAACCTCCGCAAGCTTGGAAACGGCCGTATGGATGTTTATATGCCACGAAACAGAGTCCAGCCGACATAGAACTCCATAGTTGACTTCCACGTGGATGGCTTTGACCGCGGCTTTCTTTGACGAATTTACTTGAACCAATAGGACACGAACCATGTCCTTGTCATTCCTAGCCTGCCCATGTGGCTCGTTTCCTTCATAGACACCTGTAGCATAGATATCCACAAAATAGCTGCGGAAAGTTGCAGCAGCTGCGGAAAGTGGCAAGTTTCCGCAGCTGTATGAACAAAATCTAAATCAAATACAAAACACAAAAACATAATTAAAAACCATGTTAGATACCCTTTTGCACATGATATTGACAATTTTGGAGGTTTAGGTGAGTGAAAAAGATGTGGAAAAGTGTATAGAAAAGAGGCAAATTCGGGACTCAACATACCCCCACTGTGAAGGTGTTGCATGTCCTCATGCAACCAAAATTTTGATATTCTTTGTTCAATTCATGTGCCTTGATACTTCAGCCAGCACATCTAACCCCCTTCTCTTCTTCTTTGGTACTGCCATCATTCTGGGTTTCTTCATTAAGCACCCGAATTTGATATTCACAAGTGCTCTACTCAATTTTTGGCATTTCCTTTTTAGCTTCTTATTCTTCTTTTGCCAAATACCCAAATGTAACATAATATTGTCATGGATAATCTTGTCCAGTTTGCCTTGCTCTTTGAGTGTTTCATTTTCATTTTTGATATGCCGATTCAAAAGCTCAAGCTCAAAAATCTCCTGTTTTAATGACTGAACCAAATCATCCTGCAATGTATGAGGCTGAATAGAAGAGGTACTTGGGCCTGTGGCTGCCTTCTCCAGGGATTCTATATAGTCATAGACTTCCTGCTGTTTGGGGTCTACTTCCGGTGTCTTTTTCATTGGGCTGTCCCCAAAGTGTTGCAAGGGAGAATTATGTTCAAAATCTGGCCGAGGAGAACTTACATCAATATTTTGCTGAGAATAAGATGGAGTACACTCATTGTCCGATTGGGAGTGAAAGGAGTCAGGTTCACTAACTGACTGAAATGGACTATGGTCAGTTGGAGACTGTTCAGATGTCTCCTCACCCAAATCAATGAAATGAGGACCCTTAATTTGTGTTTTTCTCAATTTTCCCTTAAGCCTGCTGCTTCTCCTCACATACGGTGGTACACTACCCTTTTGTTCTTGTTTTCCTGTCTCTGCCTTCTTGGATATAGATGACCGTTTTTGAAGAAAAACTAATCTTTCAGATAGTATTTGGTGATCTTCTTCTTCAAAAGAAGGAGTTTTATGGACAGCCTCAATAATTTCTTTCCCTTTTGGTATTATTGGCTTCTTAGCTTTAATTTCCTTCTTCTTCCTTTTTACCAATCTCTCTTCCCTATCAGTTTTCTTCATAGTAGTAGTAGAAGTATCTTGGATTTCATCTACTGTTCTTTTCCTTCTACTTCTCTTTGCTGTGCTAGCTGCGGGAATTTCCTGTGTAGGAGCAACTTGGGTTTCAACATTCATTTTCTTTCTTCTACTCCTTCTAATTGGATTACCTTCAGGAATTTCCTGAGGTTCTTCAAAGAAGTTTCTAACTAAGAATTGTTCCCATGTATCTTCTCTTTCCTTTAGCTCCTTTTCAATCAGAATTTTTATAAGCCCATGGTGATATAAATGAGGCTCTACATCTCCTAGGTGTTTTTGCACAGTCACAGCCATTTTCTTCAAGCTATTGAATAGGAAATAAGGAAGATTGAGAGTTTGGTTTTCAAGAAAATTCATCAATAGCCTAGTATTATACATGTACATAGAGCCAAAACGGCCTTCACATGTAATAAATTTCTGAACAATGAGTAATAAAGTGGCCCATTCATCTTTTATTGCATGTACAGGGATTCCTCTTTTGAAAACAGTGATATCCATACCTTGATTTCGAAGGATTGTTCTCCATGCCTCATCACTGATACTTTTATTTTTGAACCAACGTTCTCCTTCCTGAAGAAGCTCTGTGGCTGCTGCTATTGATGCTTCATTAACCAAAAACTTGAGGTCTCCCACTTCTGCTTCCGAGCCATCAAATGATCTTGCAAACGCTTTGGTAACTTCTCTGTGGTAACCCCTAAATTTCTGAATAAAACGCAGCCATTTAGATTTCCTCAACATCTCTTTTGCTTGTGGAAATCCCTCTATAAATTTCGGTCCTTCCGGCTCTGCCCTTAATAATTTTCCCATTTTACTTCTCTGTGCTTCACAGGCTTGCCTCTGTGAGGGTTTAAGTGGAAATGGAACGATGGAATACACAGAATCTAACACAATACTGTGGGGATGTTATCACAAAACGGAAATGAGCATAAGACTGTGGGTGGATATACGGGAATGAGAGTGAGCAAAAGGAACGGAATGGAGTGAAACAGGGAGTGAGAATGAGTAGCGTGGGGTTTTGTAAACACGACAGAGACATGACAAAGAGGTTAACAAAGTATAATGCATTCGGCCGCATTTTGAATTTTGGTGGCTGTGTAATAAATATAAACACGTTTCAATCAATGATTATGAAGTTATGCGGCTTGTAAGAGTCCTTTGCCAACTCAAATACGTATCATTATCTACGGTGGGATATTTGAACATGAGTGAGAGTCGGAATTTCAATGATGAAACCGTTTGTGAATAAATGCAAGAGGATAACATAGAGATCGTGGAAGGTTACGGGACTGTCAATATAATCATTGCGCGTTATGGGTAGAGCTCATAGCTTAAAATTACATAAAAATGTGTTTTTCGATACTATTTGAAATAAAATTTATTCATACCTTTGGAATCCTTGCTTTTGCCCTTGGTCTTCAACTGATTGATCTTCATTAGTGTCTTGAATGTTCCATTGATCCTCTCCTGCATTTTATTTCATAATTTATGAAAATAACAACTAACTGTACATTCTTTTTGAAAACAAAGTAGTAGTAGCTGCGGAATCTGCTTCTGGCTGCGGAAACTGGAGTCAGCTGCGGAAACAGATGTCAGCTGCGGAAACTGACACAGCTATTACTTGGCTGAAATAGAAATGAACAAATGACAAATGACCAGGTGGAAATGGTCATAAAAAGATTTTTTATTGATGGATTGGATGAAATGAAGTGGAATGAAGTGAAATGAAATGAAATGAAATGAAATGAAGTGGAATGAAATGGAGTGGGTGGTGAGATGAAATGAAATGAAAGACATATTTTTTTTTTTGGAAAATATAGAGTGTCAGGTGTCCCTGATTTTCACCCCATATTTTCTGTATAAGACTGCCAATCAATGATTGGTTTTCAGGCTTATACCATTTTTTCTTCTTCTTCTTTTTTTTATTTTTTTATTTTTTTTATTTTTTTTATTTTTAATTTGAAAAACAAAAGCTAGCTTGGTAGAGAAGAAGGATTCTTCTGTACCAGCCTGATTGCAGAACTTTCTTGAAACAACTTGACAAAATCCTCTTTAGAGAGTGGCTTATGATAAACTTTCAATCTATGGCCATTCACTATAAGAGGAGTTTGAAACTCATCAATGGTCTTGATTCTTACAGCTCCATTGTTAAAGATCTTGTCAATCTCATATGGCCCAAGCCAATGAGTCCGAAATTTCCCTTGAAAATCTTTAAACTTGGAGTCAAATAACAATGCCCAATCTCCTTCTTGAAACTTCTTCTCTTTGATATATTTGTCATGCCATTTAGTTCTTTGATATTGAACTAGATCAGTTCTTAGAATTGCTTCTTGTTTGATCTCATCTAGCTCATTCAACTGCTCCATTCTATGCTTTTGGGCTTCTGATAAGTCCATCCCCAACTGAACTGCTATCTTGAAGGTCTTGACTTGGAACTCACTGGGGAGCAGGACTTCTTTCCCATAAACAAGTTCATAGGGAGAATGTCCTGTTGTATTTCTCCATGTAGTTCTGTAGGCCCACAAGGCTTCAGGAAGCCTTTCTGCCCAATCTCTTCTATGTAGATGAACAGTTTTGGTGATGATACTTTCAAGAACTTTGTTTTTAGACTCCACTTGACCATTTGCTTGCGGATGGTAAGGAGTAGATCTTCTGTGCTTGATTTTGTATTCTTCCATCAACTTCTCCACCAAGTTGGATGTGAATTGGCTTCCCTGATCTGTCACAATTTCTCTTGGAACACCAAAGCGAGTAAAAATATCCTCATAAAGAAAATGAAAAACTGAATTTTCAGTAGCAGATACTAATGCTTTAGCTTCTACCCATTTAGTAACATAATCAGTGCAAACCAATATATACTTCTTTTGCTTCGATGGTGGATTAATTGGTCCAATGAAATCTAATGCCCATTTTTCAAAGGGTTCAATGAGTACCTATGTTTGTAGTGGCATTTCATTTGAAAGGGTAGGTTTCCCTACTCTTTGGCAGCTATCACACCTTTTGACATATTGTTTTGCATCTTTGAAGAGAGAAGGCCAATAATATCCCAAGGAAAGGATTTTATAGGCCGTCCTTTTGTCCGCAAAGTGTCCGCCGCATGGTTCATCATGACATGCTTTAAGAATATCAGGCATTTCATCTTCCCTGACACATCTTCTGATCACAAGATCTGGCCCTGTTTTAAACAATTCGTTAGAAATCCATGAATATCTTGAACTCTCCTGAATAATTTTTTGTTTTTCTCTTGGAAATAAATGTGAAGGTAGTTTCCCTGTAACCAAATAGTTAGTAATATCTGCATACCAAGGGGTCTTAATAGTTACTGCAAACAAATATTCATCAGGAAACTTATCTTCTACAGGAGAATCTTCTTTAGTATTTTGAATTCTAGACAAGAAATCAGCTACTGTATTCTGTTTTCCTGGTCTATCCAACACAACAATATTGAATTCTTGCAAAAGTAAAAGCCATCTTGTCACTCTGCCATTAGTAACAGGTTTGTTCATTAAATATCTAATTGCAGAATGGTCAGTATGAATAAAAGTTTCATAGCCTGTTATGTAATGTCTAAACTTATTAATTGCATGAACAACAGCTAAAAACTCTTTTTCAGTCACAGTATAGTTCAACTCCGTGGGAGTCAAATTTTTACTGGTGTAATAAATGGCATAAGGAACTAAATCTTTTTGACCCAACACAGCTCCTAGAGCTGTATCTGAAGCATCCGTAGAAATATGAAAAGGGAGTTTCCAATTTGGTCCTCTCAAGATAGGTGCTTTAGATATTCTTGTTTTCAAAGTTTCAAAAGCTAATTGACAATCAGGATCCCATTTAAATTCACAGTCTTTTGTAAGCAATTTGAAGAGTGGAGATGCTATTTTAGTGAAGTTTTCTATAAATCTTCTATAGTAACCAGTAAATCCTAGAAAACTTCTAACATCTCTTTGACAATTTGGAATAGGCAACTTGGAGATGACTTCAACTTTTGATTTATCAACCTTAATTCCATCTCCTGAAATATGATGTCCTAAAACAATCCCTTCAGTAAACATCATAAAGCATTTTTCATGGTTTAATGAAAGGTTTGTTTCTTTACATCTTATGAGAACCTTTTCCAAATTTTCTAATGCCTCTTCAAATGAATTACCATAAACTGTAAAATCATCCATATAAACCTCTACACAATCATGGATTAGATCAGAAAAAATTCCTAGTACTGCTCTTTGGAATGTTGCTGGTGCATTACATAACTCAAAAGGAAGCACTCGGTAGGCAAAAGTTCCCCATGGACAAGTAAATGTGGTCTTATCTTGATCTTCAGGTGCTACCTGAATTTGATTATAGCCACTAAAACCATCCAAAAATGAAAAGTACTTCTTACCTGCTAATGTGTCTAATACCTGATCGATAAAAGGCAAAGGAAAGTGATCCTTCAAAGTTTCTTTGTTCAATTCCCTGTAATCAATGCATACCCTCCATTTACCATTCTTTTTAGGTACTATAACCAAAGGAGAAACCCATCGGCTATCTAAAATTGGATAAATGAATTTTACATTGAGAAGTTTTTGGAGCTCTTCTTTCACTATCTCCCTAAGATTTGGATTCATCCTTCTTTGAGGTTGTCTGATTGGTCTACTGTTTTCCTCAATATAGATGTGATGGATGCAAGTCTTAGGATCAATACCCTTCATGTCAGTATACTCCCATGCAAATGCAATAGAATGTTTTTGCAAGATTTTGGTTAGTTCTTCTTGTTGTGATTTTTCCATATGTTTGTTGATATTCAATGTTTTTCCTGGAAAAATCTCAATAGTAGAACTACCAAACTCTTCCATAGAGTAAAGAGACATTTGTCTTGATGATAAATATTCTATGTCAGATCCCAACTGAAATTGTGTGGGGTCATATTCTGAAGATGTCTCAAAATTTTCTAATGTGTTCAGAATTTGACTATCCTCACTGATTTCAGAAATGGTAAAGATAGGTTGTATAGTGTCCTCATCATCGACCCATTCATTGTCTCCTATTTCTGTGATTGCTCTTGCTGGAGGATACAAATTGAATTTCTTTGTCGAATTACCATTTGAAATGTACATGTCTCCAGATCTACAACTAATAAAAGCATCAGCTGTGGCTACCCAAGGTCTTCCTAAGATAATTGGATGTCCTCCTAGATTACTTTTGGGAGTCAAAATCATAAAGTCTACTGGATATTCCCAAGAATCTAAGGAGACTGAAATATCTTCTAATACACCATCTGGTTTAATAACCGATCGATCTGCAAGTTGCAATAAAGTAGGTGTAAAGAGAAGGTTAGGAAGTTTTAACTGTTCCATAGTCTGTCTACTCATAATGTTGATAGCAGCCCCTAAGTCAATCAATGTGTTTGGAATTTCTATCCCATTTATATGTGTCTTGACAATTTGACTTCCTGGATCTACATATTTCTGCATGGCAATTTTTCCCATCATAATGTCTGCAATCTTTCCTACCAGGTGGATTCTTCTTGTGTCCTTTAGCTTTCTTCCGGGTCTTTTGAAACTCAACTCCTTTATGGTTTTTGCTAGAATAGGAATTTCTCGAATGGCTTGTAGCAATGGAATCTTGATACAAACATTCTTCAATTCATCTAGGAAGTCATAGTTAGGAAACAAGATTTGTTTTTCCACCCCCTTATCAATTTGTAGTCTTTCCGGAAAAGGAGGTGTAGATGAAGATACAGGTTGCTCAACTATAGGAGTTGTGGATGTTAGCTTTTCTTTTTCTTTTTTCTTTTTGAATTTTGAAGAGATTCTTCCTCAGAACCCTTATTGACTTGAAGAGAGTCCTCCTCAGAGGTATCTTGCTCTTGAATGTCTATAGAAGGTTTTTCTAAAACTCTACTAGATCTGAGTTGTACATCGTTGAGAGGAACAATCATATAGGTAGGAAATTGTTGTCCTTCTACCATATAAGTAGTTTGAGGATTCTTATTGTTAGGATTTGGCAATGGCTGAGCTGGAAGTTGATTTGTCTTATGTTGGTATGGGAGCATGAATTGAGGATTTGTATTTTGTTGAGAAGGTTGTTGTTGTGGAAATGGCAATGAAAGTTGTTGTGGATTTTGGCTTGGAAATTGTGGAGCTTGTTGATTTTGAAAAAATGGAGGATATTGATAAAATTGAGCAAATCTCCCATAAGGATTTTGCATCCCTTGTACCCATGGCTGATATGAATTTTGATGTTGGGGCCAAGGTTGTTGCCAAGGATTCCAATTTGGTGGGGTTTGAAGATTCATAGGGTTATTAAACCCTTGAGATTGCTGTCCCTGCCAAGGTCTCCTTGCGACAAAACAGAGAGATTCTACTGAATTTGGATCTTCTTGAAAAACAGCTTTGAGTCCAGGGATTGAAGGACAATCCCTGATCTCATGATTTTCTGAGCAAATCATACATGTTTCTACAACTTTTGCATCCAAGGGACATTCCCTTAAAGCATGTTTCTTTCTACATTTCGAACAAAAGATGGCTAAAGCATCTGTTTCTGCTTTCTGCTTGTTTTGGATTTTAAGGGTGTCTAGTTGTTCACTAAGACTCCCTAAGATATCAGTTTTAAACTCATCAAGCATATTACCAATCTATGCCCTACTTACTGATCCAGTTGCAGATTTGTTAGCCCTAATAAGAGAAGAATCCCTAGGCCCTTTTCCAGTTTTAGATTTGCCCCTTGAGAGATGGATACATAGTTCTGTTATATCATGAAATGGAAGTTGAGAGATGTCTCCTTTTCCCATCATGTTTAAAATGTCTATCCATTCATCTCTAATGGATTTTAATAGGAGGGCTTTCAAGGTTTCGTTATCTAAGTTGCTCATCTTTGCTCTTTTCAAGTTGTATTGAAATCTTTCAATTAAGTCTTCCAAATTTTCATCTTATTTTTGCATCATTTTGAATACCTCATCCTTGTGATTGGTGGGCATAAAATAGTCCAAGTATCTATCCAAAAATGTTTGTTTCATATCATTCCAAGTCCTGATAGATTGAGTGGCTAATCCCATGAACCATTTCAAAGCAGATCCCTTCCATGTTGAAGGAAACAGTTTGAGTTTTTGAGAATCTTCCATATAGTCATAAGTTCGGCACACTACTTCAAACTCAAACAGAAATGTTTCAGGATCCTCACCTCGCAATCCATAAAAGTTAGGGAGAACAGATGGTGAGATATTTTTCATTGTTGCATGAGTTTCCTCATCAACTATAGGGAATCCAAGCAAATTGGGTCCCTATTCCTACCGAGCATTTTCACTATTTGTTATCAAGTATTCCCATTATCTCCTCCTCTTCTACCTCCACCTCTATTTATTACTTCCTCTGCCATGATAGTTTCTTTAGAGTCCTTATAGTCCTCTAGTTCTTCTACCAAGGAAGGATGAGAGAAAGTCTCTTTGTTTTCTAAGTGGTTTTTAGTAGGTGGTATAGGAGAATCCTCTAATTCAGCTGTTCTTTGACTTCCAAAAATCTTAAGGCTAGGGGTAGATGGTGGTGAATCTGGTCTATGCCTTGAAGAAGATGGAGTTGTGAAAATCGAACTCTTGGCTTTAGCTATAAACCTTCCCCTAGAATCTCTTGCTCTATTTATGTCATTTTTTTTATTATTTTTTTTTGTTTTAAAAGTTGGGCTAATAATTCTCTTTCTGATCTTCCAGATCACACTAGGTGCAAGAAGAGAGCATACTTAAGAAATTACTAAACCAATAACTCTCTTTTCTGATCCTCCAGATCACACTAGGTGCAAGAGGAGAGCATACTTCAAGAAGTTATCAAGTTTTCCCTTCTTTTATTATTATTATTTTTTTTTAAGAAATTGGCTACCTAGTTACACTTCCCCGGCAACGGCGCCAAAATGTTTGGTCAATTTAGTGTGTCCTAAATTGCCGCATTTAATTGTCAATCCGGGAATCGTAAGCTGATGAAGTGCGGCGCACTATATGTGCAAGATAACCTCTTTCTTAACTTTTTGTCGTTTTTGGTCTTTCTAAGGTGAAATGGAAATTCTAAAGTGAAAAGAAAGCTTGGTTATATTTGTTCAAGGAAGTGATTTCCCCTATAATGATTTACCAATCTTGAAACTTTAAAAGCAAATTGAAATTGACAATGACAAGACTTGAAAGAAAGTAAAAGTGTACTGCTGAAATGAAAAGGTGCTGCTAATCTAATGAATCAAAACAGAAAACTAGTGAACATGAAAACTAAACTATTCTTGCTGCCAACTGAACACAAAAGAAAATACGCTTATGGAAATTCAAAATTGCAATGAAATAAATCTAAATCAGATTACATCAATTCATTTTCTGACCCTTCATCATTAGACCAACTATGACTTGCGGAAGTAATCATAAACAACTTGTGTAACTGATTATTTAATTTGCAGAAAGTAAACTAATACTAAACCATACACACATGATTCAATCCCTCGCCATCAGTCCAGCTGTGGCTTTCGGAGGCAACTGAAGATGTCATACATGATTTAATATATCTAAGTTTGCAAAAAAGAAACTAATACTAAACTACACATTTCATAATGCAGCCCCTCACCATCAGTCCAGCTGTGGCTTTCGGAGGTAACTGAAGACGCTATGAGCAGCTTAATATATCTAATTTTGTAGAAAAGAAACTAATACTAAACTACACATTTCATCATGCAGTCCCTCACCATCAGTCCAGCTGTGGCTTTCGGAGGCAACTGAAGACACTATGAGCAGCTTAATATATTTAAATTAATCTACTGAATCAGATAAACAAAACTGAAATGTACAAAGCAAGACTGAAGTTAAACAAATGCTATGAAAAGGAAACTAGCAGCAGAATAATGTTAGTCTCATATCATTAGCCAAAATACTATGAAAATGCCCGGGCTGTCTACTTAAAACCTGCACAAGAAAACTGATCAGTGATTTAACAATAATAAAAACATGAAAAACAAGAATGCAATGGAAATTATAGAAATGTATGAACAGAAATGAAACAACTATGAAATATGAACATGTAATGGATTATGATACAATGACTTTATTAAAGAAATGAAATGAAATATATATACATTAATACACAGAACCTCGGCTGAGCAGGGGCCCTCTACACAGCTCTGGTACGATCCTCAAACACGAATTAAGTTGAAAACAGAGTCTTTTCACATTAAAAAGCAGTTCATTACAGACTGGTAGTATTACGGCTCAAGGCAGCGTAATCACTAAAAAGCTAACATAACAGAGTACGCACATCAACTATCAACTAACAACTCAACAACTAACTCTACGTGCGTATGCAAACGCTTTATATAAAGCAATAAACTGTAACTGTCTCCTGAAGTTTATGATAGCAGCCAGCACGTAGACCACTAAGGCCATGGATATAGGAGTTATAACTGTCTCCTGAAGTTTATGATAGCCGCCAGCACGTAGACCACTAAGGCCATGGATATAGGAGTATGGCCATGTTGGAAAACGGATCTATGGAAGGTGGGCGCTTGAATTCAACTCCAGAACTTTGCACAGATGTCAATTAACCTCCGCAAGCTTAGAAACGGCCGTATGGATGTTTATATGCCACGAAACAGAGTCCAGCCGACATAGAACTCCATAGTTGACTTCCACGTGGATGGCTTTGACCGTGGCTTTCTTTGACGAATTTACTTGAACCAATAGGACACGAACCATGTCCTCGTCATTCCTAGCCTGCCCATGTGGCTCGTTTCCTTCGTAGACACCTGTAGCATAGATTTCCACAGGCTCAGCACGGAAAGTTGCGGCGAACACGGAAAGTGGGTTTAAGAGCTGTCTCATTCAAGCTCTAAAGGTCATAGAAAACACAAAAACATAATTAAAACCATAATCTTAGATACCCTTTGCATGCACATGATATTGACAATTTTGGAGAGTTTAGGTGAGTGAAAAAGATGTGGAAAAGTGTATGGAAAAGGGCAAATTAAGACTCAACACTACACGAGGTCACCTCATGAGGGTTGAGACTTCTCACACAGACCCGGGAATCACCAATGGTTGCTACTGCATCACTAGACTATCAAGTGTATAGATCACAATCATGCTGAAAAGAGCTCGAACCAAGGTACACTGCCCCCCAGACCTGTCTTCTGGAGTAAATGAGTAGATTTCGACAGAGGTAGGTCCATTGTAGGTGAGGTAATGAGGGAACCTCAACTAAGGCACGGGAGAAAATAGTAGAGTGACTAACAAACAGAAAGTAATGATGATAATAAAGTGAGGGATACCAAATAGCGGATGAACGAATTCCCTTGTTAGAGCATAAGGGGCACGAATGGCTTAGCTCTTGAACTAGCCCCTTCCACAATCACCCTTCATATGTGGGATGGCCATGCCTCCCAGCCCCTTGGCCTATTTCATAACTATCCTATTACCCTTGCGGGCAAAAATGTTTGCGTCTAAGTTGAAGTTATCGACGCCCCCCTTGACTATAACATTCTTGTGGGATGTAGTTACACCTATTCCATGTCTTCCGTCCCATCCATAGTACATCACAAGATGTTTTTCCCTCATAATGGCAAGATTGTCACCATTGACCAGTTGACGTATCATGAACCAAAATCTCAAACCTCTCCTGAGTCCACCATCTCTACTGTCACCAATAAACCCATTGTTGATTCTTTGACCAGTATTTCCCCTGGCGTCTACAAAGACTCCTCTTTGCTTGGAACTTTTCCTGGTCTTCCCCCTCCTCCTGTCTCTGACCCCAGCTTAGCGAATGTTTGCATGATTCAATCATCTCAGGCTGGCCTCCCACAGCCTGCTTCGGCTAGTCAGCAACCTCAATCTCGCCCACCACATCCTACTCCTAGTCCTTCACTTCAGTCGACTGAACCTTTTTTGCCTGGACCTTCCCATCCAGCTAGTACTCATGAGCCTCTTTACCCTCCTGGAATGGTTCCTCCAAGCCTTAGCCATTTAGGAGCCGTCCCACCTGGCCATTACCCCTCTGGTTAGATACCGTTCATAGCTCCCCCACCAGAAGTGTACACAGTACCTGTCATGGCCACCCTCTCTCTTCCTAACATGACACTTGGGATTTTTGTCTGGTACCTTGATCCTCCAGCCACAACCCTGCCTGGTCAACCCAAACCTTATATTTCTTTGACCCCGATTCAACCGGTCCCCATCACTTCTCCCACTGCAACAGTGCCTCAATCACCTCAACAGGAACCACCTCCTATTACGATCGCTTCAGGTAATAAGGGAAAAGCTTGCAAGGGGGCATCAAAGGACAAGGTTGCCCCGAAAAACCCTACCCCTCCTCAGCCTTCAAAGCATACCATCCAGTGTGCTTTGTGTGATGTTGTCGGTCACGCCACCCATACCTATCCTGAATTGCCTCATCTCAAGCCCATGGTTAATGTTGCGTTCCCAAAGTCCATGGTCCCAGAAGCCTCTGTTCCTTCTGCGGCTGCAGCCAAAAACCCCAAGACTATTCACACCAACCACCCCTGTGCTTTGTGTGATATCCATGTCCATTACACCCACCTCTGTCCCCGCCTTGAGGACTTCCGCACCTCTCTAGCTGCAGTGGGCCAATTCGAGGCCAAGCACACTGAGTCCACCTCTCCTCTATTTACACATTTTGCTTTGATAGAACTAGAGGACAGGAATGCTCCCATTAACATTACTCCTCCTGATGTTGAAATGACAAATCCTTCGTCCACTATTTTCTACCTATCATCATCCATGAGACCCTTGGGGAACAGTCCCTCTGAATCCTCCCCTATTGTTTCTCTTGACCTTCCTTCAGCGATCACCTTGGACTCACAATCGGTAGATCCTTTATGTTCTCACTCTTCTGTCACCCCTTGTGATGATGTGCATATGAACCTATCTTCTCATGATGATGATTCAGGTAGCTTCACCGTGTCCGGTGGTATTTCTTCCACCAGTACCCCAGTCTTCTATCATGATGACGACATTATGGAAGGAATCATCTCCCTTTACTTTCTATATTCCCCCTTACATTGAAACCATGCATTCAAACCACATACACCTTGTGGCCATTACATTTGCAACCCAATGTTTGGGTAAGGGGGCACCCATATTTGAGAGACCAAGAGAAGTAATTCTCCACAACTCTCCTAGCATATCTAGTCATGTCGACTCTATTACCATTATTCTTCCACATTTAGAAGAACCTCTAGAGTCCCATACCACTTCCGATCACTCTCGGGATGATACTCCTTATCGTTCCTTCATTTTACATCAACAACTCAGCCTCTTAGACATTGTTGTTGAGCAACCTATAGGTTTTCTAGGAGAGCATCAATTCATTATCTCCAAATCCTCTCTTTGGGATAATGACACCAAGTATGCCAACCCAGAAACTTAAAGTCCATTTGATTCATCTATGCAGTCCTAAAAGAGATTTGTAATCCTTCCTTTCCTTTCTCAAACTGCATAACCATAACGATAAACCAATAGCGCACCATATCATTAACATGTTTGTAGATTCCCCTTTTTCTACATACATTTTAGCATGACCACAACATGCTTGGGGGCACCTATGCCCCTAAACCATAAAAATTCCAGATCTCAGCCAAAAACAACACTGAAACCCCCTTTCTCTGATAGGTTACACTTTTCAGGTCATTTCCTGGGACAGGTCGCAGTTTTTTGCCTAATACCTGCTACCGAGGTCACAAAACAGACCCCAAAAAGTGCGACCTGGCCTGTTCATGAACTCTAGGTACCTGTTAGTTTTTAGTACCTTGATACTTTACCAGTACACATTTTTCCCAAGAAGGGTCTCTTCACCTCTCCTCAAAATCAGATTTCTTCACTTACAACACTTGTACTTGAGGAACCGCTTTGCCGCCATACTTGTCCTTGTTCGTGTTGATTTTCGTCATGAGTTACCATTTTTACTCTTTTTTTCATGGTCCTCCATTGGACCTTTACTATATGGTAGCACCATCGAGTCACCCTTGTTTAGAGCATCCGAGTTGAGTCATCATCACATTCATGGAGTCTATCCCGTGTCCCCTTGTACCCCGCTATAGTCCTCCATCCTTCATTTCTTGGTCCCTCTCTCGTGTCACACATTATGGCCTTTAGTCCCATTGTCCCCTATCCCTCATGATATTGTGTCATTTGCTGCCAAGCCATCCATGCCCCTTCTGCTCTAACAAGGGAAGTCGTCCATCCGCTACTCAGTATCCCTCATTTCATTATCATCATTAGTGTCTGTTTGTTAGTCGCTCTAATTTTTTCTCTCGTGCCTCACCTATGGCGAACCTACTTCTCTCGACATCAGCTCATTTACTCCAGAAGCCAGGTCTAGGGGGTAGTGTACCTTGGTTCGATATCTTTTCAACATGATCATGATCTGTACACTTGATGGTCCAGTGATGCAGCAGCCACTTTTGGTGATTTTCGGGTGTGTGTGAGACGTCTCAACCCTCATGAGCGGGTGGCCTTGCAAGTAGCCCCCCACATGCCCGGATGACTTCTTCCTTTCAACCCTTGATGCAGCTCCTTCTATTTGATGATATTGGCCTCAGCCGCTTGCAGCATCTCTTCGATTTGCATGTATCAGTCAGATTTTGTGAGCCCTTCCCCGTGTGTAGGGGGCATTTGGGGTGTATTTGTATCTCATGTACTAAAAAATTATTGTATAAGTCCTGACGGTTATTCCAGGCACAACATGTATGTGGGATTCATCATTCTATTTATTTGGCTCATGTTTAAGCCAGCACATGCTTCATTAGTACGAATATTTCATCGTAAAAGATCACTTTAGATACGCATAAAAAATATCCCTAACATCGATTATGGCTGCCAAACATCTTTAAATATGCAATTAGGTGATCCAAATAATGCTGCACAAATCCAGATCTAAGCATAAAAGACATAAGCAGATAAAGTAAAATGTGGCTCCAGGCATCCAATAGACGAGACAAGAACAATGTATTTGAGAGAATTTTTGTATTATATTAGAAAGGGGGCACCTGAGAGGAAAACAAGAAAGGTGTTTTCCATTTCTCCTGAATGGGATGGGTTCTTGAAATTCCTCAGTGTTTCAGATCTAAAATTCCTCTCTTGTTGTTGTAGAAAACCCGGACAAACATAGAACTCAATGGGAGCTCACAAGGCAAAAATGGAGATTGTGACTTAGTATAGATCCAGAGTGATCTAATGCAATGGAGGTGACTAATGAATGGGGAAAACCCTTCTATTTATAACAAAATATTAGGGCGATCTAGAAATTGGTGCATGAATAAAATATTATTAAACAAATTCTAGAACCACCCTTTAGGAATATTTTATTATATTTGTTGGAGGGAAAAGGATTTTTGGCTTGGGTCAGTTCCTTTATTTATAAATAATAAATAAATAAATTATTTATTTATTATTTTATGGAAATGGTGGGAATATAATTAAATAAATAATGATTTATTTAATCATTTATAAATCATTTAGTCAAATTTAACTAGGAATATCATTTAAATAAGGATTTATTTAATTAATTTTCTTGTTTTGGGTTAAATATGATGAGGAAATATAAACAAACAAGTCATTGCACATGGTGAAAGCAATTTTACTTAGGGTAAAATTGGTCTTACATGGTGTACTTGGGTTCATCTAATGATAATAGGTTAGATGAATAAAAAATGGTGTAACAGATTGCCCCTCAACGTACGAGTGTTAGGACCAAATAATATGACCAAATTATGTTGTAAGAACTCAATCACTAGACATCAAGAGGGAAGGGATAGAGAGAAATGTAAGGTATTCGAATGTGCTAAAGGACTAGACCCTGAGGAGATGAGACTTACAGGTGCAACAAGTCTCTAGTTTATGAAGTGGTACCTGTGCTAAAGGCGGCGAGGGAGGCATACCTATGCCCGCTGAGACAAGAGTACAACCAATAAGGCGCCTGGAAAACCACGGAACGCAATAATGAAGCATGTGATGGATTAAACATGAGCCAGATAAATAGAATGATGAATCCCACATACATGTTGTTCCTGGAATAACCGTCAGGACTTATACAATAATTTTTTAGTACATGGGATAAAAAAACACCCCAAATGTCCCCTACACACGGGGAAGGGCTCACAAAATATGACTGATACATGCAAATCGAAGAGGCGCTGCAAGCGGCTGAGGCCGATATCATCAAATAGAAGGAGCTGCATCAAGGGCTGAAAGGAAGAAGTCATCTGGGCATGTGGGGGGCTACCTGCAGGGCCACCCCCTCATGAGGGTTGAGACGTCTCACACACACCCGAAAATAACCAAAAGCAGCTACTGCATCACTGGATCATCAAGTGTACAGATCACGATCATGCTGAAAAGAGCTCGAACCAAGGTACACTTCCCCCTAGACCTGGCTTCTGGAGTAAATGAACTAATGTCAATAGAAGTAGGTCCACCATAGGTGAGGCACGAGAGAAAAAAGTAGAGTGACTAATAGACGGACACTAATGATGATAATGAAATGAGGGATACTGAGTAGCGGATGGACAACTTCCCTTGTTAGAGCAGAAGGGGCATGGATGGCTTGGCAGCAACTGACACAATATCATGAGGGATAAGGGACAATGGGACTGAAGGCCATAATGTGTGACATGAGAGAGGGACCAAGCAATGAATGATGGAGGACTATAGCGGGGTACAAGGGGACGCAGGATAGACTCCATGAATGCGATGATGACTCAACTCAGATGCTCTAAACAAGGGCGACTCGATGGTGCTGCAACACAGTAAAGGTCCAATGGAGGACCATGAAAACATGAGTACAAATGGTAATTCATGATGAAAATCAACACAAACAAGGACAAGTATGGCGGCAAAGCGGTGCCTCAAGTATAAGTGTTGTAAGTGAGGAAATATGATTTTGAGGAGAGGTGAAGAGACCCTTCTTGGGAAAAATGTGTCTTGGTGAAGTATCAAGGTAATAAAAACTAGTAGGTACCCAGATTTCATGAACAGGCCAGGTCGCACTTTTTGGGGTCTGTTTTGCGACCTGGGTAGCAGGTATTGTGCAGAAAACTGCGACCTGTCCTAGGAAATGACCTGAAAAGTGTGACCTGTCATAGAAAGGGGGTTTCAGTGCTGTTTTTGGCTGAGATCTAGAATTTTTATGGTTGAGGGGCATAGGTTCCCATAGGCATGTTGTGGTCATGCTAAAATGTATGTAGAAAAAGGGAAATCTACACACATGTTAATGATATGGTGAGCTATTGGTTTTCATTATGGTTATGCAGTTTGAGAAAGGAAAGGAAGGATTACCAATCTCTTTTAGGATTGCATAGATGAATCAAATGGACTTTAAGTTTCTGGGTTGGCATACTTGGTTTCATTATCCCAAAGAGAGGATTTGGAGATAATGAATGGATGCTCTCCTAGAAAACCTATAGGTTGGTCAACAACAATGTCTAAGAGGCTGGGTTGTTGATGTAAAATGAAGGAACGATAAGGGGTATCATCCTAAGAGTGATCTGAAGTGGTATGGGACTCTGGAGGTTCTTATAAATGTGGAAGAATAATGGTAATAGAGTCAACATGACTAGATACACTAGGAGAGTTGTGGAGAATTACTTCTCTTGGTCTCTCAAATATGGGTGCCCCCTTACCCAAACATTGGGTTGAAATGTAATGGACACAAGGTGTATGTTGTTCGAATGCATGGTTTTGATGTAAGGGGGAATAGAGAAAGTCAGGGGAGATGATTCCTTCCATAATTCCATCATCGTGATAGAAGATGGGGGGAATGGTGGAAGAAAGACCACCAGATGCGGCGAAGCTACCTGAATCATCATCATGAGAAGAGAGGTTCACATGCGCATCATCGCAAGGGGTGACAGAAGAGTGAGTAGATAAAGGATCTACCAATTGTGAGTCCAAAGTGATCACTGAAGGAAGGTAAAGCGAAAAAATAGGGGAGGATTCAGAGGGAATGTTCCCCGAGGGTCTCATGGATGATGATAGGTAGAAAATGGTGGATGAAGGCTTCGTCATCTCGACATCAAGAGGGGGAATTTCAATGGGAGAATTCGTGTCCTCGAGTTCTATCGAAGCAAAATGTGGAAATAGTGGAGAGGTGGACTTGGTGTATGGGTGGCATGACCAACAACATCACACAAAGCACAATGGATGGTATGCTTTGAAGACCGAGGAGGGGCAGGGTTTGTTTGGGCAGCCTTGTCCTTTGATGCCCCCTTTCGAGCTTTCCCCTTCTTACCCAAAGTGGTCGCAATAGGAGGTGGTTCCTTTTGAGGTGACTGAGGCACTATTGCAGCGGGAGAAGTGATGGGGACCGGTTGAACCGGGGTCAAAGCAAGATAAGGTTTGGGTTAACCAGGCAGGGTTGCGGCTAGAGGATCAAGGTACCAGACAGGAATCCTAAGTGTCAGGTTAGGAAGAGAGAGGGTGGCCATGACAGGTACTGTGTACACTCCTGGTGGGGGAGCTACGAACGGTATCTGACCAGAGGGGTAATGGCCAGGTGGGATGGCTCCTAAATGGCTAAGGCTTGGAGGAACCATTCCAGGAGGGTAAAGAGGCTCATGAGTACTAACTAGATGGGAAGGTCTAGGTGGAAGAGGTTCAGGCAACTGAGGCAAATTTCTAGGAGCGATTTGCTGCAGGCAAGGTTGAGGTTACTGACTAGCTAAAGTGGGTGGTTTAAGGCCAGCCCGAGATGATTGCATCATGCAAACATTCGCTAAGCTGGGATCAGATACAAGAGGAGGGGGAAGACCAAGAAAGGTTCCAAGCAAGGAGAAGTCTTTGTAGATGTCAGGGGAAACACTGGTCAAAGAATCAATAGTTTGCTTATTGGTGACAGTAGAGATGGTGGACTCAAGAGAGGTTTGATATTTTGGTTCATGATATGTCAACTGGTCAATGGTGACAATATTTCCATTATGAGGGAAAAAAAACTTGAGCTGGACTGCGGACGGGACGACAGACATGGAATAAGTGTAACTACATCCCAAAAGAATGTTGTAGTCAAGGGGGACATCGATAAATTCAACGTCGACGCAAACAGTCTTGCCCGCAAAGGGTAATAGGACAGTTACAGAATAGGCCAAGGGGCTGGGAGGCACGACCATCCCACACACGATGGGTGATTATGGAAGGGGCCAGCTCAGAAGATCCTAGTTGTTTCCAAACCGAAGCAGACATTACACACCGAGCGACATTGACATTTTATATTTTGACTGGGATTTGGAAAGCAACAGAAGAAGGAAGGGGGGGATGGTATGACTGACGGGCATCGAAAACAATTAATTGGTCATCAGCAGGATCTACAACACCCACGGTAGATAGTAGAGCCTTCTTTTTAGAAGGACACAACTGGAGGAGTTCTAGTGTTGAAATGGCAGAAGGAGATTGTGCCAGATTATCTACTATGCTGAATGAGTGGGCAGCCTAACTAAAGGCAGCATTTCGGCATAATGGGCCCTTAGGAATTTTGGTATGAACCTCAAGTTTGGGTGGAAGGATTTGCGAGGGACCATTGGGTTTTGACAGAGGCTCTGTAGCACCTGAGGATGCGGACTCAAAGACATACGAAACAAGAGGTGTGGAGTACTAATGAGGCCAAGTTTGAAGGTTAAGATTGACGATGAGAGGTTGGTCAGAGGCCATCATGAGAATCTAGTAATTAGAGGAACCAGAAGGGGAAGGTTGAGTGGTTACTGGGGCATGAGGTGATTGAGTAGCTACAAATCCTTGTTGAGGGAAAGGATCAGTAAACACAATAGGTTCAGAAGTAGCATTATGGGGAGTGGCAGTAGGAGAGAAGTGTTGTCCCCACACGGTGGCCTGAGACTCCCACATATGCCTCATCTATGGTAAAAGGGGACAATCGTGAGTGTAATGACCATAAACACCGCAACATGAATAGGGCTTATTGGTGCAAAGTGGCCTATCCAGCTTGGGATAAGAGCCCTGTGGCTGGTTGGAAGTTGCCAGTGTTAGAATCAAAACTTGAAGGATTGGATCCACGATTACCAGAAGTGGATGTATTGCCTTTCCTCTTTCTTTGAGAAGGATGAGGATTAGTTGCACCCTGCTGCGTAAATACTTGCCCTGGAGGGGGTAGTAAGTGCGGTTGCATGGGTAGAGAAGGCAAGGGAGTGGGAGGTCCAAATGCTGGAGGAGCTGGGACACCAGGTTGTGGGTAAGGATAAGGGGTAGGATGGGCAACATTGAGGTAAGCAGGATTGTGGGCAAAAGGAGAAGGCATGCAGTATCTTGGATACATGCTACCTGGAGGGGGAAAAGTGCCGAAGGGGCTGGCCCCTGCTGGAGGGAAACCATAGCCCAGAAGAGGTTGAGCAGAGGTATGTGACAGAGCTCCAACGATACCGTCGGCAGAATGAAATTCCCCCGAGGCATTATGGCCACCGGGCTTGGGGAGGTCAGGAAGGATGGTATAAACATAACCAGATTGAGCATAGATAAGGTCATATTTAAAGGCTATTTGAAGGGCGGCTTCATCGGTTTGGGGAAAATGAGATGCGACATCTTTGCCAATGGGAGGTAAGAGAGAGCGAAGGAACCAATCCATATAAACCTGATCTTCAAAGGGGGGAGCACGACATAAGCTCCGTCTTCGTCACCATTCCTAGACATGAGTGGAAAGGCGGGTCGAAGAGGATTGATGAAAAGAAGTCAAGAGTTTAGTACGAGTGTCGTATCGGAGAGGGAGCTAGAGATAAGATAAAAATGCTTTGGCAATGGTCGAAAAGGTGGTATGGGAAGAGGTGGCTTGATCAACATACCATTTAGAAGCTTTGTCGGTAAGCATGCATTGGAACAATCGAAGACAGATGGAGTCATCAGTGATCTAATTGGAGGAACACCACTTGTGGAAAGATCAGATATGGTTGGAGGGATATTCACTAGCAAGGCCTTCAAACTTGGGAATGTCGGAGGGGAGCCTGGTTGGCATAGCAGGCAAATTGACATCGTGGTGAATAGGATCATTGATCAGCTGATTGACGTCAGGGAGACTGAGACCGGCCATATAAGGGAGCAACGAGGCAGTCGAGGTAGGTCCCGTAGTGGTTCCACTAGAAATGGACCCAGCAGTAGAACTGGGGTTGCTACTGGAAATAGCCCCTGAACTAGACATGGTGAAGGTGACAGGGGGAGAATTAGAAGTAGAGGGAGAACCCAAAAAATCAGAGGAAGAGTCAAAGTGTTGACTCAAGGGAGGATTTAAAGATGTTTGGAAGCCATAATGATGTTACAACGAAAGATGAGTTATTGTGGGGGGCTACCTACAGGGCCACACCCTCATGAGGGTTGAGACGTCTCACACACACCCAGAAATCACCAAAAGCAGTTTCTGCAGCACTGGACCATCAAGTGTACAGATCACCATCATGCTGAAAAGAGCTCGAACCAAGGTACATTGCCCCCTAGACCTGGCTTCTGGAGTAAATGAGATGATGTCGAAAGAAGTAGGTCCGCCATAGGTGAGGCACGAGAGAAAAAGGTAGAGCGACTAACAGATGGACACTAATGACGATAATGAAATGAGGGATACTGAGTAGTGGATGGACGACTTCCCTTGTTAGAGTAGAAGGGGCATGGATGGCTTAGCAGCAAATGACACAATATCATGAGGGATAGGGGACAATGGGACTGAAGGCCATAATGTGCAACACGAGAGAGGGACCAAGCAATGAAGGATGGAGGACTATAGCAAGGTACAAGGGGATGAGGAATAGACTCCATGAATGCGATGATGACTCAACTCAGATGCTCTAAACAAGGGCGATTCGATGGTGCTGCCACACAGTAAAGGTCCAATGGGGGACCATGAAAACATGAGTACAAATGGTAACTCATGATGAAAATCAACACGAACAAGGACAGGTATGGCAGCAAAGCGGTGCCTCAAGTACAAGTGTTGTAAGTGAGGAAATCCGATTTTGAGGAAAGGTGAAGAGACCCTTCTTGGGAAAAATGTGTCCTGGTGAAGTATCAAGGTACTAAAAACTAACAGGTACGCAGAGTTCATGAACAGGACAGGTCACACTTTTTGGGGTCTCTTTTGCAGCCTGGGTAGCAGGTATTGGGCATAAAATTGCGACCTGTCCTAGGAAATGACCTGAAAAGTGTGACCTGTCAAAGAAAGGGGGTTTCAGTGTTGTTTTTGGCTAAGATCTAGAACTTGTATGGTTGAGGGCCATAGGTGCCCCCAAGCATGTTGTGGTCATGCTAAAATGTATGTAGAAAAAGGGGAATCTACACACATGTTAGTGATATGGTGTGCTATTGGTTTTCTTTACGGTTATGCAGTTTGAGAAAGGAAAGGAAGGATTACCAATATCTTTTAGGATTACCTATAGAAAACCTATAGGTTGCTCAACAACAATGTCTAAGAGGTTGGGTTGTTGATGTAAAATGAAGGAAAAATAAGGGGTATCATCCTGAGAGTGATCTGAAGTGGTATGGGACTCTAGAGGTTCTTCTAAATGTGGAAGAATAATGGTATGAGAGTCGACATGACCAGATACACTAGGAGAGTTTTGGAGAATTACTTCTCTTGGTCTCTCAAATATGGGTGCCCCCTTACCCAAACATTGGGTTGCAATGTAATGCCCACAAGGTGTATGTGGTTCGAATGCATGGTTTCGATGTAAGGGGGAATATAGAAAGTCAGGGGAGATGATCCTTCCATAATGTCGTCATCGTGATAGAAGATGGGGGGACTGGTGGAAGAAAGACCACCAGATGTGGCGAAGCTACCTGAATCATCATCATGAGAAGAGAGGTTCACATGCGCATGATCGCAAGGGGTGACAGAAGAGTGAGCAGATAAAGGATCTACTGATTGTGAGTTCAAGGTGATCGCTGAAGGAAGGTCAAGCAAAACAACAGGGGAGGATTCAGAGGGAATGTTCCCCGAGGGTCTCATGGATGATGATAAGTAGAAAATGGTGGATGAAGGCTTCGTCATCTCAACATCAGGAGGGGGAATGTCAATGGGAGCATTCGTTTCCTCTAGTTCTATTGAAGCAAAATGTGTAAATAGGGGAGAGGTGGACTCGGTGCGCTTGGCCTCGAATTGGCGGACTGCGGCTAGAGAGGTGTGGAAGTCTTCGAGGCGGGGATAGAGGTGGGTGTAATGGCCATGGAGATCACACAAATCACAGGGGTGGTTGATGTGAATAGTCTTGTTGGTATCAGTGAAACGACAGTTGTCACTATGTAAGCGGCAAGTGAATCATGATTGTGCCTATGGGACGGTATTGTGCTCTTTCTCCTTTGACAAGATCCCAACCTTACGACCTTGTGTACAACTACCTGATGGCGGTCTGAGAGAGCCCCAGATGCGTCGGTGGGGACGATTACTATGTGGAGGAGGGGGAGGGGTGGTCGAATGGGTGTTCCAACTAGAGTTCTTCTCCCATTGGGATCAGATGCCATTGTACATAGACAACTATCCCTATAGTGGGATGAGTTATTTGGGAGATCTGGACTTGCCGCTTCCACCTGGTCGAGTATGGGGGTCCGATGGTAAGTGACAAGCAACTAATATGTTATGTTCATTTTAAATTTTGTGAATAGTATGCATGGTACTAATCCTTATAATTTTTGGAATGCAGATATAGCTCTGGTAAAACTGGCCGGATATATGGGACGACCTGCAGCAGCTGGAGATACAGGTGCAAGTGGATCAAGGACGACATAGAATAAGGATATGGCCACACTATTGGAGGATATCCATTGTAGATGTGAGGGGTTGATGACCGGTGTGTCGGATCATGGCTGGCAGTATTTAGATGATCAGTACATAGATTTATGTATTGGGTTACCCTCGTAATGGTGAGGTATCATGCGACGCATGGCGATGGATGGTTAGACTGTGCATGATCTATGAGCTGCGGGAGCAGAGTCGTTGGCTCGGGATCCTCCAGAGAGTGATTAGATGTAGGGCAGGTGGCACCCCCCAGTGTGTATGTAGGGGCAAGTGGTGCCCCCCATTTTTGTAGTTTTGTTTTGGTAACATGCTATGAGCATGTCCTATGTTTCAGAGTATATGGACTCTAAAAACATATGTTATATGATATATTTGATGTACATGCATTTTTTTGATGGTGTTAAATGTTATTTTCTTGTGTGTGATAAATGCTAGTCTAGAACATGATTTGCGATTTGATCTACGTAGTGATTTTGACTTCTAGGTATATGGTTGAAAGTAATGAATCTAAATGCACGTATCAAAAGTTTCACTCGTAAATATTGTCTAAACAGGATAGGGTTATGCACACAGTATACATCATTAATTTGTAAGACAAGAAGCATGGAATCTTTATGAACGTGCAGATGGAGGGTGTGATGAGAGAGGGCATCAGCTAAGAGACCACGTACTACATCATATTCGGCTTGATTATTGGAGGCATTACCAATGCAGACCCCATTTGAGAGGACTAGGGTATGCAAGGGGGTAAAGATGGCCCATGCAGCTGAAGCGAGATTCCGGGAATAGTAACTTGCCCCATCGGCATAGCCAATATAAGGTGTGGACGAGAGGGCCGATGGAATGATGTGATAAGACCATAAATGGGAGGAAGAGTGGGAACTCATGCTGCAAACGACATCATAGATATGGATGGTATCATCATGATTATGGGAAGAAAGGGAAAGGTCAAGGAAACCACATGACGCTGCAAAGATACCTAAATCATCAGTATGGGAAGAGAGGCGCACATATGGGTCATCAGGGGGAATGACAAAAGAATAAGTGAAAATATGGTCAAATCAGGAAGAGTCCAAAAATGTTGCTGAAGGGGAATCAAGAAAAACATATGGAGTGAATTCAGAGGGAATGTACTTCAGGGGTCATGCAGATGATGAAAGATATAGGAAAGGAGCAGGAGGTTCCGACATCTCAATATCTGGTGGAGGAATGTCAATGGTAGCAGGGCGATCCTCGAGTAAACCTAACGCATACTGAGCAAGGGTGGGAGAGGTGGATTTATTTTTTTCAACTTCATACTCGCGAATGACCTCTAAAGAGGCTTGGTAATGCGTGAGGTGAGGACAATGGTGAGAATAATGGCCATGGACACCACACAGGGCACAGGGTTTGTTGGTGCGAATAGTCTTTGGGTTGTTGGCTGCAGATGAGGAAGAAACAAAATTTTCAGGTGCCGTAGATTCATGGAATGCGAATTTAACCATGGTTTGGATACAGGGAAACTCAGGACAATTGTGGGTGGCATGACCAATACCATCACACAAGGCACAAGGCTTAGCCGGTGGAGGGGGGGTAGGGTCGGGTGCAGTGGCTTTGTCTTTGGATTCCCCCTTGCGAGTTTTTCTTTTCTTGCCCGTAGCTGGCATGGTAGGAGGATGGTGATGCGGAGGAGCTAGGGGAACTATAGCAGTGGAAGGAGCGAAGGGAATCAGTTGTACGGGTGTCACAACAATGTATGGATTGGGGTGGCCCGGTGGGGTCTCGGCGGGAGGAGTAAGATACCATGCTGGTATTCCCAAGGTTAAATTAGGGAGGGAAAGGGTGGCCATGATGGGAACCAAATAGACTCTAGGGAGGGGACCAAGGAAAGGTATCTGACTAGTGGAGCAATGGCCAGGATGGACAACTCCGATATGGTGGAGACCGGAGGGGACCGACTCAGGAGGGTAGGGAGGTTCCTGAGTATGAGGGGGAGGGGAAGGTCCAGGTGGGAGAGGGTCAGTCGACTGAGGCGAAGGGCTAGGATCAGGGTGCGACGGACGAGGTTGAGGTTGCTGACCAGCCAAAGTAGGCTGTGGAAGGGCAGCCTGAGACGATTGCATCATGAAAACATTCGCTAAGCTGGGATCAAAGATAGGAGGAGGGGGAGGACCAGGGAAGGTTCCAAGAAAGGAGGAGTTTTTGTAGACTCGAGGGGAAACACTGGTCAAAGAATAAATAGTTTTCTTATTAGTGACAGTAGAGATGGTGGACTTAGGAGAGGTTTGAGATTTTGGTTCATGATACGTCAACTGGTCAATGGTGACAATCTTTCCATTAAGAGGGAAAAACATCTTGCGGTGGACTGCAGAGGGGACGATAGACATGGCATAGGTGTAACTACACCCCAAAATAATGTTGTAGTCAAGAGGGGCGTCGATAACTTCAACGTCGACACAAACAATCTTTCCTGTAAGGGTGATAGGACAGTTATGTAATAGGCCAATGGGCTGGGAGGCATGGCCATCCCACGCCTGAATGGTGATTGTGAAAGGGGCTAGCTCAGGAGATCCAAGTTGTTTCCAAACCGAAGCGGACATCACACAGGTAGATGCCCCCTCATCAATAATACACCGAGCGACATTGGCATTTCAGATTTTGACTAGGATTTGGAAAGCAACAGATGCAGGAAGGGGGGGATGGTCTGACTGACGGGCATCAAAAACAATTAATTGATCATCAGTAGGATCTACATCACCCATAACAGATAGTAGGACCTTATTTTGAGAAGGACATGACCGGAGGAGTTCTAGTGTTGAAATGGCAGTGAGAGATTGAGCCAGATAATCTACTATGTTGTATGAATGGGTAGCCCAACCAGAGGCAGCATTTCGGCATAACGGGCCCTTATGAATTTTGGTATGAACCTCAACTTTGAGTAGAGGGATTTGCAAGGGACCATTAGGTGTCGACAAAGGCTCTGTAGGACCTGAAGATGGGGACTTGGAGATATATGGAACGGGAGGTGTGGAGTACTGATGAGACTGAGTTTGAAGGTTAAGTTCGATGGTGAGAGGTGGGTCAAAGGCCATCATGAGAATCTGGTAATTAGATGAACCAAAAGGGGAAGGTTGAGTGGTTACCAGGGCATGAGGTGGTTCAATATCCACGAATCCTTTTTGAGGGAAAGGATCGGTAAACACAGCTGGTTGAGAAGTAGCTGTATTGGGAGGGATAGGAGGGGAGGAGTGTTGTCCCCGCACGGTGGCCTGAGACTCCCACATCTGTCGCATTTGTGGTAATACGGGACAATCGTGAGTGTAATGACCATAAACACCACAACATGAACAGGGCTTATTGGTGTGAAGCAGCCTGTCTGGCTTGGGCTGAGAGCCATGTGGCTGGTTAGCAGTGTTAGGGTCAATACTGGAAGGATTGGATCCACGATTACCAGAGGCAAATGGATTGCCTCTCCTCTGTCGTTGAGAAGGAAGAGGAGTAGTCACATCTTGCTACGCAAATACTTGCTCTGGAGGGGGTAGTAAGTGGGGCTGCGGGGTTGGAGAAGGTAGGGGAGTGGGAGGTCCAAATGCTGGAGGAGCTGGGACACTAGGCTGTGGGTAAGGATAAGGGTGAGGATGGGAAACATTGAGGTAAGCAGGAGTGTGGGAAAAAGGAGGAGGCATGCCATATCCTAGATACATGTTACCTAGAGGGAGAAAGGTGTTGGAGGTGCTGGCCCCTCTTGGAGGGAAACCATAGGCCATAAGCCGTTGAGCAGATGTATGTGAAAGAATTCCAACGATACTGTTGGCGGAGTGAGATGCCCCCGGGGCATGAGCGCCACCGGGCTTGGGGAGGTCAGGAAGGACAGTATAAACAAAAATTCATTGAGCATAGATAAGGTCATATTTCAAGGCTATTTTGAGGGCAGCTTCTTCAGTTTGGGGAAAATGGGATGCGACATCTTGGCCAATGGGAGGTAAGAGAGAGAGAAGGAACCAGTCCATGTAAACTCGATCTTCAAAGGGGGGAGAGCGACACAACCTCCGTCTTCGTTGTCATTCCTAGACATGAGTAGAAAGATGGGTCGAAGAGGATTGATGAAAATAATTCAAGAGTTCAGTACCAGTGTCGTATCGAAGAGGGAGTTGGAAATAAGATAAAAAGGCTTGGGCAATGCTCACAAAGGCGGTATGGGAAGAGGTGGCTTGATTAACATACCATTTAGAAGATTCACCGGTAAGCATGCGTTGGAACAATCGAAGATGAATGGAGTCATCGGTGATGGAATTGTAGGAACACAACTTATGGAAAGATCGGATATGGTTGGAGGGATATTCACTAGCAAGGCCTTCGAACTTGGGAATGTCGGAGGGGAGATTGGTTGGCATAGCAGGCCAACTAACATGATGGCGAATAGGATCATTGATCAGCTGATTGAAGTCAGCGAGACTGAGACCATCCATATATGGGAGTAACGAGGCAGTCGAGGTAGGTCCCATAGTGGTTCCACTGGAAACGGACCCAGCAGTAGAACTGGGGTTAGTACTAGGTCCTGAACTAGACATGGTGAAGGGAGAACCAGGAGTAGGGGGAGAACTCGAACAATCAAAGGAAGAGTCGGAGTGCAGACTCGGGGAAGGACTTACTCGATGACGATGGGAGGGGGGAAGTTGACCAACCAAAAACTAAGGATGAAGGCCAAGAAGTCTCCGGGACAAACGCCTTGGAGGCACAATGATGACGGGAAGAAGAAAAACTGACAGGGGCAGGGAGGGGAAAAATCAAGTGAGGTCAATGTTGAAACAAGGGCATAGAGGTGCAGTGTCAATTGATTTTAAAGTCTTTGGCAGGCGGTGATAACCAGGCTCTTCTTCACTTAGGGTCAGTGTGTGGCATGTGTTAATTTTAATTGTTTAAACCCAGATGTTCTGAGAGTAAAAGAAAAAGTGTGTTGCGTAACTGAAAATAAATCTACAGTAAATAAGACTGAAAGAACAGAAAATTAACAGCTAACAATGCATCAATCTAACCCAAGAAGGTGGGTCTCTCAAAACTAGTTGATAAGAGGGAAAAAACTAAACAAAGCATGTGAAAAAGAGGCCAATAGATCTAAGGTCGGGAGGGACAAAGATCTAAAGGAGAAATCTGCTGAAAAGAGGTGCAAAGAACAACAAAGAGGCAGAGGCAAGGTTTCTTCTAGAAAGGAGGAGATCAGCTAAAAATAGAAGGGACAAGGAGGAAACCCTAAAAATGAACCCAAACAAAACTAGATGAGGTGATTTGAAAGGGATAAGAGCTGATCTGTAGGGATCGAAAAATGAGGTATGAGATCTGAAAGAAAGAAGGCTGAAACTCTGGAAATTCAGATGTCTGAAACAACAAAAACTCACCCACAAAAAGTGGGGGGTACTAGAGCCCTAAGGGGCAAGATTCCCACTTATTTGAGTGAAATAGATCAGAAATTGGTCTAAATGGGCAGAGACAGACGCTGGAAAACCCTGACAGAAGCTTCATAAAAACCCAAAAAAAGTGCTGGAAAATTGCAGAAAAAAGTGCATGTCGCAGGTTCTAACCTGTTTTCAGTCCAGGTCAGAGGTTTGGGGCAGAAAAGTGTGACCTCAAGGCCAGGTCGCAGCTTTTGGGCTGATAAGTGCGACCTGTAGTTCTGGGTCTCTCAGTGGCAGATTTTAGAAAAAAATGTCGTCTCAGCTGCGGCTGATGTCTGTCACCTGCGCAATAGGGCCAGAAACACGCAGAAGTTAGAAATTTGAATGTTTGAGGGTTTTAGAGGTGAAAAAGACCATAAAAATAGGAAAAACAGAAAACTGAAGACAAACCCTAGGGTCTGAAACAACTAGATACGCAGGAATATATAAAATGACAACGGTCGCAAAAGAAAACCCATGTGGAGTCACCAATTGTTAGTATGAAACTTTCGTCGTAAAATACCACTTCAGCTATGCATAACAAATAGCCCTAACATCGATTATGGCTGCCAAACATCTTTAATTCTGCAATTAAGTGATCCAAATAATGCTGCACAAATCCAGATCTAAGCATAAAATATATTAAGCAGATAAAGTAAAATATGGCTCCATGCATCCAATAGACAAGACAAGAACAATGTATTTGAAAGAATTTTTATATTATATTAAAAAGGGGGCACCTAAGAGGAAAACAAGAAAGGTGTTTTCCAGTTCTCCTCAATGGGATGGGTTCTTGAAAGTCCTCAGCATTTTAGATCTAAAATTCCTCTCTCTTATTGGTGTAGAAAAACCCAAACAAACATAGAACTCAATGGGAGCTCACAAGGTAAAAATGGAAAATGTGACCAAGTATAGATCCAGAGTGATCTAATGCAATGGAGGTGAGTAATGAATGGGGAAAACCCTTCTATTTATAACAAAATATTGGGGCATTCTAGAACTCAGTGCATGAATAAAATATTATTAATCGAATTCTAGAATCACCTTTTAGGAGTATTTTATTATATTTGTTGGAGGGAAAAGGATTTTTGACTTGGGTCAATTCCTTTATTTATAAATAACAAATAAATAAATGATTTATTTATTATTTTAGGGAAACGATGGGAATATAATTAAATAAATAATGGTTTATTTAATTGTTTATATGTGATTTAGTCAAATTTAACTAAGAATGTTATTTAAATAATGATTTAAATAACTTGTTCTTAGGAAATAATTAAATAAATAAGGATTTATTTAATTAATTTCCTTGTTTTGGGTTAAATATGACTGGGAAATATAAATGAATAAGTTATTTCACATGGTGAAAGCAATTTTACGTAGGGTAAAATTGGTCTTACATGGTGTACTTGGGTTCATCTAATGATAATAGGTTAGATGACCAAAAAATGGTGTAACAATCCTAATGCATGCTTGTTTGAATTTTTTGTTACATATAGGACCTATGACTATGCCTCAGATGATGAGAAGTTGAAGCTATTCCCATCTACCCTTAAGGATGTTGCCTCACACTGGTTCATGGGTCTACCTGGGAACATCATCACTGCCTGAGCATAGATGCAAGAACCCTTCAACAACAAGTACAAGAACTAATGTAGATCCAAATAAACTAAGGATGAGATATTCAGGATGAATATAGAGCCTGATGAACCCCTAGAAGAATATGAAGAGAGGTTTCAGTTAAACTATAAGAGAGCCCATTCTACTATTGTTCCCAAATCACTTAAACTAATACTTCTATGAGGGATCAAGGAAGAGGTGATAGAAACCCTCAATATGTTATCAGGATCATATATCTACCAACTCCATTATGAAACAATAAAAACTATCTCCAGGAACAATTATAGGGAAGCTAGGAAGAAAGGCAGAGTTGGCCAAAGTACCACCAATATCTCTTCCTCTTCCACCTCCATCAAACATGAGATTGGAAATATGTTGGAAGACTTCAAGAGTGACATCCTACACACCTTTTCTTTGCAGGTGGACACAATGCAAGTCAAAAGGAAGAAAGAGGAATTAGAAAGAGCCTTGGCTATATTTTTCCCTAGATATACCAAAAAACACCTTAGAAATGAATGTCCACCAAATGTCATAGAGGTTTTATTAGTATTTGAGGAGAATGATGCCACAAATAAGTATCCCTCCTTACCTGGACTCAAATTTGTATGTCAAGGTCAGGAAGTAGGACTAGAGAAACTCTATTTCATCAACTAGAGAAAGCCTAAAGACCCTAGGCCATATCAGTAGGGTATGCAAGGTTACCTTAATATTACTATCACAATAATCATAATGCACCATTGCAACCTAGGTACACCCCCACTCCTCCATCTTGACCTACACCTCCTAATTTGCCTTACAACCCTGCTTATCATCCTCAACCTATTAACCAACCATTTCAAGAGTATGTTGCTCAACAACCTTAGTGGAACAATCCGTGGAGGCCTCAAGATAATCAACTATCTTCTCTAATGCCTCCACCCGAACCTCAACCTCATCTTACTCATGTTTCTCCACCCAAGTTGCCTCATATGCCTACACATCCCAATCCAAACCCAAAAAAGAGACATGTACAATAGGTTTATAGTTGAGATACATCCTATCATGCTTATTTTGTGGAGATACAGGAGATTAATATTAGGTCGGGAAGAGTACTCCCAGGCAACCACCCTCCATATCCATCTGTAGAGGTTGAGGAGGAAAAGGAAGAAAGTAATGCTCATAGCCAACAACCTCATTTTCCCAAGTGCTTGATCCATTCCAATGAGCAGACCTCGAAGGAGACTGAACTTATGGAAGAACTAAAAATTTTTCATGTAAAAATTTTTCTTCTCTAGGCCATTAAGGATGCCCCTATTTAAAATATTCTCATCAAGGAAAAGTGCTTCAAGAAACTTGGGTGAAAGATGAAGGATACCCCCACCATTAATGTAGTAGGATAGGTTTCTGACTTAATTTTTGGAAGGGTGATATTTCCAAAGTACCTGGACACTGGCAGTCCAATTTTAGATGTGCACATAGATGGTGGCATATTCCTCCATAGTCTGATTAACCTCAGGTCTACCATCAATTTCATGACACTTAATATAGAGTTCAGAATTTAACAGCGTTACGCCTCCATCCATAACAGTTGAAAAATTTTAAACATTACAAGAACAAAATATTGGAAGGGACTTATTTGAAAATTATAAAGGTATCCCAACCCATAACACGAAAGGAATAGGAAAAAGAATAGGCACCTAAGGATACTGAAGAGGATAAATATTTTGAAGTACCATGGATTTAGAGTTCCCAAGTAATTTGAATGATGTCTAGAAGGATTTTAATTAAAAACTCCAAGGTGACCAATGTTGGGTATGTGTTATATTCTTTCCACGACTAGTTATGCATGAGGGTGTCACAGGGGGGTGCGATAGCTTGCCCTGTATGTTGCGCCAGGCATAGCAGGGGTGAGGTATGGGGTAGCGCCCTGGGAAAAATATTTTGGACCCTATTTTTTGGTGGGCGGACCACCCCATGGTTTTGTGCATGGGTTTGCACATGGTTTTGGGACATGATGGTTTTCAGCCCCTGGTATATTGTAGATCTGGTCACGGGAACTATGATTATGTACTAATATAGGGCTAATGGATTGGGGTTTATGTATGCTTCGACATGTATATATATGTGTTGTAACACTAAAAGGAATATAATGAAAAACCAAGCTAGTCGTCTCGCTTTGGGATGCAGGGGAAAATATCTGTGTATATAAGTTTTATGTTTTATGCTCTTGCTATTGGTTATTTTCTGTTTTTAAGATTTGTTTGAGGATAATTTTTGTACATTGTTAAAATATATAGCCAAGAAGTGATGATGTTGGTCATCAAAAGATAGTGCAAATGCCTCAAAGTAAAACTCAGGACCGATTTACTACTGGGCCATCTGACAAGTTAGTTAGCACATACCAAGTGGAATTCATCCCAGCCCTCCCTACTATAAAAATTGTACTAAAAATTGAGCAAATCACTCCTCTAGATATATTCTATAGTCCTAAACATAATTTTTTTACGAGAAGGAAAATAAAAAGAATAAGGACAGATCAATCTCAACTCCTTGTTCTAGAAGATGTTTCAGTGGAGGTAGTCTGGAAAGATTCACAAGAAAATCCTTCTCAGGCTCTAACTCGTCTAACCTAGTTCACAGGAGCCTATGCATCTACTACCATATATAAGGCCTCTGAAGTTAAACAACTGATTAAAGAAAAGGATGAAAAAATCATCCAGTTAGAATAGGAAATGCAGGTAGAAAAGAAAAATGTCAACCAACAACTACAGGTACAGGTATGACAGCGCCAAAATATCATTGATCAATTGAAATTACGACACCAAACCAAAATCAGTGCTAAGGACATGAAAATTCATCAATGGAATTTTATTGTTGAGTAATTGAAAGATAATCCAAAAATAGATGAATTTAGGAAAGTTTCACTAGTATTGAATACCCTACTAGCACAAAAACAAGTTATTTTTTGTCAAAAGTTGTAAAATATCATTGAATTATGTGAGAAAGGAAATTCAATGGTAAATCGAATAGTAGACCATAGAATCCATTTCAATGAAATCAACGCTAAATTTTCATAGTATGTCACCTGGAAAGATACTACTGATGGCCGAAAGGCTAATATTCCCATTGAGGAATAGAAAAAGGAAATCTTATTTACTAACTTGGACATACAACTGAAACATGATGAAAGGGTCATCTGTAAAGCTAGAGATGTAGCTAATAATATTTTTGAAACAACGAGTTATAATATCATCACTACCAATATTATTGATAGATTCCCTCCTGGTTCTCTTCTTATTGTTAAAGATTTTATAAGGCAATGGCAAAAAGTCTCCAAGTTCAAAGAGTAAAAGATCATAAAGTTGGAAAAACTAGATTGGGATAAGTATTGGAAATACTTGGAAAAGACACATGGCCAATGGCTCAAGTTGTGTAGTCTTATATATACTTCTTCCTATATGTTGCCTCCACTTTCAGATGTGGTTTTCACTGGACAATTACACATTAGGACAATCCAGCCTCCCAAGTTTAAGCCTATTCTTAACATCCTTTAACTGAAGGAATCAATGGCTGATGAGACAATAGGGAAACCTTCAAGAAAGTCACCACATTAAATTTTGTTTCTATTTTATTTTCACTTTTTTTAAAAATATTTATTCAAACCTCCTTAGCTTTCATTCTAATTACTATTTTTAATACTCTCTATTTTATTATAAAAACCCCTTCATGTATTTTAAGAAGGGGTCCGGAAATTTTGAAAGGAAGACTTTACAGAGTTCACACTTTTGTACTATTAAAGTATTCTTAATATAAAGGGCTAGACCAAATACTAATTTTCAAATGAGTAGAGTTAGCGTATACATGGTACTTTTATTCTATATGTTAATTTTTTGTTCCAAATGAGAAATGGTTAAATTTTTCTTATGGTGTTTTGTTTTATGTGTCTTTTTGAAAACAATCAGGCATTAATTCACTTTTGAAAATGTTAGATTGCTATCTTTTGGCACATATTTAATATATGTAGTAAAGATGTGTCATACAGTCTTATCCAATTGATTTAATTATCTGTTTAAATAAATCAAATATTTCAAATTTTTTTCATATCTCTAAGTGTTTGTATAGTCTTTATTTGCATTCGCTCAAATATCATCTTTATAAATTGAATAGAGAGAATAATTCTTCCTAAGATGCATATAGATAGGTATATTTATCTATTTCAAGCTTTTTTATCACTCCCATATACCAAGTTAAAGTTAGTTATAATACCATCCATTCACCCAATTATATTTGAATTGGAAGTTGGTCCCATAAATCCAATCAGAGCCACCATACCAAATGGATAAGGGACGGTTTTCAAGTCCCCGACTGGGTGGTTTTCACCAATGTTGTTGCACTGATTTTTAGGGCCCAAACAAAAGGATAATAAATTATCACAAAATTAATATGGTCCTTACAAGGTGCTGCAAAATATTGGTGCTATGGCATACAAATTGGATCTTCCAACATCTTCCTCAGTGCACCCAAGTTTCCATGTTTCATTCTTAAATAAGATTATAGGTGACAAAATTCTAATTCAAACAATATTTCCAAAACTTTATAAGGAAGGAAAAATCATATTGGAACCTGAAGTGGTCAAGGAAATAAGAAATTGAAAACTATGAAATCGATCAATTTCATAGTATCTCATAAATTTGAAGAACTTACCCATTGAAGATTCATTGGACGATGAGAATTTTATGCAGAAGCATCCAGAACTACTCAAGTGTTGAGGAAATCACTTTTTTGAAGGAGAGGGACATGTTAGGGCCATATATTACTAGTTTAATCCCTTATTTTTGTTATTGTAGCCCCCTTATTTTTATTGTTGTACCCATGTAGTCCCCATATTGTTATTATTGTGCCCCATAATATCCCACTATTGTTATTTTTGTGCCCTTACATTATTATTGTTAGGTCGACTATGATTATATTGTGATCCCATGGACTCCTATATATAGAAAGGATTTTTTTTCATTTGAATCATCTAATAGTTGTTCATTTATTTAATATAAATGAGATTTCCCCCTCGAAGTGGCTGATTTCTAAGTCATTGATCTCTCTTTTCTTCTATTATGTGAGCTGGTTTCATAAAAAATTATAAAGAATGTTAATCGGTTTGTGAGTAGCTCAGAAAAAGAAAAATAGATGTTCAATGAACTTGGACATATCATGAAATATTTTTCTAGTCATGAAGTGGATAATGCAATCAATGTATTTTTCACCAAATTTTCAACTGAGGAGAATGTTTTGGACTATTTCCACAAGAATTGGGTTGTAAGTGGCAAGATTCCTAATTTTGCATAATATTTCATCTGTGTCATACCTTTTTTGTTTCATAAGGTCAGCGTATATTACTAATTGAGTTTTTCCATGTAGGGGTGTGAGTTAAAGGCTTCTGAGATTTTCTTCATGCAAACCAGGAGATAAATAATGTTGTGGAATCATACCACGGTTATTTGAAGACATCCCCTCTATGTGATAGATAAAAGAAATTTTCTCATAGAATGGATTGGTTATTATATACTCTCCTAAAAAAATTTGATCCATGTTATCGATTCAAGGAAAATCTGAAAAAGAAGGATATTTTAATAACCACAAGAAAGTGATGCAGCTTGAATCAGGAATGGAAAATGATAGAATAATTCTAGAAAGTGATTTTGGGCCTAATGAGAGCATATCTCATGCTTATTTAGTGAGGAGACAAAGTAAACATGATAAGAAATACCTTATCATATATAATCGCCAAAATTTTATCACTTGTGATTTCCCATGGTCTCTTCGGGGAAACATTTTCAAGCATGCCATAAAGGTAGATTGGTTGCATTCCTCCTTAATGGATTCAAACACTTTATTGGATCTTGATACCATACCTAATATTTTGAATGCCCATTCTGAGATAAGTATAGAGGCACCAAACCTTCATGTAGATACTATCACAACTAATATAGATGATGAAAATGTTGAAGAACTTAAATTATTTAGAGAGAATTTGTTTGGCTATCTAGATTTGTTTCAAAATAGTCCTCCTTCTACTGTGAGCAAGAAAAAAGAGTTGATTGATTTGGCTAAAAAATTTGTGGATGATGCTAATGATCTTCATATTATGGATTATGACTTCACCCTTGGGTTGGGTAATTATGAGTTATATTTGAAAAGGATAAGAGTTTCTTGGGTCCTAAAAGGAAAATAAAATTAGAAATTATTTTTTTAGCATGGATATTGATTTGAATGTCCCTGCATATGAATATTAACCTTTTCACTTTCAACACCTCAACAAGTGTGGTCATCCTCACTCCAACAATGCATCCTTGACTTTTCCAAGTAAGTTCTATAGCGAGATGATATCAATATGTTTAGTGTTGGAAATATTGAGAGGGGGGTGAATAAGTATTTATTTTCAATTGTTAATCTTACCAGTTAGATCACTTATATGTAGAACACATAATGAACAATGATGGAATAGATACTTTTATTAATTTATTCTTTACAATAGGTAAATTAAAATAATGATATAGGGCTCCAACCTTAGATGAAGACTCCAATATTCCAAGCTCCAACCTATATTGTGCCAAGCACTGGCTTGGTCTTTCAAGGCTCCAAAATTGTCAATTTTGAGGCAACAACCTCAAGGGCTCCAATCCTATCTGTGTTATAGGCTCCAACCTAGTTTCTTGATGACTCCTATCCTCTAAGGCTCCAACCCTATCTATCAAGGCACCAACCTTGCCTTTATGAGGCTCCAACCTCTTGATCCAATTAGTCAAGATATATTTGGTTATATTTCATGACTCCAAATAACATCTGCAACAAGCCTTGTCAATCTCTTAGCCAACATTTCCTTCTCCAAATCACTTCATCAATGAAAATCATGTCTTCTCAGAAGGTGTCACTGCTTCTCTTCATATTACCCAAGCTAGATATCTAAGTTCACCTCATGATGAATTTCAACATGTCATGGTCTCCAAGGATTTCCACAAATTTTCAAAGGCATCTCTAAGGCCAAGGATGTATACTCTAGGACTGATCCAAAAAATAGCTCCATGAAGGCTTCAATTATGTATCATGAGGTCAACCAAGTCTTCAAGAATGCCTCCAATAGGCTTGGAGACAACTCTCCAAGGTATGCTCAAGATCAGCTTCAACTCCTCTTCAAGATTTTCCAAGATCAGCTCCAACTACTCTTCAAGGTCTTCCAAGGTATGCTCAAGGATCTACTTCACATGGTGTCTTCAACGGTGCTCCAAAATAATCACTTCACTGTTCTTGGCTCCAATGTTAAACTCCTCATACACATGACAAGTAATCAAAAAAACTTCTTTAGGTATATTCCACAATTGTATTCAAAGGATGATCCTGTAACAACACTTCAAGGCTGCTAATGAATCACTGTGTAAGTCCTTTACCAAAAACTCACAGACATATCAAGGTTTTCCACCAATGAGATAAATAAGATCAAGTCATTATTCAGAGCATATTTTTCCAACATTGGCATAGGACCAAATTCTGTTGAGGCTTTCTGTTATTGGTCAAAAGGTATGGCAACTCTCTATTTCTATCCTAAGTTCTTTGTGAAACAGTCTGAGCTCTTTTAGCTGATGTAATTCACCCAAACACTATTTATCAATTTAATTTTTAACTCTAGCAAGTATTTTTCGTGCTCTTTTTAGGCAGAAAAGGAAGGAGGCTCTGTGGGTAAGTATAAGACTGTAATCAATTATGTGATGTCCAAGTCCTGTGGTGTCTATTTCCTGTAGTTGTCAAATTATGAGTGTAAGCCCCAAAACGCTAATCTAATGTTAAAGAATTGCCCAAAAAATGTTTTCCTATCCTCTTTGGTCTCCTTTATCCTTATGTTCTTATTCTCTAAGATTTTGACTGAATTCCTTGCTAAAAAATTAACTATCATACTCATATTTATATAGATTTTCGAATGCAATGAAGGGGCCTGTCTTTTTGAAGGTAGGGGGACATGAAGGGCAAGGATAGGTCAGCTCAGTAATCAAATATATTATTTTTAAACTTAAAAATTAATTTTCTCACAAACCGTTGGGCTTTTCAGGGCAAGTAAGGGCTCATTGGAAAGCTAAAATTATGCTCTAAATGATGGTGAAGATCTCACAAAGAAATTCTACATCTAAGATGGTGAAAAATATTTTTCTTTGTGATTTCCCTTAAATTTTATGCATAAGAAGTTTGGGACAGCATGAGGACTGTTTGGGATAGCGTGGCTTCTTCATTCTTTGGTTTCTTCATTGTTATCAATGTCATCATAGGATCATAGAGTCATTATGTAGGATTGCAACATTCATGTAGCATCATGTATCAACAATGTTATCATATACTAGTGCAGTGATATTTCATAGTGCAACCTTCATTAATTTGTCAAAAGATCCAAAGAAGTCTTCCAATTATGTGAAAGTCTATTCATTCTTCAAGGGTATGACATCATCACATGTATGAATTCATCAATTATAGTTCTCCACTTCAAAGGATTTTATATTGGAACCTATGGTCTAGATCCCCAATCAAGGCACATTATTGACACTTGACAATGTTATAGTTAGTTCAAGGACTTGTTTGGGAAAGACTTCTTCATTAGTGGCTTGACATCTTCATTGATGGCATTGTTATCAACCAAGAGTTATTACATCATCATCTGGAACAAGGCATCTCAAGAATATTGACATCTCAGTCAAAGTCATATTGACGGTAATGACAACCTTGATTAATAATCTCCCCCTTTTTCATTGATGGCAATATTTTTTCCCTTCAATGTTCTCTCCCCATTTGACATCAATGGAAAAAGGGGTGCTCAAGTACTCCCCCTATCAAGCTGCTTGTTTTTATCATATTTTCTTCGTCAATAATATTTCTTCATAGGTACAATGCTCCCCCTGTCATGGTGCTCTTCTTTCTGGAAATGTGTTCCATGATATATGTGTTGACATTTCTCCATGGATGAACCAACTACCCCTGCATGCATAACCTCTTCTAGCTTTTTTAGACAAGAAATATTGTTGCCTTGTGATCAAGTGGAAGAAATCTTCACAATTTTATTATTTTATTCAATGGAGTTACTCTCGAGAGATGATTTGTCAAGATTGTCCAAGTGTGACTCATCATGGATTCCATAACACCTTTTCATGGAACACTTCTGCAAGAATAGTCATGAGTCACCAGCTCCCCCTAATAGTATGCGTGGTCTCCTTTTTGGCAAATTCTTATCATCAAACACTTTAAATATCACATTTTCCAAGGATTTCTTCATCAAATCAACAACATGTGTTGTTGGCTGGAATGTTCAAGAGACTTTCAGATCCACTTTGATTCCTTTTCCACACTTGTGTAACTTTCTTCTCTAGATTGGTTGTCATAGTTTTATCTTGTTTAGGGACCCAAGTCAAGTTACAATCATGAGCCATATGTCCAATTTTATGGCAATTGAAGCATTCCATTCTACTCATAAATGAGGATGCATGATTTCTTCTTTCAAACCTGCTTGTAGGGGATTGGCGGGGACCATTAAATTTTTCCTTGTGCCCTACAATCCTTTGCCATATGCCCTAAGTTTGTACAAGAATAGCAATAACCAAAAAATATACTTTGGTACCTGGGAGATGAAGAGTTCCTTGAAGTGATTTTGAAGTCTTTTTGCCTTGGAATTCCTTGATGATGTTCATTTCCTTTTGTATTCTTTACATCATCTGTAAATATCCTTGGAGTAGGGTTTCTTCTAATGTAATCTTGACTCTTGCCTTTGTAGGAACTAGGAGTATAATTTCTTCCTGCCTTCCTCACAGCCTTATTGTTTGAAGCATTATCATTCTTTCTTGAGGGTTCACCTCCATAGCCAAGACCTGATTTGTCAAGGGGGGATCTTTGATGACTTAGGATGTAAGATAGGGTTTGAGAACTCTTCAAGTTATTATTTAGAAAGTCAAATTAATTTTTAAGAGAGACAACTTCTTCTTTCAATATTTGACAATCTTCATCTTTCATGACCAGTTTCTTCTTATTTTCTTCCATCATGCTTGTTGCTTCGTGTGCTTTGTTTTTAAGGGAGATGATATTTGATGTCATTATGATGACTTCTCCATTCTAATTTTCTAGACTTCTCTCCACTTCTTCTTTTATTCTTGTAGCTTCACATGTTTCAGCCTTGAGAAGATTGATGTCTGATTTTAGTTTGAATATTTCTTCATCCTTTTATTTTAGTTGAGATTTAAGAGAGGCGACCTCTTCCTTGTATTGACTAATCTCCAGTTCAATATTGTTCAAGCTCTTAAGTCTTTGTTCAAGGTGGATTGAAAGAGTTTCTTCCCTTTTCTTTGCCTTATCAAATTGATTTTTCATAGATATGACTTCTTCACGATGCTTTATTTTGTTTTAATGAAATTCCTCTTTAAGTTTGGTGAGCTCCTCATCTCTTTTTTCTACTTGAAGCTTGACAATGTCAACTTCCTTCCCTATCTTGTCTTAGTTACCATCTTGCATTTTCTTCTTAATTTCCTCATTTTCCTTTTTCAAATTAGTAATCTCTTCCATGGAAGCCATAATTTTATTCAGGAGATCTTCTTCAAAGTCTTCTTTGTTCTCTTCATCTTCTAGGTATTCTTTAGCCTTGTTTTCATCTCTCTTATCTTCAGCTTCATTGATGAATTCTAGATTTATTTCTTGTTTTCCACCATATTCTTGACTACAGATCATTGTCAAAGCTCCTTTTCAGTGAAGATCATGAATTTTGTCTGATATGACTTTTGCCGACGAACATTTTTCAAAATTGGCCTTCACAAAATTTGGTAACCCATTCAAAATTCCCTTCATTGCTCTTGTGTTGTACTCCTTGGATTCTTCGTCCATTGTGTCATTAGTAATCACTAATTTCCAAACTTCAATTCCTTGATTCTTCAAGAAATTCCTCATTCTTGCCTCCTATATATCAAAATTTCCATTGAACAATGGAGCCTTCGCAAAATAATTAATTTCAATTTCGATGGTTGAGGAAGACACATCTTTAGGAGGATTGGAGACTCTCTTCCTTGGCTTTTCCATTTGTGTTCTAATGATCAACCTTCAAGTTGTTAGGCTTTGAGTGAAGGTATTGGCTCTCATTCCAATTGTTGGAAATACTGAGGGGTGGGGGTGAATCAGTATTTCTTTTCAATTGTTAATTTTACCAGTTAGATCACTTATATGTAGAATACATAATGAACAATGATGGAATAGATACTTTTATTAATTTCTTCCTTATAATAAGTAAAGTACAATAATGATATGGGGCTCCAACCCTATATGAAGACTCCAATCTTCTAGGCTCCAACTTGTATTGTGCAAAGCACCAACTTGGTCTTTCAAGGCTCCAACCTTGTTAATTTTAAGGCACCAACCTCAAGGGCTCCAACCCTATCTCTGGTATAGGCTCCAACCTAGTTTCTTGAGGACTCCTATCCTATAAGGCTCCAACCCTATCTATCAAGGAACCAAACTTGCCTTTATGAGGGTCCAACCTCTTGCTTCAATTAGTCAAGGTATATTCGGTTATACTTCACAACTCCCAATAACATCTGCAACCAGCCTTGTCAATCTCTTAGCCAACATTGCCTTCTCCAAATCACTTCATCAATTAAAACCTTGTCTTCTCAGAAGGTGTCACCACTGCTCTTCATATTACCCAAGCTAGATCTCTAAGTTAACCTCATGATTACTTTCAATGCATCATGGTCTCCAAGGAATTCCACGAATTTTCAAAGTCGGCTCCAAGGCCAAGGATGTATACTCTATGATTGATCCAACAAATAGCTCCAAGAGGGATTCAACTATGTATCATGAGTTCAACCAAGTCTTCAAGAATTCCTCCAATAGGCTTCTAGACAACTCTCCAAGGTATTCTCAAGATCAGCTTCAACTGCTCTTCAATATTTTCCAAGATCAGCTCCAACTACTCTTCAAGATCTTCCAAGGTATGATCAAGGATCTACTTCACATGGTGCCTTCAATGGTGCTCTAAAATTATCACTTCACTGTTCTTAGCTCCAATTTTAAACTCGTCATACACATGACAAGTAATAAAAAGAATTCCTTTAGGTATGTTCCACAACTATCTTAAAAGGATGATCATGTAACAACACTTCAAGGTTGTTAATGCATCACTGTGTTAAGTTCTTTACCAAAAACTCCACAGACATATCATGGTTTTCCACAAATGAGATAAATCAAATCAACTCATTATTCTGAGGTTATTCAGCCATCATTGTCATAGGACCGAATTCTGTTGAGGCTTCCTGTTATTGGTCAAAAGGTATGGAAACTCTCTGTTGCTGTCCTAAGTTCTTTGTTAAACAGTCCGAGCTCTTTTAGATGATGTAATTCACCCAAACACTGTTTATCAATTTAATTTTTAACTCCAACAAGTATTTTTCCTACTCTTTTTAGGCAAAAAGGAAAGGAGGCTTTGTGGGTAAGTATAAGACTCTAATCAATTATGTGATTTCCAAGTCCTGTGGTGTTCATTTCCTGTAGTTGTAAAATTATGAGTGTAAGCCCCAAAACATTGATCTGATCCTAAAGAATTGCCGAAACAATGTTTTCCTATCCTCTTTGGTCTCCTTTATCCTTCTGTTTTTATTTTCTAAGATTTTGACCGAATTCCTTGCTGGAAAATGAAGTATCATACTCATATTTATACAGATTTTTGATTGGAATTAAGGTACATGTCTTTTTGAAGGTAGGCTGACATGAAGGACAAGGATAGGTTGGCTCAGCAATTAAATTTATTATTTTTAAAAGAAAAAAATTATTTTCTCACAAACCGCTGGGCATTTTGGGGCAAGTAAGGGCTCATTGGAAAGCCAAAATTATGCTCTAAAGGATGGTGAATGTCTCACAAAGAAATTATACCTCTAATATGGTGAAAATTATTTTTCTTTGTGACTGTCTTTAAATTTTATGCATAAAAATTTTGGGACAACATGAGGACTATTTGGGACAGCATGGCTTCTTCATTCTTTGGTTTCTTCATTGTTATCAATGTCATCATAGTATCATAGAGTCATTATGTAGTAGTGCATAATTCATGTAGCATCATGTATAAACAATGTCATCATGTACTAGTGCAATGATATGTCATAGTCTAGCCTTCATTAATTTGTCAAAAGCTCCAAATTAGTCTTCCAATTATGTGAAAGTGTGGTCATTCTTCAAGTGTATGACATCATCATGTGTATGAATTCATCAATTATAGTTCTCCACCTCAAAGGATTGTATATTAGCACCTATGGTCTAGATCACCAATCAAGGCACATTATTGACACTCGACAATGTTATAGTTAGTTCAAGGACTTGTTTGGGCAAGACTTCTTCATTAGTGTCTTGACATCTTCATTGATGGCATTGTTATCAACCAAGAGTTATGAAATCATCATCTAGAACTAGGAATCTCAAGAATATTGACATCTCAGTAAAAGTCATATTGACAACAATGACAACCTTGATTAACATTTAGATCAACATGTCATAATTTCCATATTTTTTCTATGCCTTTGCTCTTAACTTTATGCATTGGTTGTTGTTAATGTTGTTAATGTATCGTGTGAATGTTTATAGGGGGGAAACATCCCAATAATGTGATTTCAGTTGAAGAATATATAAAAACCCACCATCACTCTTTCTATCACATGAGTCAAAGTGCATTTGACAAGACTCCTAATTTATCTACTATGTATTCTAATGCATGGATTACTTCAGATGTTACTATATTCTCTAATATAAATTACATTGTTACCTTATAGACAAAAAACCTTATTCAATGGGTTGCCCTCGATTTGAACATGATTGGGTCATTGACATCACACAAATTGGTGATTTTGTACATTTTTTCCTATCTTTACTCTTAATTTTTTGCACTAGTTTTTTTTATGTTGTTAATATAGTGTTTGAATATTTGCAGGCATACAACATCCCAATAATTTTCTTTAAGATGAAAAACATAGATATACCCACCATCACACTTTTTATCACATGAGTCAAGGTGAATTTGACAAGACTCCTAATTGATCTACTATGTATTCTGATGCATGTATTACTTCAAATGTTATTACTTTCTTAGATGGAAATGTCATTGTTATTTTACAAACACAACAACTTATTCAATGGGTCCCCTCGATCATAACATGATTGGGTCACTCACATCACACAAATTGGTGATTTTCCAGGTTTTTTGCTATGTATTTTCTCTTAACTTCGTGCACTAGTTGTTTTTCATGTTTTTAATGTAATGTTTGAATGTTTTCAAGGCTACAATATCCGAATAATGTGATTTTAGTTGAAGAACATAGACAAACCCACCCTCACTCTTTTTATCACGTGATTCAAGGTGCATTTGACGAGACTCCTAATTGATCTACTATGTATTCTGATGCATTTATTACTTCACATGTTATTATTTGCTCTGATGGAAGTTTCATTGTTATGTTACAGACATAGAAGCTCCTTCAATGGATCTCCCTCAATCCAAACAAGATTGGGTCACTGAAATCACAAAAATTGGTGATTTTCCAGGTTTTTTGGTATGTATTTGCTCTTATATTTCTGCATTTGTTGTTGTTCATGTTGTTAATGTAGCGTGTGAATTTTTGCAAGGCTACAACATCCAATAATGTTCTTTTATATGAAGAACATAGACATACCTACCATCACTCTTTTTATCACATGAGTCAAGGTGCATTTGATGAGAATCCTAATCGATTTACACTATATTCCAATGCATGTACTACTTAACATGTTATTATTTTATCTAATGAAAATTTCATTGTTATGTTACAGACACAAAAAATTCTTCAATGGCCCCCCCTCGATCCAAACATGATTGGATCAGTGACATCAAACAAATTGGAGACTACACACAAATCGACTTCTCAAACAAGTTGTGAGAGAAATTGTAGCATCTTCTTCTTTAATCTCCCACATATCAACATTAATGTGATTAATGCCATTCCTATTGATGATGCTAGGTTGTTGAGGGTTCCTGGTGGAGTGAACAACTTTGGTTACAGGTGATTCCTAGCTAGGAGGAGTTTGTTGTTAGGGTTTTCTTAGCTTACCTAGCTAGGGTTAGGAGACCTTAAACTTGTTCCAAAATCTGTGAAGATGCAAGTATGTACATGTACTTCTTATTTTCTATATAAATGAAGTGTTTCAGCAGTAAAATAATTGAGTACTTGAAGATTTGAGTCCAATAATTGAGTACTTGAGTAATGAAATTCCAAATTTTTCTTATAATGCCAATTTGATAGAACAAAAGGTTGACATTGTTGTTTTTTACCATATGTGTGTGCCCAAAAAATGTACCTAGTTTTATTTCTCTTAATATTTAATTCTAAAACTTGATTTGTTCATGGGCATGTGTTGACGGGAAAAATTTTATTGCTGACAACAAGGGGGTCTCCCTGGTGAAAGGTCCCAATTATACCTCACACTGTTTGGGATAGTAGCCCCATCTCGTATGTGGGCCCGACTTCCACGATAAGTGTTTCCACTCTTGGTTGTCAGATGAATAGATGATGAAGCAGAGGCAAGGTTGAAATGACCAATCAGTGAAGAAAAATTAGCCCAATATTGATGAACCACAAATAAAGATATAAGCAAGTATAAGTAGCAAAATAAAAGGGGGGTACACCATGAGTAGGATCAGTGAGCCAAAAACCCAGTTAGATGTACATGAAGAAAGCATGCCAGAAGTTAACTGCAAAGTAGTTTACAATAGATCACTGACATGGAAAGGAACAAATAAACACTAATTTGAAATCAAATGTACATGCAACCATTGAAAATTAGTTTATAACCAATTGCACGCAGGAAAGCACATTTACAAACATAGTGAAATATTAGACAACCAGTACTATCACCAGAAGAAATCATATGAATCAGTGCCCTAAAATAGAATATAATTAATGCTGTTGCAACTCCAAATACATATTTTACAACTTGTCAAAACCGAGTAGTGGAACATGGGCTATTCATCTCAATGCATGATACCAAAACCCTAGCCTCGCTACCTTTCCCTCTACTTCATACCAAGAGCTGAGTGCCTTTAGCTCTCAAGCACCAATTCACTATCTCATCTTGGCTTCAATTGTAGAGCTCTTCCTCTTTTCATCATTTCTCGAAGTTGTACATATAGGCTGAGATGACTCTTGAGTTTCCCTTGACTCTTGGTCTTCCTGACTGTTGGGCTAGCTTGCGACTTGGGCAATTTGCGACCTGTGACCCAGGGTCATCTGCAACTTGCGACCTAGGGTCATTTGCGACTTGCAACCTGGGGTCATCTGTGATCTGCAACCTGGGGTCATCTGCGACCTGCGACCTGGGGTCATCTGTAACCTGTGACCTGGGGTCATCTATGACCTATGACTTGGGGTCACCTCCGAACTAAGGTTAGTTGCAACCTGGGAAGCAGTGACCTAAGGCTACTCCTTATATATCTCTCTTTTGGAGAGCTCAGACCTTGTAGAACATGATGTATTTCGCTGGTACTAGTCCTGCATGAATCGATTGGTGATAGATGGGCCATTGAACCTATAATGAGGTTCTTTAAGATTTTTGAGGGCCCACCTTGCTTGCCGGAGAAAGCCCCAACTTTTGATGTGCAAGTCGGAGACTTTTTCCTGCAAACAAAGAAACATGGGTCATACGTCTTTTAAATGATTGATGTTGAAACACATTTAATTATCTGAAAGAGTGATTTATCAAATAATAAACTTAGACCCTTATATGGTCAAGTGTTGTGTAACAACATGGTCTCCACTAAGTTTTCCCAGGATCTAAATGTTGGTAGCTAAGCCCATCGAGAAGATCAATAGAGATGTCTTTATTTAGGCCTAGGTGCCTCAATTATCAAAGCCATCGACCTTGCAGGTTGGGACAAATATTTTCCATAATGATATTGACTCATACCTCCTGTTGGTTTAAAACCCATTGGAGTTGGAGTATTAACTAGGGTTACGCCCTCCTTAAGTTCTCAACAACGGAAACCACAATATGCACCAATGGTATTCCTCCCATTTTCATAAGGTTTCCACCGAGATATTGATAAGGAGGATACCATTTTCGAATGGGCTTAATGTATGATAAAAGTTCATAATTCGTAATGCGTGAAAAAGTGTGAGGGATCTATTTTTGCAAATTGAATCCTGCACATACAGGCATATATTAACCAAGCGTTAATCCTACACATATATGAGAACAATAATTAGGCATCGAGAGAAATGTAATTTGTTAAATATAAGAAGCAATATCTCGAGCAAAATTTTCTAATTCTTGAAATTGCTCGCAAGCTACGTGTTGACATGTCGAATGTCTTGTAATAACGACGATGCCAATCATCATGCTCCCTCTCCAAAACACCATCAGAAGTATCCCTCAGTTCATGAATGTGAAGTATGGTATTCATATGTCTCAAGGTTGGCATTTAAACAAGGTTGCAGGTTCGGCTGCTTTCTTGAGGTGAGATCTTGCAATGCCAGTGGTAGTGCAACTCATTAATAGTCACCCAGTCACATATCGAGCAAACTGGGAAGTTGGCTATGGTGTTGTGATGTGACCACCTGACTTACAGGGTGAGTGTGAATTCCTAGCAGTCGCAAACTCACAGTGTAATGGAAGTCACATTGTTGGCATGCTACTAAGCCTCTGTGACCTAGCAACTTGAGGGATAGTGTGATTTAGTGATTTAGTGGGAAATGTGACATCACAGAGGTCACACAGTCTCAATTCCATGCCAGTCACATATTTCAATTTCTCCACCAGTTCTGCGACCCAGCGACTGCTAGCACTTTTCCATAAGTCGCACTTCTAGATCTAATATGTATTTATGCCAAGTGCTCACCCTCCAACCTTCGGTTCAGGCTGATCACACCATTGCATTGAGCATCAAATCATGAAAATTTGATATAACACAATGGTTTATGTAATTCATCATCTTCATTACATATAACGTGATGTTTTGTGTTCTTCCTACGAAACCCTGGAAAATTTGATCGCAGAAGCGATCTCAGCAAAGGACGGGCCTCTCGACTGCCTAAAATAACATGGACTTGACATTCCCCAAATGTTATTTTAAGTTAAATGCAAGGTGTGCTTCGAGTTCTTCATTTTGTGGAGGTAGATTTAAGAAATCAATTCTGCAACATGTCCGTGTCACTGAAATGTGTGTCCTCCAGTTAGCTTGTGCATTTTGGAGGTGACCCAACTAGCTCTTTATCGAATTCCCTTTTGTTTTATTTTGAGGCACGACCATACCTAAATTTAAGGTGCAGATATTCATGACAATTTTAATTAATTATTAGGTCTAAACTGAGAGGAGATGACATGATAGCTTTACATCCCTTCAATGCACCACAAAAATTGTGGAAGCCTCCAGACTTGGATGGGATAGCATGACTGCACAGGAAGCAAAGCCCGTGGATTGAAAGTGGAGATAACCTTTGATATGTAATAAAATGACACATAAGATCCATTTATTTATTGAATTTTGTGGATAATTTCTTTAAAAAAGGAGAGTTTTGGATGGTTACGATGGCGATGGCTGAGCAGATGCCAGCCACATTATGTAATCTTCCCATGACTATGCTAATAAAAATCTACTAGAAGAGAACTGCACTCGACCAAAAAAAGCATGGAATAGATGGGTCATTACCTTTGCTATCAGTTCCATGGTTTTCTCATCCTCTTGTTCATAACAGCAACATCCATTGTTGACATTTCTTCTCTAGTATACTTGGCAATATCACCATTTGGGGATACACCCAGATCAAGCATCACAACATAATGTTTTTGTGGAATATAAAGCATCAGGATTTACTAATTATTCTTCGCCTACTAATTTCCCTCCCTTGGTTTGAAATATTATTTCCACATCTAGCAAGAAATTTTCCTTCTCCAAGTAGCTCCTTAGGAATGAGGCCATACATATGGAAAGGGTGTGACTTAACCATGATCAAAATATTCCTCAATTCACACACATTTTTTTCCCTGCTTATAGGTGTCACATAACTCCCATCATTTATATTTCATCTCGAATTGTGAGGTCTCAGATGTAGCCTCTGTTCTCATCCCTACATGGAAAGGGTATGAATGTGTCATGTTTGGCAACAATGCCCTTGTTATTTTAGTTTCAATTTATTTCCTTCAGTGCGGTGGTGATATTTTAGGGTATATCATCCGTGGAATCGATATTCATGAAAAATTATAATATCAATTGGTCCACAGTTAAATTTTAGAGAATTATGTCCCCAAACATGAAAATAATTTACATGGGACCATGAGCTTGGTAGAGTACCCAAATAGAATGCATAAATGATCCATGGTGAAAGTGCTTCTAATGGACATATGTTATGTACTTAATATAAAAAAAATCTTCCATTCAAGTACATCCATGATGATACCCCCACACATGGCGTGATTGTAGCAAAAGCATCTTGTCATGATGGTGAGAAAGTTTGTGAGGGGCTGGAAGTTGGTCAAGCACGTCTGAGGCCAATATCATGACAACCTAGGGAAACCTACCTCTGAATTCAATGGAGGGGCTCTCATTGTTCTTTGAAGAAGCATATCCCCAAGCCCTAGTGTATTGATGAGACATTAAGGCCAGAGGGTGTGGTGACAGGGTTTGGCAAGAATAGGTTATGGGGGTATCACCAATTAAAGGCTAGGTTAAAACCCTACTGGCTAAGCAAGTAGAGGGGGAACCCGATATTTTGAATATACCAAAAATTTTGGGTGGTGTTATAATAGCTAAAATAACGTCATGATAACCAGACTAATTGATTTGTGCTGGTAGTTGTAAATAAGTTGAAGCTAATTGAAATTATACAAAAATGTACATAATATTTGAGATTGATGGTTCCTCCAAGCTGAAATTGATCTAGCAAAAGTGCAAAGAAATTATAATCCACAATACAAATTTTATAAGTACACTTAGGCACAATTATACAACCTAATCTCCATCAATGGTACCTAGAAATAGATAAAATATGTGGAAGGTTATTAGCTCCATCGTTAGGTACATTTCGAGGAGTTAATGGTCACCTTTTTGCCTTATTAAGTCTCTTTTTCTTGCATTTTAATTATATTATGGTTTTATGATGTTATTATAGATGGTGATTGAGGCTTATCATACTTCGAGTACATAGCATTAGGTAAATGCAAGAAAATTATGAACATATTGCATTTTTGGCAAATATTTTTCCATTAAGACTTGGAGTAGACAACAACGAGAGATTCTGGGTAGATTTTCCACCCTCAGCACCAAAAGGAAACCAAGGGATTCTCAAGATTACCTCCAACAACTCGAAATGAAAGGCAACCAGAAAACTCAAGATCAAGTGCACCAAAGCTACATTTCACTTGTAGTTAAGTGGACTCATCACCTAATTTTTAGGGAGATGTTGGTAGCTACCATTTAGGTTAAACAGGGTTGGGCAATAGCTCATTAGGATTCAAACTTTGGAGAACGCCATTAGGCTCTTTGCTCTTGTAATAAGTTTTTGAGACTTTCCTTTTGATATAATGAGACTATATTTTGCAATAAAATGAGTATTCAGATTGTGCTTCACTCATCTAGTTTGAGAGAGCTAGGCTTCTGGGTTAGGGCCCAATCCATGTGCCTTAGAATCTCTTGTGTAATCATGATTTATTTTCATGTCATTTTAGCTAGTTTTTCTTATGAAAAATAACCTATTCTTCTTGCATTTTAATTCACTATTTTTATTTTTCTTCCATTTGTCTTTTGATGTATATTTAACTTGCTTACATGTTGGTATAATATGTTATAAAATCACAGAGTTGTGAGACAAGCCTCCATTAAATTTCTTTTTAGTTTATGAATGGATAAGTTACGTTGTTGTAGTTCCATGGATATGTTTAGAATGTTGTGTTAGATCTATGATTGTAGGTTAAAGTATATTTTTTTCCAACCTCAAGTCGTATTTTCCATTGTTTTGATTATGAATTTTCCCATATCTATCGCATAAACAGGTAGTTTTCTTACAGCTTCAGGTAGCATAGCAAAGGAAAACTTCACCAACACCTTCAACTTCATCTCCCACCCTTCATCAACCCTGTGTTCATCAAAATTTCCATCAACCCTATTTTTAGATTTTTCATCCCTACACCGTGATAAAACCCTAGTGATGAAAGATAGGCCTCCCAAGAGGTTTTGAGGTTGGCCAAGGGGTGGGCCACCTTCCACTCATCGAAAACCACCTTCACTCCAACTTACCTACCATTTTCACACAGATTTTTTTCCTTGGATTTCGCTCAGGTAGTTTCTTGTAGCAATTCAGGACTTTCCTGTAGCACTACAAAAAACATGTACCAACACCTGAAGCAGCACTAGTGGGCCCCTCCTTAAGAAAAAAAAACACCATCGACATTGTCTAGGCCTGCCAAAACAACCCATACACCTTCAGCCTTGCATCCATGTGTTCAAGCCTTCCATAATACACCTTATCATTTTCTTCTCCTAGCTGCAAAACAACACATTTACAAGCATTGTTATGTCATGATTAGTTGCATGATTAAAAGCGTGATAGATAGAGCATAGAGTGAGAAGAGTGTGTTTAGCCATTTTTCCTAGCTAAGTGTGATTAGGTTTGTTTCCTTTATGAAATTTCAATTAAGAAATTTACTTCATTCAAGGTGCTTAGTTTGTTTTCTTTTATTATCATATCTTAATTGTATTTTCTTTCATAGCAGAGTAGTCAGATGTTCTTTCTTGTTGTAGTGTAGTTGCTTACTTGCTGATAGTGCAATGGATTTGAATCATTTGTAACCATAGGCATAAATTCATAAGTGTGACAGACTTTATCCAGAAACCCTAGAAGTAGCACCCTTTCGTCAAGCTCAGAAGAGGATCACATGAGTAAAATGCATCTACTATGTATATAGCACAGCCACCTCCAAGTTTGCATGAAACTTAGGTTGATAAAGTAAAGTAGGGAAGCCTATCAGAGTTACAACATTCTTGGTGAAATACCAGGGCTCACCACTTTTTTTTGTCGTTTTCAGGGAGGTGTCTAGTAGATGCTTTTATTTTCTTTTAGAATTATTTTTTGGTTTCCTTTTACATTTTGTTTCAAAAATATTGAAAAAAATACAAAAAAATCTGATTTTGATGCCTCCTAGGAGTAGGGATACTCAAGGAATTTTTTTACCTAAAATACCCACATCACCACATATTCATTAAATCTTTTTCAGTGGCTATGAGGTTGAACACAACATAGGTGAGCCTTCTACAAATTTTTAAGAATATATTGGATAAGAATAAGATCTTATTTCACATGAGGAACCTGCTTCGCCTATCTGAACCATGGATGAAACTGAAGCCTGGGGAGCCTTTCTCATTAGGGATGAAAATGGGGAAACTAAAGTAAAAAATATTAGCCCCTCAACCCTTCCATAGTTTCATGGAATTACCTTGGACGATCCTAACACATGCATGTTTGAATTTGTTGTTGTCTGTAGGACCTATGACCATGCCTCAAATTATCAGAAGATGAAGATATTCCCATATACCCTTAAGGATGCACCCTTTCATTGGTTCATGGGTCTACCTGGGAACATCATCAATACCTAGGCACATATGCAAGAAGCCTTCAACAACAAGTGCAAGGACTACTGTAGGTCAAGGAAAACTAAGGATGATATATTCAGGATGACTATAGGGCCTAATGAATCCCTAGAAGACTATGAAGGGAGTTTTCAGTTAAACTATAAGAGATCCAACTATATTCTTGTTCCCAGATCACTTAAACTAGTACTTCTTTGAGGGATCAGGGAAGTGGTGATAGAAGGCCTTAATATTTTATCAGGAGGATATATCTACTAACTACATTATGACAAAATCAAAAATATATTTAGGAACCATTCTAGGGTAGCTAGGATGAAAGGAAGAGCTATCCAAAGTACAACCAATAGCCCTTCGTCTTCCACCCACATCAAACATGAGATTGGAAATATGCTGGAAGACTTCAAGAGTGACATTCTGCACACCTTTGCTTTTCATGTGGACACAATGCAGGTCAAAATGAAGCAATAGGAAGAAGAAATATCCTTGGCTATCTTTTTTGTTATGAATCTAATTCATAACTAAAGTAATAACTATATTTATTACTTTAGTTATGAATTAGATTATTAAATTTATTCTATTTTATTCTATTAATAACTATATTTATTACTTTAATTATGAATTAGATTCATAACATTTCCCCATCTGGGGCAGTCAATTTTTTGTCTTTTTGATTTATATTACCTCCAGAATTAGCTAGCATAACAATTCCTGATGTAAGAATCACCCTGTATATTATGTTTTATTAATAGAATTATTCCAACTTAGAAAAAAAAAAACTTCTAAGGATTTTGAGTTTAAAATGTTAGTTCTTAGGGTTTACTAATATCTATTATTTTTAATATTGATCCCTTGGCCTTATTGATCCCTTACGATTTTAATATTTATCCCTTGGGTTCACTAATTCCTTTGGTTTATAATATTAAACCCTTGGGCTTATTAGTTCTTTTAGTTTATAATGTTAATAATTTGGTGGGTTTATTAATTTCTTAAGTTTAAAATGTTGATTCTTATGGTTTATTAATTTATTAGGTTTTTTATTTTAAAATATTAATTCTCAAGGTTAATTAATATGTTCTGTTTTTAATATTGATCCCTTAGGTTTTTAATATTCATCCCTTGGATTCACCAATTTTTTCGGTTTAAAATATTAAGACATTGGGCTTATTAGTTCTTTTGGTTTGTATTATTAATAATATCTTGGGTTTATTAATATCTTGAGTTTAAAATATTAATGCTTATGGTTTGTTAATTTCTTCGGTTTTTGGGTTTTAAATATTATTTCATATGCTTTATTGATCTCTTCAGTTTAAAATATTAATTCTTAGCGTTTATTACTTTCTTAGGCTTTTGGGTTTTAAATATTAATTCTTAGGATTTTTTAATCTCTTCAGTTGAAAGTGTTTATTCTTAGGGCTCCTTAATTTCTTGGTTTATAATATGAATATTTATCCATTGCTTCACCAATTACTTGTGTTTATAATGTTAAACCCTTGGGTTTATTAGCTCTTTTGGTTTAAAATATTAATAATCATTTGGGATATTGGTAAGAGATATATAATTTTTATAAATAATAATAAAATATTAATATTATGTTATTTTTGAAATATATTATAGTGTGAGTTAAAACTATTAATATATTGAAGAAAATAATAATATCTTTTTATTATATATTTTATTATTAAATATATAATATTATATATTTTAATATATTATATTCTTTTATATATATAAACATATTTTAGGTTAATATATAGTATGCATATAGTTAACATTATTAATATATTATAAGTAAATATATAAAATATATTGGTAATTATATTCATAAATATATAAGATTTATTTTAGTAAAATACATGTGGTGGGTGGTGGATATAGGCCTATCAGCGTATATCATGTTGAATTCCAACAAGAAATTGCAGCACCTACACTAGTGTGGGACCAGCCGGTCTTAGCGGCACCTACACTAGTGTGGGACCAGCCGGTCTTAGCGGCACCTACACTAGTGTGGGCTAAATTTGATGCAGTGTCTATTTTATTGTTCCCTTAATTAAAAATGACAATAAAATGTAATATTATCTCATAATCACTTGTAATAGTTAGCTCAGTGTGAAAAACTCAATTAACTCATGAATTTCGAGTTGATGGTAGTTGGTGAGGCATGTAGTGTAATTCTAGTTGTAATAGTGTTCAGAGTGTGGTTGGTGCATTAGTTTAATGCATGATTAATTATTTAACTCGGTTAGGTGATTTAAATTCAGTTGAGATAGTTGTAATTGTTTGTTGCACTAGTGATATATCAAGTGAATTAAATATTATTTAATTCACAATGAGTGATCTAACATGCAACTGATGATTTACTATTATTAGTTGCATGCATGTTAGTTCCAATGGAGACCCATTTGAGACAAAGGTGAAAGGGATGTTAACCTTCAATTGTAGGATTATTGGATTGCACCCATGCAACCAAAAACACATTGGATTGACCATGATCCTTGCACAGTTTAGGAAGGCAAAAATTCGTAAAGAATAGGGATTGGATTCATCAGGAATTGTGCAAGCAAGGCAGGTTGTTTAGAGGCAGAGTGTTGGGTATGTGTTATATTATTTCCACAAATAGTCATGCGCAAGAGGGTGACACGGGGGTGTCATATCTCCCCCTTTAAGTTGCGGTGAGAGTAGCGAAGGGGTCATAGGGGGGGGCGGTAGCCCCCCTGTTCAGGATCTGGGGCAATGCCCCAAGAAATTTTTTTTTGGACCTTATTTTTCGGTAGGAAGACCCGCCCATGGTTTTGTGCATGGGTTTGCACATGGTTTTGGGGCATGATAGTTTTCAGCCCCTGGTATTTTGTAGATCCAGTCAAGGGAACTACAGTTATGTTCTAATCCAGGGTTAATGGATTGGGGTTTATCTATTGTTCAGCATGTATATATATGTGTTGTAACACTAAAAGGAATATAATTAAAAATCAAGTTGGTCGTCCCAATTTGGGATGCAGGGGAAAATATCTGTGTATATTTGTTTGATGTTTTATGCTCTTACTATTGTTTATTCTCTATTTTTAAGATTCGTTTGTAGATAATTTCTGTACAGGGTTAAACCCTACATTTGGTATCAAAGTTGTTTCTGCTTCAAGGGGATGCATTTGCTGCTGAGGGGTTTTTTTCTCGGGCCTGTGGTAGACCCTGTTCAGTGGGAGATCTATGGGATCGATTCTTTTGGTAAAATAATATGGCGAGTAGTGGAAAGATAGAGATTGAGAAATTTAATGGTCATAGTTTTGAGTTGTGGAAGCTCAAGATGGAGGATCTGCTGGTGGATAAAGGCCAATGGATCACAGTAGATCCAGGTACTAAACTAATGGAAATTTTAGATGAAGACTAGAAAAGGTTGTATTGGAAGGCAAAGAGAACAATATGATTATGTGTCTTAGATTCGATATTGTTGAATGTATCTGGGGAAGCTACGGAGAAGAATTTTTGGGACAAACTTGGGACTTTGTACCAATCTAAACACCTTCAATACTATCGTAAGTAGTTGTCATATCCTGATATTAAAATCTCAGATGAAGATAAGTGCATTAGTTTGTTGTGTTCTTTACCAGACTCGTGGGATAGTCTGGTTATTCCAATAGGTATCAATACAACTACCTTAAATTTTGATGACATAGTCTCAGCCTTGCTGTCGAAGGAAATGAGGTGGTGAAATATAGAGGGTCAAAATGGAGATGCCTTATCTGTACGAGGAAGGTCCCATAACAGAAACAAGAATAAGGTTTCGAGTGGGAGATCTAAATCTAGAGGGAGATATAAATCTCCTGGAAAGTTTGTAAATGTCTGCTGGAAATGCGGAAAGGAAGGGCACTACAAAAAGGACTGCAGATCTAAAGCTCCTTAAAAATGAAAGGGATCTGATGATGCTCCTTCTACAGAGGAAAAAACCACCTCAGATGAAGGTGGGGATGTGTATTTGGCTTCTTATTTAAATACACATGTACATCTTGAGTCATGGTTGATTGACTCGAGTGCATCCTTTAACTTCACTCCCCATAGGGAGTGGTTCTGCGAGTATGATAAATATGATGGCGGTGATCTCTTCTTAGGTGATGATAGGAAGGCCAAAATCATCGAAAGTGGAAAAGTCAAGTTGAAGCTGCAATGTAGAAGGATTAGAACACTTCCTGGTGTTCTACACATTCCTGCATTGGCCAGAAATCTGATTTTTGTAAGTAATATGGATGATGCAGGTGTAAAAACAGTGTTCGAGAAAGATACCTATAAGATCGTTTGGGGAGCACTGGTATTAATGCGGGGAGTTTATACTGGAACTCTATACAAGCCTCAGGGAAACACTGTTATTGATGGGTGCAATAGTTCTGTGGTTCCTGAAAGTGGTGCGGAAAGCCTAGAAGTCTCTCGAGAAAAGATTTAATATTACAAATTTTTAGCCTTCAAGCTAAATGGAATATTAGAGTTATTTCATCACTAGGTCGATGAATAATGGGTAGGGAGGCCCATTAACATCTTTAGAAGGATCAATAACACCCCTAATGAGAAAGGAGTAAGAATAAGTAGCTTATTTGAGCACCCTTGGGTGTGAACAGAGATGGGGACATGTTGATTCAATCAACTTTGACCAAGTCAACAAAGTTGTCTAGATACATTGAACCACCTTGATGGGCAGTGCAGTATTGGTGGAGGAAAACTTGCATGAGCTTGATGGCACATGTGGATGGGACCCAATGAGGAGAGTTTCAATTGCTACATAAGGAAAGGATGGAGGCCTTTGTTATGCATGCTTTTTTATTTTGATCTCTTGATATTCTTTGTTTAGACTTGGCTTCACCTTGTTGTTTAGCAATGTAACACTGGGTGTTCCTGAGCGGGAATCCCACCTCTTCCCTTAAGAGGCCTCTTGGGAGAGCTTGTCCTATATTTCTCCACATCCAGGCTTAAGCCCAAGCATCATTCTTCAGTCCCAGCATTTTTTCTGCACCAGAATATTGCTGAGTTGCAGGGTGTTGCAGTGGAGGATTCTTACACCACTTCCAGGTCTGTTTCTCAGTAGAAGGTCCCTTCCTCCTCTTGAGAAATCAGCTAGGAATATTTATGAGCACATTTCATATCCTAGCAGTAGGCCAAGGTAGTTCTCATCTCCTACAATGCCGTCCCTTGCAAGAACTGCGTCATTTTATGCAGATTTGTTGCAGCAGGGTTAAGACCTTTGTTTTTGAGCTAGTTTCCTAGGGAAAGGGCCAACCCTTCTCCTAGAAAACTAGAGGAAGGGATTATCATCCCTCTTTTTTATTATTCAGCTAAATTTCTATAACATTGTAGTAATAATGCATTTTGTGAGCTGAATATTTATATTTTCTCTTTCTTGTACATGTGTTTCATGAAACCTTTGCCGAGTTAGCTTTATAATGCAATAAGGAGGCTAGATCTCTATTTTCTTGGCATATTGTTCCATAAAGTTCCAGATCCATGTTATTTCATTGTGTTACTACATAAACCCTCATAAAATCATGCTTTACATGCTTCCGTATTTTTTTGCATAACTTAAGTCATGGGATTTGGCTATTTTTAAGCTGTGAGGTAGTCGAGAGGTCTGTTTAACATATCAAAAGTGATTTATTTCTGATCCCATTTTTTATGTGAGGACCTAACAGTATATTCTAAGGGAACCCAACATTATTTCACCCATTAAAAATGCAGGTCTCCAGAAATAACGTTTTAAGGGTCTAATAGTTGCATTTTCCCCACTTGGGAAGGTGTAGACATTCTTATTTTGATGTTGTTTCACTCATTTTAGGGATATGTGTTTATTAACACATCATATGAGTCTATTATTTGGATCTCCAACTTTATAATATCTTAAGATATTCTTATTGTTGTAGAAATTCCCGATTTTGGGATATTACAGTGGTATCAAAGCTTCAATCTTGGCTCAGCCTGTGGAACTCAACCATGAAACTATCCAGAGAAGGAGAGATGAAAAAAAGTAAGACTCCATTATGTGGAGGAAAAATGGAATATAGGCTTACAAAGCTTCTTCCAAAATCTGTGCAGTGCATCAATGAAAATCTTAAGAAGATGAGAGGAGAGCTGGAATATCCTAAGGAGTTTGGATCTAGAGCCAGATCTAGATTGGTACATAATAGGTATGGGCATGCAGCTACACCCTATTATGCACAGTGCAGTCAAATTCCCAGGTTTGCTGTGAAAGAGGTGAAAGAAGAAGAAATTTTGGAGAAGGGAACTCTTAGCCATTTTCGGCAAGAGTATGAATCTCAAACTGAGAAGTTTAGAGGTCATATTACTTTCAAAGAGTTCTGCAAGATCAAGGTGGAGAGGAGCCAACTGCATGACATGGATATATTTTCTCTATCTACCTTTGATGGATCCCGAACTTCCTTAGCCAAAGCTTGGGTGGAGGAGTTGAGTACTTATTTGCAGTAGCACCCAGTTTCTGAAGAGGAAGCCATCAGAGTTGCAGCACTGTACTTTGGAGGTAAGGCCTATTCTTCATGGATGATTGAGTCTTTTTCATTGAAAAATGTTAATACTTCTTCTTTTGCAAATTTCACTAAAATATTGGTTGAAAGATTTGATACAAAACATGAGACAATCAAACCAATGAAACTTTTGCATAAGTTGAGAGGACCTGCAAACTCAAAACCACTTTAGAAACCTATTGGAGGGGATCAAATCTTGCATGATATCTTGCTGGAGGCAAGATCTTTGCTTCATAAACTTGGATAAGAGGGCATGAATGTTCATTTTGCAAAGAAGGATCCTCCATTTGAGCAGTTACCTCCTATTCATATTGAAGATGAATAAAAGGATGGGGGTTACAAAACTATCACATCTAGAGCATATCTAGTGCCTCATGCACAGGAAGGAGGAGCACATGCTCCAACAAGAGGGTTTCTTCTGTCATTGCAATAAGTTCCCCAGGATCTCACATATGGGAGGCAAAATAAAATCAATCAGCAGCATGATTGTGAGATGATGTTGATGGAAGGAGAAGGTAGGGAGGAAGGACATCATCACTTGATAAGAAACAAACACCCCTATCTATTTCAGAGAGCTGGTGCAAGGAGGAGGGGGACTGGTTTGCACTGTGAGGGAAAGGGCAAGGTTTCCCAACCATATGAACAGTCTTCTCTTGCCATGGATGTCTCACTACATGGAGGCATTTCACCGGGGAGGCCACCAAACATGGAGTTGGTAAGAGAAATCTTTCCATGTGGATCACCCCTTTTATATTCTGAAGAGGTGAAGACTTTGGAGGAGTCTGGTACAGCATAGAGAGTTTGGGATAGTCTCAAGGAGGAGAGAGAAATTCTCCCATTTTTAGCACCACCCACTCTCACTATTTGTACTGCACTGACAGAAGTTGCTGCAGTCATGGAGGATGGCACCTTCAGGGTGCAAGGGAGCTGCTCCATGAATTCAAAGAAACTGAGGGTAATTCCTTTGAGGAAGGGATCCTCCATACATTGGGGTAGATGGAGGTCACTCATGCTTACTTTAGCCAAGATTGGGAGATTATTTTTGTAGGAGAGCTTCTCATGGGAGGTCCACTTCCAAAGATCACTACTTCTTTTTTAGCATGAGCAGCTGCATGATGGGCATGCAAAAATTTGGAGGATAACTTTGGAATGAGGGATGTCAGAGGAAAGGACAGCAGCATGTGTAGAGCTTCACATTGCAGATCACCAGTGCTATCCCTTAGGAGGATTGATCCTTATTGGAGATCTCAGCTATTGGTAGAGTACTCCAAGGATCTTGGTGCATGCATGACTCTTGATGACCCGAATGAAGATGATAGATACATGGTGGATGGTGTGGTCATCTATTCCTATGGCAGGATCTTCTTGACTAGATCTTCTAGTCTCAAGGAGAAGCTACTACATGCAGCACATGAGGACTTCTCTTCTATGCACTTTGATGCATATTTCCATTTGATGGAGGAGTTCACTTGGGAGAGCATCTAGCATGACATATATCAACATATGGAGAGATGCATATCCCATATGGTGATAGAGAGGATGTCACAACCACCTTCCTACTCATTGGGAGTGAGGGAGCATTTTCAGCTCAAGACCTCAAGTGCATGATGGAGAATGTACAATTTCACCTTATGTTTAGTACTTCTTGTCTTTTTCTGAGCATCATTTTGTACCAAGGAGGATTATTCCTTCTTGTATATTGTATAATGATGTACTTGAAGCCATTTGTAGCAATGAGATTGGCTATCTCATTGGTGGTTTGTGGGGGAAGCCACATGAATTTTGGTGTGCACCATTGACACCCTTTTTTACTTTCATGTTTATATCTTTTAAAATGATTGTGGCAGCAAACAAGTGGCTGGAAAAGCACTTGATTTTTTTTTATTTGATGCAGGCAAGAAATGCACTACGTTGGTTCCTTGTGTGGGTCCTTGGTCCACTTTCCAATTGTCATGTGACAACTTGTTTCTATTGGTTTTTGCTTCCATGTATTGCTGATAACTCTATGTTCATTGGAAGCTTTGTTTGGAGAGTAGGATATGAGTTGAAGATGCCCATTGGGAGAATGAAACTCTCTAATTTGTATGATGCATGTTTTAGGAGAAGCAATGGGCAGCCCATGATTGCCAAATTACATCTCTCTTCTTCATGTGGGAGAAGCCATTTGGAGAACTGGAGCTTTTGGAGGAGGCACTTCATGGTTTATTTGTTTGATAGGGTAGCTTGGGAAACCCTTGGAGGTCATGACACTTCAGCCCAAGATCAACAACAGTCCCATACTTATCATCAATGGGGAGAGTAACCACTTGGTTGGGAGGATCCAATCTCTCCATGCAACCCCAACACATTACATAAACCAAGGGTTGCAAATCTTTTTGGGCTAACTAGATTGGCTCGTTTAATTTGGATGATAGCGTGGGTGTGGGGGTCACTCACTGGGAATAATATTCCCCATTTTCATCATCACTCATACCTTAAGGAGGCCTTTGGATAGTAGGGAGGTTTCCACTTACATCTTCCACCTTTCTATGATGTGAGCCATATGGTTTTGCATGCTTGGAAGGAGATATTAGAGGATATTTTTGTAGAAGAACATGTTAAGTAGTGGTGGAGACATTTTGAAGAGGAGGCCACTGGGAGAGGAGGGGAGGATTTTTCTCTCCTTATACAGTTTCTTGAGGATAAGAAACATTTTGAAGGGGAGGACTGTAATATTCCAAATTTTTAGCCTTCAAGCTAAATGGAATATTAGAGTTATTTCATTACTATGTAGATGAATAAATGGGTAGGGAGGCCCATTAACCTCTTTAGAAGGATCAATAACACTCCTAATGAGAAAGGAGTAAGAATAAGCAACTTATTTGAGCACCCTTGGATGTGAACAGAGATGGGGACATGTTGATTCAGTCAACTTTGACCAAGTCAACAAAGCTGTCTAGATACATTGAACCACCTTGATGGGCAGCCCAGTTTTGGCGGAGGAAAACTTGCATGAGCTTGATAGCACATGTCGATGGGACCCAATGAGGAGAGGTTTACTTGCTACATAAGGAAAGGATGTAGAACTTTGTTATGCATTCTTTTGTATTTCAATCTCTTGATCTTGTCTGTTTAGACTTGGCTTCACCTTGTTGTTTAGCAAGGTAGCACTGGGTGTTCCCGAGCGAGAATCCCACCTCTTCCCTTGAGAGGCCTCTTGGGAGAGCTTTTCCTATATTGCTCCACATCTAGGCTCAAGTCCAAGAATCATTCTTCAGTCCTAGCATTATTTCTGCAGTAGAATATTGTTGAGTTGCAGGGTGTTGCAGTGGAGAATTCTTACACCACTTCCGAGTCTCTTTCTCAGCAGAAGGTGCCTTCCTCCTCTTGAGAAATCAGCTAGGAAGATTTCTGAGCACATTTCAGATCTTGGCAGTAGGCCAAAGTAGTTATCATCTCCTACAGCATAGTCCCTTGGAGGAACTGCGTCATTTTATGCAGAGTTGTTGCAGCAGGGTTAAGACCCTTGTTTTTGAGCTAGTTTCCTAGGGAAAGGACCAACCCTTCTCCCAGAAAGCTAGAGGAAGTGATTCTCATCCCTCTTTTTTATTATTCAGATAAATTTATGTAACCTTGCAGTAATACTGCATTTTCTGAGCTGAATATTCATATCTTCTCTTTCTTGTACATGTGTTTCATGAAACCCTTGCCATGTTAGCTTTATAATGCAATAAGGAGGCCAGATCTCTATTTTTTGGGCATATTTTTCCATAAAGTTCTAGATCCATGTTATTTTATTGTGTTAATGTAGAAACCCTCATAAAATAATGTTGTACATGCTTCAGTATTTTTCTACATATCTTAAGTCATGGGATTTGGCTATTTTTAAGATGTGAGGTAGCGAGGAGGTCTCTTTAACATATCAAAAGGGATTTCTTTCCAAACCCATTTTGCATGTGAGGACCTAACAACATATTCTAAGCAAACCCAACATTATTTCACCCAGTAAAAACGTATATCTTAAGAAATAACGTTTTCAGGGTCTAATTGTTGCATTTTCCCCACTTGGGAAGGTGTAGACATTCTTCTTTTGTTGTTGTTTTACTCATTTCAGGGCTATGTGTTTTTGAACACATCATATGATTCTATTCAATGTTCCAAATTAGGAACAACTACACTATTGGGAATATCTCAAGATATTACCAATGTGGAGCTCAGCAAAATCATAAACATGAGCCTAAAAATAGCAGTGAATGTATTAAAAAAAAAGTGTCGGAAGATCCACATAACCATCACATTAGATTATAGCAGCAACAAATGTATACAAGATCTTGAGGAAATGATCTCTCAAGCTAGGCAATGCAGCCTTAATGAAACATGTACATGAAATATGGAGAAATACTGTTATATAATAGAGGCCCTGGCTATGACTGCGCAATCCTTGAGGAGAAACTGCTGAAAAATGTCAATAATACATAGATGTGACACTAATGTCTCAAATAAAGAAGGGGGAGCAAGATCTCAACCGTTGAAAACATACAATACACGATCCTCAAAGGGATTGGCTGAAATATACACAAAATGGCAAATCTGCAGAAATGTTGGAGTTGCTGGGTAGCTAAAGCCACTCAAGAACTGGAAATAAATGGAGAAGACTGAAGATGCTACAATCAAATGACAATATATCCTCCAATTGATCTCTAGAATGAAAGGCTGATCCTCTCACCTAAGATCTCACCCTCCAAACATGTGGAGCAAGTCTCCACTGCAAACACACTTAGAAATAACGCAGTCTAGAGAAGGGACTGCGCTGTTGGTGAAGAGAAATGTTTGGCCTTAATTCCAAAGTCTGAAATAAGCTCTGGGATATCTCAAATCTGATATTTCAAAGGAAAGAGAGGCTCCTCCTCTGAAAATAGCTGATGGAAGCGATGTAGTGAACCCTCACTACAACACCCAGCAACACAAAATTACTTTGATACAGAAATAATGCTGTCTTGATGGAGGATGCTTGGGCTCAAGCCTGGATGTGAGGAAAATCTGAGTAATCCCTCAAGAGGCTTCTCAATAAGGTGAAAGAATCCTGAATAGGAATTACTCCCGACAATTCTTGCTAAACAACAAAGAATTCACAATTGTCTCACTTGACAATTGAGATGAATAATGCAAAGCATGAGAGACAATGGTTGCCTTGCCCTCCTTTTAAAAAAGTGGAAGCTCTCTCTCCATGGGCCCCATCCATTAGGCTTTCCTCCACCAAATATCCTCTTCCTCATTCACACTATGCTGTATTCTAAAGTAAGCCACTCCTCTTATGGCAGTGCTGTTGACTTGGTAAAACCTGACCTTATCTTCATGCATTTGCCCCTTTTCACACTTGAGGGTGAAAAATCAAGTTCTTATGTCTATCCTTTCCCACATGTGAGGGATTTTATTCATGTTTTCAATAAACATGGGCCTCCTTACCCATTTATTTGGCTGTAACATGATAAAAGAAAAATTTTAATATTCCATTTAGCCATGTGCTAAAATGGGAATATTACAGTCCTCCCCTCCCAAATGTTGCTTGTCCTCAAGCAACTGCAAGGATAGAACTGAAGAATCTCCACCAAAGGCATGGAGTCTGAAATATGTTGAGTAAAATCTTCCTCATGTAGATCCTCCATCCCCCAAGCAATCATCCATACAAAATGAGTTACCCCCCAACATGGCAACTCCTGACAATCATCTTCCACCTCTGTCTCCTGCAATGTAGGTGGGCTGAAAATCTGATCTTGGTAGAAAAGATAGCCTACCCCACACTTTTCTCCTCTCCACTTAGGATAAGTGTAGATTATATGCTGATATTGGGCTGCAACAATGTTGCCCTCAAGTGGCAAAATGAAGACTAGACCTCCAAGGATCTCTTCTCCAGTGATATGAAACATGCTGTCCCAATCCATCTCATATGTGATAAGTTGGAAGTCATCATCATATGGCATCCAATAAAGCATATGGCCCACCTCAAATGGAAACAAGTTTTTGTTGTAGTGGCCACATGTCCTCTCATGCTCCCATTAGAACATGTAATGCAAATAATGTGGGAGATCTCTCCTCCAAGGGACACATCTAACCAATGTTCCATTCCCCCAATCATGCTTTCAACAAATACAAAGACAACAGAAACATAATGAACCATAATGAGAACCATGCTTGTTGTCATGTGTGGCAAGGGAGAAGGAAAATTGTCCCTCAATTGTAACCAATGTAGTTTGACCCTCAACTGCAAAAGAGTATGATAAAAAGTGTGGTCTCTCAACCACTTGCTTGTTGTTCTACTCTCCTCAAATGTATGGAGAAAGTGCATGATGTATGGTGCAAGGTAGGTATGTCCTCCAAAATACATTTCCTCCCCAATTACTCCTAGGGAGTGGTCACCAATAGTGCTCATGGCCTCACGTATACCATGGGGTCTAGAGAAAAGAATGCCCCTCCTTGGAGAAACATCCTGTACATATATGGTTAAGGGATGAATATATAAGTCATCATACAAATAAACAATACCCTTACCATACGTCTTGCTTTTGCAAATGTAATGGCTCAAAAATGAGTCCCCTCTCATCCTCAAAGAGAAAAGATGTGGTTGTGCTAACTCCTCCAAAGAGCTATGTATCTCCTCCATATGCACATGATCTTTGCATCTCCTCATATGCTGATTTGTCAATATCATGAAAACAAGATGATCCTAGGAATACTCTATCAACAACTCAGAGCTCCAACATGGATCTATCCTCTATAGTGACAGTGATGATGATTCCTCATGAAGGACATCTGTCATATGGTCATGTATTTCTTTGACATTCCCCATGCCAAAGTTGCAATTTGGAAGGCTGTTATGCTTCCCCTGCTGCATCTTCCACAACGCAGCATCTGAAATGAGAGTGGGTGGAAATTATGTTGAGAGAATGGCTCTCTCCTCCTTGAGTCTACCCAAGACTCTCAGTTCCATGAAGTTGTCTCCCAAGGACTCCCCTCCTCTGAAATCAATGAATGGTGCCTCAACATGTGAAGCATCTCCCATCATCTGCTGATCCAGTGGTCTCCCCGGCAAAATGTCTCCATGCAATGAGACATCATCGTTAAGAAGTGACTGCTTATATGAATGGAGAGAACCCTCCATGCTTCAACTGCGCAATCCAATCACCTCCTTTGGTGCATCAACCTCTAGAAATGAATAGGGATGTGTACTCCTCATCTCATGATGTTGGGTCTTCTCCCTGTCTTCTCCTTATTTCTCCAAGGTTCCACACCTCCTCAACAATGGCACATCTAGGACATGGGTTGTGCCTTGATCTCCACACATGAGATCCTGGGGACTTCCTCGCAAAGATGCAAGAATCCCTCTACATGGAGCAAGAGCTCCTCCTTCCTCTACATGAGGCACTAGATGGTCTCTATATGGCACAACATTGTTGCCTTCGGCTCCCTCAACATAGATGGGCAACCCTCCAACAATGTTGCTGCAAATATGGAATCTCTCCAAAAGTGGAAGTAATTCTTGATCATCAAAGGAGTATCCCCTTTGCACCATGATAGTTCCATCTCCTACTCCTGCAACATCATACAAGAAATGAGAGAAAATCTTCCCTTGCTCTCCCAAGCATAACCCCAACAACAAATGTCCTTGCTGCTTCCTCATGCTTTCATCATGCAAGACCTGTGATGAAGGCATAGTGAATGATATGAGTGTTGCATCGTCACTATGCACCCATAATCTTTGATGCTCCATGATGCCAACATCATGCCTCATCCCTTCCATCCTCATACCCTTGGAAAGAGAGTATGCCAAGTGATGGCCAAACTCCTTCAAGGGTAACCAGCACAGCCAAGCCTCCCGCTGCCCGGTATCATAAATATGCAAGTAGCTTACCAACTTCTTGCTCACCATCCACATCCACTAAACCAATTGTGGATGTCTTCTTCCACCCTTCATCTTGGTACTCCTCCCATGAGGGCTACCATCATCCCAAATCAAATTCCTGCATTTCATTGGACCTTGAAATGAAATCTTCCCGAGGATCAATTTGAACCTATGAGGATCCAAATAGGTGGTAGGAGAAAACCTCCCATCATGATTTGCATGGATCAAGGAATGTCCAACACAGTCATGAGAGATGGTATCCATCAAAATATGTCCTCCATCTACTATCTATTCCTGTGAGAATGGAAGTACCTCCTCAAACAGATGAAGAATCTTGCACTCCATGTTGTGTGGGAGTGCACCTCTACTGAAATCTCTCTGGGAGATTTCCTCCTCATGCATGTCCTTCCAAAATAAAAAAGGCCTTGGATCTGCTGCAAGTAGAAGTCTCTCTTTGAGCTGTGGCATGCTCATACAGATAGTTTCATCTAGAGAGGAGAAAGAGTTTCTTATCTCCAAATGTCTACTCCTTCTCTCTTCTTCCTTCATGGCTTCCTGAATGAAGTTGTCTTTTGAGTGCTCATATGAGGATTGATTCTTCCTTTCTCCATCATTTCTCAGCACAGTGCTATTTTGTTGATCTAGATCAACTACATGCAATGATATAGACCCATCCAAAGTGTTTTCTGAAATGAAAAGAGATGGATTTTCAATCATACCTTGGTGAAATGTGGAAGCTCCTTGCAGGGCTGTAAGAGTTTCCTCCTCATGAGTGTTTGCCTCCCAAACTACTGAAGATGAAGGTTTCTCCTCCATGGTATCAATAGTGCTGGTACATGCCTCATTAGCTGGTGGTGAGGGCTCCTCCCTCCTTTTTCCAAACCTCCCGATCAATCTCTGGGAAAAATCAACAAGAGTAAAAACCCTGGCATGGCTTAGATGGCTGATTCACCAATTCTTTTCTTCACCTTCAAGGTGTAGCACCGTAATTTCTACAGCCTCTCTATCTACTAAAGGATGTAGCAGGAAGAAAGCCTCTAGGTTCTTTACCCAAACCTGTACTACACATGTGAGTGATGCATCAAATGTGGACAATAGAAATATATTGCCTCTGATCGTCCCAAAGCTGTGGGGTTTTATTTATTCTTTCTGTTGAATAAATTGTGGCCAAGATAGAGTTATAGGTTTTTATCGGCATTCAACCAAATATTCACTTAGAATTTTGAATTCCAACTGTTCTTCATGCTTCATTCCTTCTCTTATGTGAGAATAGGAAGTGCATGGTCCTTCCACTTCTCCTTCTTCGTTCTTCTTGACTTCCTTGGAGAGGTTCTCTTTGGATCTGAAAATAGATGAGAGTAAACTCATCTTCTTCATCATCTTGATCTTCCTTGTCTAAGACTCACAGCCTGAGCCAGATATCTTGCTTTGATACCACTTTAATGTTCCAAATTAGGAACAACTACACTATTGGGAATATCTCAATATATTACCAATGTGGAGCTCAAAAAATCATAAACATGAGCCTAAAAATAGCAGTGAATTTATTAAAACCAAAGTGTAGGAAGATCCACATAGCCATCACATTAGATTATAGCAGCAAAAAATATATACAAGATCTTGAGGAAATGATCTCTCAAGCTAGGCAATGCAGCCTCAATGAAACATGTGCATGAAATATGGAGGAATATTGCTATATAATAGAGGCCTTGGCGACGACTACACAATCCTTGAGGAGGAACTACTGCAAAATGTCAATAATACATAGATGTGACAATAATGGCTCAAATAATGAAGGGGGAGCAATATCTCAACCCCCTAAAACATACAATACATAATCCTCAAAGGGATTGGCTGAAATATACACAAAATGGAAAATCTGCAGAAATGCCAGAGTTGTTGGGTAGCTGCAGCAACTCAAAAATTGGAAATAAACGGAGAAGACTGAAAATGCTGCAATAAAATGACAAGATCTCCTCCAATGGATCTTTAGAATGAAAGGCTGATCCTCTCATCTAAGATCTCACCCTCCAAACATGTGCAGCAAGTCTCCACTGCAAACACACTCAGAAATAACGCAGTCTAGAGAAGGGACTGCGCTGTTGGTGAAGAGAATGGCTTGGCCTTGATGCCAAAGTTTGCAATAAGCTCCAGGATATCTCCAATCTGATATATCAAAGGAAAGAGTGTCTCCTCCTCTGAAAATTGTTGATGGAAGCGATGTAGTGAACCCTCACTACCACACCCAGCAACACAACATTACTCTGCTACAAAAATAACAATGTCTTGATGGAGGATGCTTGGCCTCAAGCTTGGATGTGAGGAAAATCTAAGCAATCCCTCAAGAGGCTTCTCAAGAAGGTGAAAGAATCCTAAACAGGAATTCCTCCCGGAAATTCTTGCTAAACAGCAAAGAATGCACAATTATCTGACTTGACAATTGAGATGAATAATACAAAGCATGAGAAACAATGGTTTCCTTGCCCTCCTTTTAAAAAAGTGGAAGCTCTCTCTCCGTGGGCCCCATCCATTTTGGTTTCCTCCACCAAATATCCTCTTCCTCATTCACACTTCTTTGTCTTCTAAAGTAAGCCACTCCTCTTATGGCAGTGCTATTGACTTGGTCAAACCTGACCTTGTCTTCATGCATTTGCCCCTTTTCACACTTGAGGGTGAAAAATAAAGTTCTTATGTCTATCCCTTCCCACATGTGAGGCATTTTATTAATTTTCTCAATAAACATGGGCCTCCTTACCCATTTATTTGGCTGCAAGATGATAAAAGCGAAATCTTAATATTCCATTTAGCCATGTGCTAAAATGGGAATATTACAGTCTATTAGCTAGATCTCCAACTTTAGAATGTCGTAAGATATTCTTATTATTGTGGAAAATTCCCGGTTTTGGGATATTACAAAAGACCATGCTATGGCATGAAAGGCTTGGACATATTAGAGAGAAGGGCCTTCAGATACTACATGGAAATGGTATGATACATAGTATGTCTAATAGCTCTTTGGATTTCGATTTCTGTGAACATTGTATATATGGGAAGCAGAATTGGTTGAGTTTTCCTTCTGGTGCTAAGACGGCGAACTAGATATTAGAGCTTGTGCAGAGTGATGTGTTTTGACCTATGTAGGTTCCATCAATGGGTAAGTTGGTATGCTATGCTTCATTCATAGACGACTTCTCAAGGAATACATAGATATATTTCTTAAGGAAGAAATCTGAAGTCTTGAAAGATTTAAATAATTTAATGCTCTGGTGGAAAACCAGATAGAGAAGAAGATAAAGGTGTTGAGGACAGATAATGGTGGGGAGTTCTGCAAGAAGGAATTTGAAGAGTTCTGTAAGAAGTGTTGTATAGCATGGTAGAAGACTAATCCATACACACCTTAGAAAAATGGAGTTGCAAAAAGGATGAACAGAATGTTGATGGAAAAGGCAAGAAGCATGCTCAGTTGTACTGGGTTAGGACAAGAATTCTGGGTAGAGGCAGTGGAGACTGCATGTTACTTGGTTAACAGATCCCTTCATCAGTGTTGGAGGATAAGACTCCACATGAGGTATGGACTCGTAAGAAACCCTCTCTTTCACATATGAGGGTATTTGGATGTGATGCATATTTACATGTTCGAAAGGAGAAAAGGACCAAGTTGGATAATAAATTTGAAAGGTGCATATTTATTGGGTATAAGGATGGTTTAAAGGTTTACAAGCTTTGGAACCCAGAAACAAGGAAGGTTGTGTACAACTAAGATGTGGTGTTTAGAGAGGTGAGAGATGTTGTTAAACATGAAGTCCTAAGAAATGAACCTGAGAAGATAGAGTTTGAGCTAAAGGAGGATGAATCAAACTCTAAAACAGAAGAAGACTTAGAAGAGGAAGAGCCACAAACTCCAGATGTGAGAAGATCAGTTTGGGAAAGAAGACAACCAGAAAGTTATAGTCCATCTGCTTTATGTTCAAATTTTTCTTTAACTATAGGTAATGATGATCCTAGAACCGTCAGGGAGGTAGTAGATTTAGAGGATGGAAAACTCTAGTAGGAGACCATGGTTGATGAAATGGTATCCTTGCATAAAAATAAGGCATGGGATCTGGTGGAGTTGCCGGCTGGAAGGAAGCCCGTCAGGAGAAAATGAGTGTTTAAGAAGAAGATGAATGTAGAAGGCAAGGTGGAGAAATACAAATCTCGGTTGGTAGAAAAAGGTTATTCCCAGGTGCCAGGAATTGATTTTGGTGATATTTTTTCTCATGTTGCCAAAGTTACCTCTATTAGATCACTTTAATTTTTTGTTTCTGCATTTGATTTTCAGGTAGAAAAGATGGATGTTAAGACAACATTTCTTCACGGGGATCTGGAAGAGGAGATATACATGAAACAACCTAAATGCTTTATGGTGAAGGGGAAGAAATAATTGGTATGCAGGTTAAAGAAGTCTCTGTATACTTTAAAACAGTCACCAAGGATGTGGTATCAGAAATTTGATACCTATATATGGGGACTTGGCTTCACCAGAAGCAAGGAAGACCACTATGTTTATTTTAAATTAATTGGTGACCATGTTATTTATTTAGTCTTATACATGGATGATATGTTGTTGATTGGAAATGACAAAGACATTATCCAAGATTTGAAGACCCAATTGTTCTCCAAATTCGATATGAAGGATCCTGGTGCTGCAAACTATATTTTGGGCATGGAAATTAAGAGAGATTAGGCAAAGAGGAAGCTCTAGTTAAACCAAAGGAAGTATGTCGAGACTATATTGAAGAGGTTCAATATGGAGGATAGTAAATCAGTGAATTTTCATATTCCTATAGGTGTAAAGCTATCTACCGAATAGTGTCCCAAGACACAAGAAGAAGAGGAGCATATGCCATGTGTTCCATATGCAAGTGCAGTGGGTAGCGTGATGTATGAAATGGCCTATAATAGACAAGACATTTCACATGGAGTGGGAGTATTGAGCAAGTTTATGTCAAACCCAGGGAAGGATCATTGGACAACACTGAAGCAGGTTTTCAGATATTTGCGTGGATCTAGTGATTATGGCTTATGATACCGGGGAAGACCAGGATTAGAAAGAGTGTTGGACATTCATGGTTTTGTTGATGCATACTAGGCTGGAGATCTGGACCAAAGAAGATCTACAAGTGGGTATGTGTTTAGCCTATTTGGAGGTGCAGTCAGTTGGATGAGTAAAAGACATTCTGTAGAGGCTCTTTCAAATACAGAGGCAGAATACATGGCAGCCACTCATGCAAGCAAGGAAGTAGTTTGGTTGCAGAGAATGGGGTTGGTGAAACAAGCTATAAGGATAGAATGTGATAGCCAAAGTGCAATTTTCTTAGCTAAGAACCCTGCTTATCATTCAAAGAAAAATCATATTGATGTTCAATATCACTTTGTGAGAGATATGGCTCAGGCTAAAAGGGTGTTGCTAGTAAAGGTGGACACTTTGAAGAATGTTGCAGATGTATTGATGAAGTATGTGAGCACTCAGAAGTTCTCTTGGTGTAGAGAAACAATGGGTGTTGCAAAGCTGGGCTAATCACTAAGTTCTTCTGTGGCCCCCTGCGGAAAGAAAACAACAAGTGGGAGAATGTTGGGTATGTGTTATCTTCTTTCCATGACTAGTCACGTGTGGGGGGGTCATGGGGGGGTGATATCTCCCCCTGAACATTGTTTCAGGCATAGCAGGGGGCTCACAGGGGGTACGGTAGCCCCCCTTATTGGGGGTCTGGGGCAGCTCCCCAAGGAAAAATAATTGGACCTTATTTTTCGGTGGACGGACCTGCCCATGGTTTTTTGCATGGGTTTGCAAATGGTTTTGGGGCATGATGGTTTTCAACCCCTGGTATTTTTTATATCCGGTCAAGGGAACTACGATTATGTTCTAATCGAGGGTTAATGTATTGGGGTTTATGTATGCTTCGACATGTATATATAAGTGTTGTAACACTAAAAGGAATATAATGAAAAATCAAGCTAGTCGTCCACATTTGTGATCCATGGGAAAATATCAGTGTATTTTTTTATGTTTTATGCTCTCGCTAATGTTTATTCTCTCTTTTTAAGATTCGTTTGCAGATAATTTATGTACAGGGTTAAGACCTACTCTGAGAATTGGCTAAGTGTTGGCTAGTTTTGTCTAGGACAGTATGAGACAATTAGCTGAGTGTTGGAGACAATTGTGGGAAGAGTGCATTATAATTGTTTCATGTTTCCATGTTGAATATGAAATAGAATATAGCGGGGTTTTTAGCAACAAGCTTTCCCAAAGAAATTATTTTTGTTGTGGTTTGATTGATTCTTTATTTTTTTCATGCGATTTGCGATTGTGTTTAATTTTTGTAATTGATTTGTAGAAATGATTCAGTATCTATCTTTAGTACATTGTTAGATCATATTGAATCCATGATATACATATTGTTTCCATAATTTCTACATGGTATCAGAGCATAGGAAATCACTATAGTGGAGGAGAATTTGAGCTTGTGACTGAATAGAATTCGAATTTGCAAAAGACTTTCTTGGTGCTACAGGTGATTCAGGATCGAAATGGATTTCAATGGTTTGAGATTGGAGTATGCACCCAAGGGAACCTCTAAATATATTTCTTGGAAAGATATAATGGAGGCAGTACTGGAGGACAATGGATTGAATGAATTCATTGACAATGATGTTCCCAACCCGTTGTGACAGATGTTGTAAATCTTGATTCATGTAAAAATAAAGTTGCAATGGCGAGGAGGATCCTACTGGAGGGAGTACAATACCACATTGTCTCAAGTATCCATTGTAAACTGACACCATATGCAATGTGGAAATATTTGGCAGATCTATTTCAGAGCAGTAGGGATGATAGAAAATTGGCACTGAAGGATAAAATCAAGAAGATCAAAATGGAGAAAGGTGATTCCATACAAAAATATTTATCAATGTTTGTCCAATGTCAGGATGAGCTTGGGAGCATTGGAATTATTGTCCCTAATGATTATTTCGTGAGCCTAGATCTTTTAGGACTCCCCTAGAGTTGGCATAGTTATCAAGATTCTTTCAATGGAAGGGAAAATCTCCCAATTTGGGAATGAATTTGGTTAGACTTGGTGCAAGAAGAGTTCAGATGGAATACCAGAGATGGATCTTCATCTAAGAATGAAGATGAAGAATATTGTGCTTTGGCTCCCAAGGAAAAGAAGGGGAAAGGAAAGAAATTCCATTCCAAATTTGAGTCTAGTAAATATGAAAAGAAGCGCGACATGTCTAGAGTGAAGTGTTTTAACTACAACGAGCATGGAAATCATGCCACTAACTGTCCACAAAAGAAGAAGAAGAAGACGGCTTCAGGATCTGTAGCTGGTGAGGCTTTGGCCTCGCAATTTAATATTCAATTCTTGCTCATTGCATGCATGGTGTCAAGTGCAATGGGATCGGTGTGGTATTTGGACAGTGGTGCATCCTTTCACATGACGGGAGACAAAGAAATTTTCAGTAGCTTGGAGGAGAAGGACCAATAGAAGCATATCGAAATGGGTGATGATGGGTTGTACAGTGCTACCGGTATTGGTACCATTGTCTTCCAGATACAGTCATGCAAACCCTTTCCTTTAAAATATGTAATGCATGTACCAGGCTTGAAGAAAAAAATAGTCTCATTTGAAATGTTGGAGGGTAGAGGTTATGATGTTGTTTTCAGTGAAGGAAAAGCTTTCCTGTGACACAAAACAATAGAACAAGCCAAGAAGATTTGGATTCAAGTTAAGAATCTCTATAAACTTGATGTAGATGGTTGTGCAGAATTGATGGGTAAGACAGAAAAAGTGGTGAGCCAAGATGAGGGTGAGTTATGGCATAGGATATTGGGTCATCTTCACCACAGAGCCTTGAGGGTCATGTAGTAGATTTCTATGTGTCTTCCCCAAGGGTAATCTTAGACATTCAGGAAAATGCAAGGCATGTACTGTAGGGAAGTATGCAAAGGCCCCCTTTCATGAAGAGGAGAACCGATCCTAGAGGATCCTTGAGAGAGTTAACTCAGACGTATGAGGCTCATTCTCTCTTGCTTCGACAGCAAAGCATAAGTACTATGTTATATTTTTTGATGAATTTTCTTGAAAGTGTTGCATCTACTTCATGTAGAAGAAATGTTAGTCATTCTCAAAGTTTATTGAGTTAAAAGCACTGGTGGAGAAATACACGGGAAAGCATGTGAAGGATCTTAGGAGTGACAATGGTGTTGAGGACATCTCCAATAAATTCAAGAAAATTTTCAGCAAATAAGGAATTCAAAGAGAACTCATTACACCTCATAACCCACAAAATAATGGGGTCATAGAAAGAAAGAACAGAACAATTGTGGATGCAACAAGAGCGATGTTGCATGATCAGGGCCTACCATTGCATATGTGGGCAGAGGCATGTAACAAAATCGTATTTTTGCAAAACCATTGTCCTCATAGGATACTTGGCATCAGTACACCAGAAGAGGATTTTACTAGTGAAAAACCTAAAGTTTCACATTTTAATATTTTTGGCTCATTTTTTTATGTGTATGTGACCAAAGACTCCAGGAAGAAGTTGGAACCAACAGCTAATATTGGGATATTTTTGGGGTACACTGAAACTCCCCATAGCTATTGGGTTTATTTCCCAAATACTATAATGATTTTTGTGCGATGTGATATAAAATTTGATGAGGAGAAAGCCATGCGATTTTCCCTTGAGAGGGAGTTGGATTTTCATGCAGAGGAGGAATATTGGTTCCAAAGGATGAGCCTCAAGATGTGGAGCAGCCACATTCGAAGGATCATGGAGTGGCAGAAAACACTCATGCAAAGCCATCTACCAGAACTAGTAGAAGGTGCACCACAGAAGTTGATAGATTGAAAATTGATGCAGTAGAGAATGTAGGATCCCCTACTTCACTTCATAGACAGAGATAGTCTCCAGATAGGTTTACTGGATACATGGCTCTTATCAGCAAGTGTATTGTGATAGAAAAATATTCCTTTCAGGAGGCAGTGCAGCAACCAATTTGGGTTGATGCAATGGTAGAGGAGTATGGCTCCATCGTCAACAACAGTGCATGGGAGATTTTCCCAAGACTGGTCAAAAAATCAGTGGTTGGATCTAGATGGATCTTCAAGGTAAAACAAGTTACTGATGGGACTGTGGAGAAGTACAAGGCCAGATTTGTGGCCTAGGTATTCTCATTGATTGAGGGGATCGACTATGATGATACTTTCGCACTAGCCGTGATGTAATCTTCCATTAGATATATCCTTGCACTCTCAGAGTAGATGGGGTAGCGCATTCATTAGATGGATGTGAAAACTATGTTTATCAATGGAGTTATTGAGGAAGATGTGTACATAGAGGAGCTAGAAGGTTTAGATATCTTTGACAGTGAGTTTCATTTTTGTCGACTCAAGAGAGCACTGTATGGGCTGAAACAAGCACCTCGTGCTTGGTGCACTCATATTGACAACCATTTCACTGGGTTGTGCTTCACCAAAAGTGAAGTGGATGGAACCTGTACCATATTGTGGTTGATAGTAAGCTCTTGATTATTGTACTTTATTTTGATGATCTAATCTTGACAGGTGATGAGCATCTGATAAACTCACGCAAGGAGGACCTTGCAAGGGAGTTTGAAATGGAGGACATGGGAGTCCTTCACTATTTCCTTGGTCTGAAAATATGGCAGCAGGATGGTGAAATTTTTGTTTCTCAAGGAAAGTATGCCAAAGTTATACTGGGTAAGTTTCACATGGGGAGTTGTAAGGCCATGGACACTCCTCTTCCAGTAAATGGGAGGAAAGAAGATGCTACTATTGGAGAAGCAGTGGATGCTACTATCTATAGGCAGCTAGTAGGTTCATTGATGTACTTAGTGAACACCAGACCAAACATTTTCTATGTAGTTAACCATCTTATTCAAGTTATGGTTAAGCCGACCAAGCTCTTTTGGAAGGCGGAGAAGAATGTCTTGAGATATCTTAGGGGAACTACAGAGTATGGATTATGGTACAAATGGACAGAGCGAGTGAAGCTTCAAGGCTTCACGAACGCATATTGGGAAGGAAATCCATGAGACAGAAATAACACATTAAGAGGGATCTTCATCATAGTATCAACAACAATTTCTTGGTATAGTAGGAAGTAGCGATCTGTGGCACTCAGCTCAGTGGAAGCTGAATACATGGCAGCAAGTCAAGCTGCATGTGAGGCCATCTAGACAAGAAAGGTCTTGGTTGGTTTATTTGGTTCTCAGATGGATCCGACAGTGATACATTATGATAACCAGAGTTGCATTAAACTCTCAGTTAATCCTCTGTTTCATGATAGGTACAAGAACATAGAAATCTGATATCACCATCTCAAATATTGTGTTTAGAGGCACATCATGTTACTTCAGTACATTCCCACGGAAGATCAGGATGAATATATTTTGACAAAGGCACTCACCAAGAGCATATTCGAATACCATAGAGGTAGGATCAGTGTGGTAGATAATCCCTCTCTTGTTGAGAGGGAGTATTTATGTCCAACAAGAAATTGCAAAACCTACACTAGTGTGGGAACAATAGGTCCAAGCAGCACCTACACTAGTGTGGGACCAATGGGTCTTAGCAACACCTATAGTGGTGTGGGATATATTTGGTGCAGTGTCTATTTTATTTTTCCCTTAGTTAAAATGAAAAATAAAATGTAATCTTATCTCATAATCACTTGTAATATTTAACTGAGTGTGATAAACTTAGTTAGCTCATGAATTTCGAGTTGAGGGTAGTTGTTGAGGCATGTAGAGTAATTCTAGTTGTAACAAAGTTTGAAGTGCAGTTGGTACATTAGTTTAATGCATGAGTAATCAGTTAACTCAATTAGGTGAGTTAAATTCATTTGAGCTAGTTGTAACTGTTTATTGCACTACTTAGAGATCAAGTGAATTAAATAATATTTAATTCACAATCAGTGATCTAACATGGAACTGATGATTTACTATTATTAGTTGCATGCATGCTAGTTCGAGTGTAGACCCAGTTGAGACAAAGGTGAAAGGCATGTTAACTATCAATTGTAGGATTATTAGGTTGCACACATGAAACCAAACACAGATTGGATTTCCCATGATCCTTGTTCATTTTAGGAAGGCCAAAATTCATAAAGAATAGGGATTTCATTCATCAGGAATTACACAACTAAGACAGGTTTTTTAGAGGCTGAGAATTGGCGAAGTGTTGGCCAACTTTGTCCAGGAGAGTGTGAGACAATTAGCTAAGTGTTGGAGACTTTGATGAGAAGAGTGGATTGTAATTGTTTTATGTTTCCATGTTTAATATACAATAGAATATAGTGGAGTTTTGAGCAGCAATATCTCCCCAGGAAATTATCTGTGTTGTGGTTTGGTTGATTCTTTCTTTGCTTCATGTGATTGGCGATTGTGTTTAATTTCTGCAATTGATTTGTAGAAGAGAATCAGTACCTAGCTTTAGTACATTGTCATATTAGATTGAATACATGATATACATATTATTTTTATAATTTCTACATATCAACCAAATTGGTGAAGTGGTTGTAAATCTATTTCATATATGCCTATCGGCGTATATCAACCACATTGGTAAATGGGATTTTGCTAGTCATACAATATATAGAAATTGGTATGTTGATAGTTTCCTATGAGAGCATAAGGTCCAACAACTATATGACTATGCAACATTTCTAAGCACGCTATTGTATCGAAACCATACGACATGGAAATTTTAACATCAGGCAGTATCGTGTGTGAGCCACCCTTGAAATGGAATGCAAACTCTAGAAACTGAAAATTGTAGTATGCTCAATGGGCCCATAATAAGAGTTGTCGATGCTCAATGGTCCCATAATAATGAAATCGATGAGAGGGTGAACACTGATCTAAGGTCGATGTTCATTTTGAAATAAGGTAAAGGTCAACTGTAAGGAAAAGCTAGAGAGGACAGGTAGGTAAATATTGATATGTAAAAAATTAGGAATTGTATTCCACTATCCATCCATTTATTCTTCTCTAGTGAGGGTCATGGGAGGGCATCCATATTATCAATTAAAAAGTGTTTCCCAAAATCTTTTCAACCAATGAAATTAATCAACGAATACTTCCACTTTTGGAGTCTTGTCTGCTATGCCTATTATTTATTTTATTCTATCTATAAGATTGATCCCTAATAAATACTATCCATTAGTTTAATGACCGAATTATTTATTTACTCTATTGATAAGTTTGATCCATAATAAATAATATGTATGTATTAGTTTAATGAGAGGTTGATTTCTTTTATTATATCCATAAGATTTCTTTTATATTCTTTTACTCCATTTGTAATATTGAACAATTGAATATAGTTATATTCTTATTGTACGTAGTAAATTAAACTAATGTAGTACCATATTGTTAATAGAAAAGTGCATTTCATTAATAATAAATAGTATGTATTAGTTTAAAAATGAGTTTATTTCTTTTAGTTTATCTATAGGATTGATGTTGGTTGTGGAGCTTGATTTTCCTCTTCATTCAAAGATCTTTGTTTTAGCCAGATGTATACCGCAGGAAGACTGTACACCCCTCCATGAGGGGGGGGGCGTGGGTGTTGTGCCAAGGGAACTTGGCCCACCGCCCACCCCACCCGCTCCCTCCCCCCCCGACTGGGGTGTCTGGGGGGTACCGGTCCCTCGTCGGGGGTTTCAGGGCAGGGCCCCCGAAGCTAAAAAAAATGTAAAATTGCCTTGTAAAAGTATTGTAATTTCTAGTCAATATGGGTCATTCATTAGGCAGATGATATGACTGTAGAAGTTATGTTTAATTTAGGGTTTTTTGTTGTAGAAGGAAACCCCTCGTTTTGTATGAGGGAATTATAATTGTGTCTCTGTATTGCATGTGTATTCTTAGAGCGAGAAACATATAGGGAGACAATGAGAGAGAATAGAGGATATTATAGTAGATCTTCTATAGGTTGTGTCTCTTCATTTTTCTAGATAATAGAAAGGAAGGGCTAGTTTTTTGGGGTGGACATAGCCCAAATTGGGTAAACCACATATATCTCTGTCTCTCTGGTTTTATATGTTTTCTGTGTCTATGTTTCTGCATATTTTATGTGTTGCATTGCTCTGTAATAGATAATTTTATAATAATTTATCTAGATGATAGGAATATTTAGATATCAAATAGATAAGATATAAATGAATAATAAGTTAGTCATAAACTTAAGGATAATAATTTAATCATAAACATGGTACACAGTGTTTAGTGATGGTTGTATTTCACTATGCATTAGAAACTCAGATTTTATTTTCATATGAAGAATTTTGATTAATTCATTTAATTAAATTATATTTTTTTTTTGTAAGTCAAAATTATATTCATATGGAAAAATAGATATACATATGGAGTAACAAAAAACATGTGGTCTCACCCCGACTAGTTGACCATTTCTTGCTACATGATGTGACAAAAATACAAAAATGAGACTAAGGACATCATCTATAAGCGGGAAGGCAAAAGACACCAAAATACAAACAACACATAGAAAACACCTGAGGGGATGCTAGTCATTTGATGTGATGGACAATGTGTTATCCATAGTTGTTCCTGAAGGAGGCGAAGGGCGGAAGTTGCACTCGACATGCCCTTCGAAGTGCGTCAACCATGTCTCCAAATTTTCAACTTTTTTTGAAAGTTGGTTTTGGCCACAACATACCACCACCACACACTCTCTAACCTAGAAATGAAAGTAATACATCCTATCCATGGTGGCCACCATCTGAGCCTGCTCCTCCCTTCAGATCCTTTCAGTGGACTCCACCTGATCTAGCAAAGTTTGAATTGGCTCGAATAAATTCTCCAAACAGTAGTGTTGAATTATTCGCGATTTGGGAGATGAACGCCTATGAGACCCCTAATTGACATTACCACCACGCTGCACACCACCACGTTGCTAAGGTTGGTGAGATCACTCCGCGATAGGTCGCCTCCTTGCTATTGCCACAACCACCACGACCTTTAACACCCATCTCTTGGGAGTGATTGATAGTATTACCACCCCGTCATGTCCTAGCTGCTACCATTCCCAACGTCCCATATTGAATTGGCCAATCGTGGTCCCCATGCTATATTGAGCCTAGACTGGTAGCGATGGAGGAATGCCCACGCTGAGGCGAAGGCCACATTTTTAACAGACTAGCAACGCCACTACCTATACCTAGCTCAATAGTGTCGAAGCCACTGACAGCCTTCAGGGCCTGACCCATTCTAAATTGCTAAGACAACCTCACCTAGAGCCCAAAACTTTTGTCACCCAAACTACTCCATTGACAACGACGCACAGAAACTTGGCTACGACAACTCCACCAATTGTGCACTTCAATTTTCTGGCCCTTAAGAGCGTCGAGAGCTTAAGAAAAAAGAGATAGGATGGATGAGTTAATCTCACCCGTGGTTAAAGATCCCCAAGGGGCCTCTCATAGACCACACCATCATACCGCCACAATAACTTTCAGAGAGGCAATTATGCTATCCCCACAGCACACAAGAAAACACTCACTGACACACAAGGACTGCCAATTCTCGATCCAAACGCTTGAGATAGAGTATCACATTCACAACCATCGCCACCTCCAACAACACCACCATATATACCAACTCCAACAGCCTCCAATGGACCAACAACTTCCACCATAATTAGAAATACCAACTTACCCAAACCATCTTAATCCACACTTTGCATACATAGAAAAGAATGGGCTGTTGCCTCTAGGGGAGAACAATGATAAATTTACACCATCAAGAATCAGAGGGTAAGCTCCACAACGCCCACCCTACTCTAAAAATCCACCTTTGTTGCTTCTATTCACTTGCAGAATACCAACTAGGAGTAGAACACCGAAATGAAATGTCAACACAAATGTCATAGAAATGAGCCATCCCTCTAATTAGATATTTTTCTTCGACACTCACTGAGACATTATGATGTTTCACACAAATGCCGTTACACCCACCAGTACTCCGGCTCAGATGAGAGGATAGAGAGGCCAGTCTGCCACCCGCACGCTAGTTGTTTGCAGTCATGGGACTCTGTTTTCCATGTCCTTTTGAATTCTCACCCCGTCAGGAATTAATTAAATTATTTTGATTTTTAATATTTTTTATTTATTTTTATTTTCAAAACCCTACTAAATTATGTATTTTTTAAATTTATTTATTATGAATAAATATTGACAATTATTTCTAAATGTGAAAAACATACATTAATATAATTCAAAAGTTAAATATATTTTTATATGAAATATATACAAAGATATTTATTTTTATTTTCAAAACCATACTAAATTATGTATTTTTAAAATTTATTTATTATGAATAAATATTGACAATTATTTCTAAATGTGCAAAAAATAAATTACTATAATTCAAAAGCTAAATATATTTCTATATGAATTATATGCAAAGATATTTGGTGATGAATGTATGATGTATGATGTAAATAAAGTTTCTTTTTATTTATGTATAATGTGTACATAGGTCATTATGTAATTTACTATGGGAAACAATTCTAAAAGATAAATTTAACATGTCAGACAGTTGTGAACAACTGTGAAAGGCTAGAAGGCCTGGGTTGATGGTGGTTTCCTACCTGGAAGGGTTGATGGCACTTACCTACCTATATTTCCTCTCCCTAGAGATATATGATCTCAGTAGGGAAAAGAGTTGGCTAAGATAGTCAAGGGAAAAAACCTGAGGCAACTCTATTGATTTTGGAGCCTGTTATAGGCGGCCCAAAATTCCTCATAGACGAGACGTTGTCAGAGGAGTAGGCATGATGTTTCCAAGAGGAATCCATACTAGACCTGGAATGGTCTTTTGTCAAATGACTGTCTGGATGTTAAAATGACTTGATTTGGTTGCGGAAAACAACTCCCATGGGTTGGGAGGAGAATTTTGTTTACCATTGTGGTTCTCATAACCGAACAAGTTAAGTAATAAGTTATGTGTTATATTAAAATGAATTTTTATGTGATTGTGTAAATATCTTATGTAGATATTAAGAGGAAAGGAGCTTAGTGCTCAAAAAATTAATTACTGAATGTATAAGTTCATTACTAATTTGTTTGAATGTCTTAGCAGAGGCTAGGATATGCCCCTGGTGCATTGATTGACCATTGGTACGATTAGAGAGCTAGGTGCTCTCTGAGTACTTTTTAAAGTACTATGTGGATGTCTTTAGCAGGAGATAAGGCAATGTGCATGCGATTCATTGATTAGAGGGTTGGTGCTCTCTAAATACTTGTTGAAGTACTCAGATTAAGACATCTCTTGATATTGCATGAATGTTTGATAGTTGCAAGTATTTCATTTTATTGAAACTATGTGAATAATGTGATTGAATTTGTTAGTCATACATTACAGGCTCTTTACAAGGGGTGTTGATGGGTGTTCAACCATTCTCAGAGAGATTGTGTAAAAGCCATCATTACTTCCAATAGTAATTGGTAAGTTATGGTAAGTTGGTATAGTATTTTCTATATTTTAATGAATTTGAATAATGGATAAGTGGTTAAAAATGGAAATGGAATATTTTTTGAGCTATAAATGCTTATGACTATCGACAAAAAAATTATTTTTTCAATTAATGGAATTTAAGGAAAAGAAAGTGTTTCATTGTGAAGGGGAAGAACCCCCTTTGGGTTGTTTATATTATTATATCATTAGTATAAGTTAAGTCTTAGTAAGGGTTGAACACTGAGGACAATTTTATCTTCAGGGGGGGAGTATGTAAAATCCATAAACCCATGTGTTTTCCTTTTTCGTTGATAAAAAAATATTATTAATTTAATAGAATTAGTTTTTTCAAGAAGTCGTTATGGTTTCATGCGATTTCAACTGCCAAGTTTTATCCAATGTAAAATAAAATCTCGAGGGAGAGGCAGGAGGGTTATGCTATGTTAATATTGACATATATATTCTTCTTGACAACTTTGGATGCATGCTTTGATCAATTGGGCTCGTCGCGTGGAGAAGTGGTCCTGCTGGCCCATGCTACCTATTATGAGCTAGTTGAAATTGGCATGGAGAATTCTGGCCATACTATGGCAGATGGATAAGCCCTGGCAGCTACGCCCTAGCACTATGGTAGGGGTTAACTTGCTAAGTCCTGGCATATGTATTTTCTCTCCATTGATGATCTCGCATAATACAACTAGCTCTCTGTATTTCGCATGGAGACGTGTAGGTATTCTCATAGTATTTGGATGCATTCTCTTATCATAGTATTTGGATGCATGCTTTTATAGTAGATATTCTGATAGTTTCATGCTGTTATCATAGTATTTGGATGAATGATTTTATTGCAGATATTCTGATAGTTTCTTAGAGCTCTATTTACGTTGAATTATGGTGAGCTGTAAAAGTATTCTATTTGATAGTTTCTAAGAGATTTACTTTTTGAATTATGGTGAGTCGTAAAGGAATTTTCTTTGATAGTTTCTAAGATATTTCAAGATTTAATAGATAAGTACTCTTGAGAGAAAGATGTTTTTCATACTATTTTTTTTTCCATATTCCTAAAGGAAAATAAAAAGTATTCAATACTTTGCATACTAATCTTTTACCTAGGCTTTGGAAAGAGAACAAAAAATTGTATGAAAACAGTCACTTTTGTTCTTAGATATATACCATGGTAAAAGGAAAACTTACTACGTAAGTTCTTGAAAAAATTTACATTATGTTAATCTTTTAGAAATATATTATTCTTAGAGATATACCATGGTAACAGACAAACTTACTATGGTAGTTTTACGGAGAAGAAACCATGCGAGTTCTTCCAAATATTGTTATATGTATCTTGAAAGATGTCTGTAGTAGTAAAAGATAATATAAATAATTTTACTTGTCTATATATATATATCCATCTTATGTAAGAAAAATGAGATGCTTGTTCTTTTTTTAAAAGAAGGGGATTTCATATATGTGTATGAAATGAAAAGGAAATCCAAGCTATTTCTTGAAAATGCATATATATTTAAAGAGGGAAATTCTTGAATATATTTCATGGGTTGGGAGATAATTTAATGAGTTTTTCTTGGAAAAGAAGTCATGAAGAACCCATGTTAGTTCCTCATAATATTTTCTTCAGAAAAGATTCTATTGTTTTATATATGTTGTTCTTACTTGAAAAGAATAACCTCTTGAAAAGATTAAATGGCTAGATGAATTGTGCCAACCTCTTGATTTAGGTGTATTAAAGGTTAGGTTAACCTTGTCTGTGTTGCCTAGTTTTTATGCACAAAAGAGGCCATCTATGGTAAATTCTTGGAAGCCAAGCATGAACAACTTGCATGTGGAATCATAAAGAAACAAGGTTCTTTGTATGGATAGAAGATCTATTGAGTATGTGATTACTTTATGCTATCATAATTATTATGTTAGTTTCTTTTGGAACAAGATCATGTATATGCATGCAAGATTTGTATTATCTTTCATTGGAAAAAATATACATTTGTATGTGGGAAATGATAGCATGTTTAGTTAGCTTTGATAGGGAAATATTCTTTGGGAAAAAAAATGGATTACATGCATAAAACCCATATTAATGTGTTAGTTTCCTTGGGATATATATATGGGTAATGTTGGTATAATATTTGAAATGAAGACATGTATTTGTATGTTTTACTATAAACAGGTGTTTGGATACTCTGTTGTGTTAAAAATTCCTTTTGGAAGCTATGTGCTTTGTTGTGTAAGCATTACTTTGGGAAAAATCTTTTGGAATCTATATGCATTTGCATGCATGGGAACAACATTTGTTATGTTAGCTTTCCTTTCATGCACCAACAGTAATAGCTTAAGGGTTAGTTACTTTGATTAATTTATGTAAATCGCATGCATGAAGATTGTAACGGATGTATCAGTTTCTTTAAATAAATGCTTGGGAAATAAATCTATTGTCTTGCAGGAATGTGTGCTTATGCGAGAGAAACATTAGTTAATGTGACGACTTATAATTAGCACATATCCAGTATGTGTTGCTAAAGGAAGCATGTCAAAATATTTTACTTTCATGTCATGATTATACATGAGTAGATGGAGAAGCTTCTCTAGTATAGATTTATGAAATGGTTGATTAATACTTTATCAATCTTGACAAAAATGCATGTTGAAGGAAGCATTAGTAGCGAATGATGGTGACTTGTACAAAGGAAATGTTATGCTTAACATGGTGGCAGGTAAATGATTATGGTTCATGCAGATGAGTGCGAGCTACAGGATGATCCAATGTACGATGGTCCATTGTAGCTACATCCATGACACCAAGATATGAAGATATGAATATTAGTGGGTAAATGCTATCATACTTATTGTAGTGGCTTTAGGCTAGATAATTGTATAAAAAGAAATTAACTCCTTGCATTTCCATGTGAATTTATCGATGTATGTTAAAATTGGTATCAGAGCTAAAGGTTGTAGCACTAGCGCCTTTTGGATTTGTTAAGAGAAAAGAAATGGAGGTATGCTACTAATGGACATCAGTTAAGGTATGATTCTATAAATATACATATTGAGTGATATATGATTCTGGAAATCTACATATTGAATGATATATGCAGTAGTGTACTCTTGACATGAGATGTGTGATTCATGTTTATAACTACATTAAAGAGTAATGAGTAATAAATGTTGTTGCAAAATTATTTTCATAACATTGAAATTCTGTTGAGGAAAAAAGGCATAAAGCGTTTGTTGTACTTATGAACAACTTGAGTACTCACTAGTGAAAGTGAGATTTGACTATTAACATTTGGGTAAATGACATATTACTCATAAATTTAATGAACATAATTAAAGCTACCATGCACTACTCAAAAAAGACGAATATGTATAGTGATGGTGTGTGAAACTAATGCATGAATGCAAAAGACAGAGAAATTCCTTGAAGAGGATAAGAGTGTTTTAAAATGAATTTGAATGAACCCTTTTAGATGTTAAAAATACACAATGGGTCCAGTAGTGAGACTTGACTATAATGACTAGTTGTCGAATGACTAGTTTTTGAATGATTCATGTCATGGAGGCATTAAGATTATTAGTGTTATTGATTAGTTAGTGTTGTATGACTAAATAATAAAACCTATATACATGAATGGGTTTTTATTAAAGATTATTGTAAGTGGTGAACAAGTAGTTACTTCACATGTCAGACTGTTGGTAACAATACACTATTGGAATTCGAAATGTTGCACTGTTACCTGTGGGAATATTACACCAATCATTATTGGCACATGACTGTTACCCCAATCGTTATTGGCACATACGCATTAATGAATATTTATATGTACTTATATGCATGACAACATTGCATGCATGAAACTAAAATTATTTTGAAAGTGAATATTTTTTTAACAATGCATATTGATGATTAGTGTCATTGATGAGATTAAGCATGGTTAGCTTAATGGAAACAAGAAAGAGATTAAGCATGGTTAGGTTAATGGCAACAAGAAAAACTTGTGAAAGTAAAATAGTGCCATGGAAAATTAAAAATTGCAACGGTAATTGATAAAGTATCATGTTATATTGTACATGATTTTGTTATTGGGGAAATAATAATGTATAACACATGGTATCATGTTTCAATGTGCATGATTTTGTTATTTGGGAAATAATAATGTACAACATATGTATGTTAGTCCTGTTTCCTATTAATATAGATATCATTGGACCCGTGTGGAGGGCCAAGTATGATGTATGATGTACATAAAGTTTCTTTCTATTTATGTATAATGTGTACATAGTTCATTATGTAATTTACTATGGGAAACAATGCTTAAATATAAATTTAACATGCAAGACAGTTGTGAAAAATTGCGAAAGGATAGAAGGCCTGGGTTGATGGTGGTTGCCTGCCAGGAAGGGTTGATGGCACTTACCTACCTGGATTTCCTCTCCCTAGAGATATATGATATCAGTAGGGAAAAGAGTTGGCCAAGATGGTGAAGGGGAAAAACCTGAGGCAACTCTATTGATTTTGGAGCCTGTTGGAGGTGGCCCAAAATTCCTCATAGACGAGATGCTATCAGAGGAGTAGGCATGATGTTGCCAAGAGGAATCCATACTGGACCTGGAATGGTCTTTTTCCATTCACAGTCTGGATGTGAAAATGACTCGAATTGGTTGTGAAAACCAACTCCCATGGGTTGGGAGGAGAATTTTGTTTACCATTGTGGTTGTCATATCCGAACAAGTTAAGTAATAGGTTATTTGTTATATTAAAATTAATTTTTATATGATTGTGTAAATATCTTATGTAGATATTAAGAGGAAAGGAGCTTAGCACTCGAAAAATGAACTAATGAATGTATAAGTTCATTACTAATTTGTTTGAATGTCTTAGCAGATGTTAGGATATGCCCATGGTGCACTGATTGACCATTGGTATGATTAGAGAGCTAGGTGCTCTCTGAGTACTTTTTGAATTACTATGTGGATGTCTTTAGCAGGAGCTAAGACAATGTGCACTGATGCATTGATTAGAGGGTTGGTGCACTCTGAGTACTTGTGGAAGTACTCTGATTAAAACATCTCTTGATATTGCGTTAATGTTTGATAGTTGAAAATATTTCATTTGATTGAAATTATGTGAATAATGTGATTGAATTTGTTAGTCATATATTACAGGCTCTTTCCAGGGATTGTTGATGGGTGTTCAACCATTCTCAGAGAGCTTGAGTAAAAGCCATCATTACTTCCAATAGTAATTGGTAAGTAATGGTAAGTTGGTATAGTATGTTCTATATTTTTATGAATTTGAATAATGGATAAGTGGTTAAAAATGGAAATGGAATAATTTTTGAGCTATGCATGCTTATGAATATGGATAAAAACATTATTGTTTCAATTAATGACATTTAAGGAAAAGAAAGTGTTTCATTGTAAAGGGGAAGGGCCCCCTTTGGGTTGTTTATATTATTATATCATGAGTATAAGTTAAGTCTTAGTAAGGGTTGAACACCGAGGATGGCGTTCTCTTAAGGGGGGGAGTATGTAACATCCATAGACCCATGTTATTTCCTTTTTCGTTGATAAAAAAAATATCATTAATTTAATAGAATTAGTTTTTTCAAGAAGTCGTTAGGGTTTCATGTGGTTTCAGCTGCCAAGTCTTATCTGATGTAAAATAAAATCTCAAGGGAGAGGTAGGATGGTTATGCTATGTCAATATTCACATGTATTCTTCTTGACGGCTTTGGATGCATGCTTTTATCATTTGGGCTCGTCGCGTGGAGAAGTGGTCCTGCTGGCCCATACTACCTACTATGAGCTAGTTGAAATTGGCATGGAGAATTCAAGCCATGCTATGGCAGATGGATAAGCCCTGGCGGCTACGTCCTGGCACTATGGCAGGGGTTAACTTGCTAAGTGGTGACATACAAATTTTCTGTCCATTGATGATCTCGCATCATACAACTAGCCCTCTGTATTTCGCATGGAGACGCGTAGGTATTCTCATAGTATCTGGATGCATGTTGTTATCATAGTATTTGGATGCATGCTATTATAGAAAATATTCTGATAGTTGCATGTTGTTGTCATATTAATTGGATGCATGCTTTTATCACAAATATTCTTATAGTTTCTTAGAGTTGTATTTACGTTGAATTATGGTGAGCCGTAAAAGTATTCTCTTTGATATTTTCTAAGAGATTTATTTTTTTAATTATGGTGAGCTGTAAAGGAATTTTCTTTGAGATTTTCTAAGATATTTCAAGATTTAAAAGATAAGTACACTTGAAAGAAAGATATTTTTCATACTAGTTTTTTGCCATATTCCTAAAGGAAAATAAAAATTATTCAATATTTTGCATACTAATCTTTTACGTAGGCTTTGGAAGGAAAACAAAAGATTGTATGAAAGTAGTCACTTCTGTTCTTAAATATATACCATGGTAAAAGACAAACTTACTATGCTATTTTTGCGGAGAAGAAACCATGTGAGTTCTTGCAAAAATTGTTATATGTACCTTAAAAGTTGTCTGTAGTAGTAAAAGATAATATAAATAATTTTACTTGTCTCTATATATATGCATACTATGTAAGAAAAATGAGATGCTTGTTCTTTTTTTTAAAGAGGGGGATTTCATACATGTGTATGAAATGATAATGAAATCCAAGTTATTTCTTGAAAATGCATATATATTTAAAGAGGGTAATTCCTGAAGATATTTCATGGGTTGGGAGATAAGTTAATGAGTTTTTCTTGGAAAATAATTCATGAAGAACCCATGTTAGTTCCTCATAATATTTTCTTTGGAAATGATTCTATTTTTTTATATATGTTGTTATTACTTGAAAATAATAACCTCTTGAAAATATTAAATAGCTAGATGAATTATGTCAACCTCTTGATTTAGGTGTATTAAAGTTTAAGTTAACCTTGTTTGTGTTGCCTAGTTTTTATGCATAAAAGAGGCTATCTATGGTAAATTCTTTGAAGCCAAGAATGAAAAACTTGCATGTGGAATCATAAAGAAACAAGGTTATTTGCATGGATAGAAGATATATTGAGTATGTGATTACTTTATGCTATCATAATTATTATGTTAGTTTCTTTCGGAGCAAGATCATGTATATGCATGCAATATTTGTATTATCTTTCATTGGAAATAATATACATTTGTATGTGGGAAATGATAGCATTTTTAGTTAGCCTACATAGGGAAATATTCGTTGGAAAAGAAAATGGATTACATGCATAAAACCCATATTAATGTGTTAGTTTCCTTGGGATATATATATATATGGGTAATGTTGGTATAATATTTGAAATGAGGACATGTATTTTTATGCTTTACTATAAACAGGTGTTTGGATACTCTGTTGTGTTAAGCATTCCTTTGGGAATACTCTTTTGGAAGCTATGTGATCCGTTGTGTAAGCATTCCTTTGGGAAGACTCTTTTGGAAGCTATGTGCTCTGTTGTGTAAGCATTCCTTTGGGAAAAATATTTTGGAATATATATGCATTTGCATGCATGGGAAAAACATTTGTTATGTTAGATTTCCTTTCATGCACCAAAATTAATAGCTTAAGGGTTAGTTATTTTGATTAATTTATGTAAATCGCATGCATGAAGATCGTAACTGATGTATCAATTTCTTTAAAGAAATTCTTGGGAAATAAAGCTATTGTCTTGCAGGAATGTGTGCTTATGCGAGGGAAGCATTAGTTAATGTGACGAATTATAACTAGCACATATGCAGTATGTGTTGTTAAAGAAATCATGTCAAGATATTTTACTTTCATGTCATGAATATACATGAGTACATGGAGAATCTTCTCTAGTATAGATTTATGAAATGGTTGATTAATACTTTATGAATCTTAATAACAATGCATGTTGAAGGCAACATTAGCAGGGAATGATGGTGACTTGTACAAAGGAAATGTTACACTTAGCATGGTGGTAGGCAAATGATTATGGTTTATGCAGATGAGTGCGAGCTACAAGATGATGCAATGTACAATGGTCCATTGTAGCTACATCCATGCCTCCAAGATATGAAGATATGAATATTAGTGGGTAAATGTTATCATACTTATTGTAATGGATTTAAGCTAGATAATTGTATAAAAAAAAAATTAACTTCTTGCATTTCGATGTGAAGTTATCGATGTATGTTACATTTAAAGGATAAAATCTTATGACAATCCTCACACCCTTATTTTTTTAACCATTTTACATTTAAGTGAATTCCACTTCCTACCTAGCCATTGAACAATGAATGTTTACTAACCAAGATTTGAAATAAATCATCAAAATGCTATCTTCATACAGTTTATAATCAGCTTTTTAATAGTAACTAAAATTTATAAAATAATTTTTAATTCCATTTAGATTTGAGTGGAGCGAAGAACATTTCAATAGAATTCATGTGACTAAGAAATTATGTGCTCTATATATATATATATATATATATATATATGTTTATGTTTTACACTTTATATTATTATTATTATAAATATATTTACATATGTATATAAAAATATATATTTAATTTTTTTAATGAATTAAAGTTATGAGTTAATGTAAATAATGTGGTGGTCCATGGTATTAGACTCTATGGATTATATGTGATGAAGTCCTTAAAAAACCCAAAAACTTTGTATTTTAATATCTATGTGTTGATTTGAGGGCTCACTTGATGGGGCCTATCAATTTAGTTGCTTTTAAGTCAAGGCGTGGTTGGTTTAGACCATAAGATAATAATAATATATCTATTCTTAGTTATTTTTACTGCAATTGGGGTTTTCGACCAACATAGATCCATCTGAAGATGGATCTAACATGAGTCTAGAGGGATCAAATTTATTTTGTTGCAAACTTATTTTAGAATACAAAAAAAAGTGTATTTTTTTACTATTTAAATTGCATTATTTTATGTTATAAAGATTACATAAAATCTGTATTGAGTCATTTTATATTAATTCATATTAAAATATTTTATTCATAACTCACATTGAATATTTTATGCTATTCGACATTAAAACATTTTCTTTTAACACATTTTCCTATATATAAATATACATAAAGTTGATATCAATTATTTAAATATTTTTGAAAAGCATAAGATTTAAACATCTTACTCATGTGTTTTTTTTTACTTATAATTAATTTACATGATATTATGTCATATGAACAACCAATTAAAAATGCATGGCATTTATATTTTTTTCATTTTTATTATAGCTGACATTTCTTTTCTAACCCATTTTAGCCATGAATCTACCAAGAGCCTAGAGGGATCAAATCTCAAACTTGAAAAAATAATTACACATCAAATAATATATTTTAGTACTTGGTAAATATGTGATTAATATAGATCTCCGTGGTAATTTTTCACTATTTAAATTTTAAATTTTGATATTTTATCATTATTAATATTTTATATTAAATATTGAATTAGTTACACATTTTCGTCTTATTAAAAGGTAACTACTCTACCTTATCTCCAGTTACTTTTTCCTTGCAAGCTAAGGTCAACATTAATACACACACATATATAAACACACACTTTTTGTAGAGATAGAGAAAGTTCATACTGAAATATATTAGTTAATATGGATATTCAAACAATTTATTTAAGTTCTATATTAAGATATTTATAAGAGAAATAGTCCTTTTATTTATTTCTAAATTATTTTATCTCTATAAATATTATACAAAATTATATTATTTAAGATAGACGTCTAAATATTGTATTTATTACTTGAAGAGTGAACGTGAAATATCAACAACTGAATTAATTGTTGTGTTAATACATTTTTACTTGTTTATTTATATGGTTATTTAATTTTTGTTTGACCGACATGAAGGAAAAATATTTTTATTATTTTTTTGAGGACGTGAAATACTTAAACATATCCCTCATACTGAATTGTATAATGAGCCTCTTGTCTCAATAATAAACCATGGCCTGCATATCTATTGTTAATATGTATATGATTGTTATTATTGTTTCTCTGTTATTGTTTTTGTATCTAAGAGTCAATGAGATTTAAATGTTATCTAAAACACTAATAACAGTCAAGTGATAGATAAAATAGATTTAGCATCATATGATAAAAGTGAATTCACTAACAGACCAATTGAATTTTGATGGATCAAAATCTTAAATGAAAATCTAATGTCGCTCTTCTATGAAATTTTCAAATTGCAATAAAAATACATTCACTACAACCAGATGATCACCTTGCTAAAAAATACCAAATTCGGCCTAATTTTTCCAAAAAAAATTAAATATTCCTGCATTCATTTGATTCCCCTTAATTATCTTGTAAAATAGATTTGTTTCAAGATACATAGACTATACACGTTATAGACAATAAAGGGGAGAATGGAACATCAAAAACTTGTTTGGGAGACCAAAAAATGGTTTATCTATTGCATAAGCACTAAAACAAAATAACAGAGTGAGAGAGTAGTGAACATTTTGAAATATATATCTAAATTTTTTGAAGCATAATAACCTTTATTTCCGCAATTAAAAGAATTTGAATCGAATTATTTCCGTATCTAATTGTATTCAAATCTAAATTCCAATTCTAACTTGGTAACTATGCTCTTTCTCTATTCACACTTGGGCTGGTAAAATCAATAATCAAATATTAAGCCTATAAAGAATGCCTCAACATAATTTTTTTAATGTACAATATTTATATATTATATATCAAAATAATTTTCTTAAATATTAAACGATAATTCAAACAAAATATTATGATTATATATTGTGGAATATTTAAGAATAGGAAAAGAAATTATAATTATAATAAAAAGAGTTTGAAGAGTTTGAGTGAGATTTTCAATATAAATATAACAGAAAAAATACACATTTTGAGACTTTTTTGCTAAAAGTGACATGTCAAAAAAACCATTTTTATAGGAAAAAATTAACCAAAAATGTACAAAGAATAGCAATTTTTAGGAATTTTATGTGAAAAACTATTAATAGTCATAATTTTTTTTCACAAAATAAATGATTCACATAAAAAATGAAGTGAAAATCACATAATACAAATATTAAACATATAATAACAATAACTCAATAATTATTATTCTCATAAAATGTCAAAGTAAAAATATTACAAGTATAACTAATTAATAGTTACAAAAAATGAGCTTCAGTTTCAAGCTTAACTAAAATTTAATCAATAATATTAGTAACCCAAACTCTTCATCTTCAAGAGATTCATTATTGTCTTCTTCCACAATATGTTTTGCTTCAGTTTGGCCATGTTCCTCTTCTGATGGATCTCTTATGTCTACGAATCTCCCAAATTATGTCTTTCCAACCATTCCATCTAATGGTGGTTGTGGTTCCTTTTCTTTTTTTGTCGCATGGGATTCATTAAAATCCCCTTTCCTAAAACCAACTTCTTGCATTGCATCTAGAATAAATTGAAGAACATTAATTCTTTGTTGAATAAATTTTCATTTTACTCAGTCTTTCTCAATGGAAATGCAATTTCTTCCTTTTTGTGAGCAACATGTTAGAGTTGTACCTAATCGTCAAGTATAACAAAAATAATTAAGTAAATTAGTATAAAAACAAAAAAAATTAAAAAGAAAGTATTGAAATTCAAGTCTATACAGTAAAATTACATGAGCCTAAAAATAAATCTAAAACCCAATCTCTTTCATTTGAACAAAAATCTAAAATATAGTTAGTCATTGATTGTGGTTTTTGATATATGTTAACTATAGCTCCTTTTGTTGATTTATCTTCATATGTTAGTTTTCTTACAACGACATCATGGAATAGAACTTGGATGTGCCTCTTTCCATGTAATTGATTGAAAAGAATAGGTTTATAGCTAGCATATTTTGTCCAACTTTCAACATGAATGGAGTCAAAATCACTTATAACTGTTTGATCTTCACAACCAATAAGATTTACTTTTTCCTAAGTAACAAGAAATAGTAAAATTTCAAATAGCTTGTACATAAATGATATTTTTAACATTAATCAAGCATACAATTTCAATGTCTTACCATGTAAGCTGCATCCTTGACTTTGATTTCCCCTTGAAGCTTGTTGATAACAATGCAAATTATGTGTCTGAATGAAATGTCAGAAATCTCCAAAATGGTGATGTTGTGACTTCTAGAAATCACACAACCACTTTACTAAAAGCTTGATAAGTATAAGTGTCATTGTCATATTCAATGTATGGGATATTGAAACCATGAGGAATATTTGCAAGAAATAGGGAATAATCTCTTTTAGGTATGTGTTTTACAATGTCTTCACATTCACTTGGTAGTATTTGATATTGGATAGTGTGCATCCCATTATAAATGAAATGACTAAGACTGGGATAAAGTTCAACATTACTAAGACATTTCTTTCCCATCCTTTCCATTCTAATTTTTTCAATAAATCTTTTGAAACTATTCGGTGCTCCATTTGCATCCTTCTTCATCTTTAACAAAATAAACAAGTATATGTATAAGTTATAAAATAAAAATAATAGAAATATGAATAGAAATGAATGTATAAATCAACATACCTTTTTAAATGCAAGATATAAATATTTTAGAACTGATGTAGAACTTGAATCTGGGTAGTTGCGTACAACATCATCCCAATTATATTAATTAAAAATTTTAACCATTTGTTCTTGCATTCTCATATAAACCTTGTGACTGAAGAAATAAAGTAAAATTTTTTGATCTAGTGATATCTATAAAAATTACTATGAACAACAATATCTTATATTTAACATTAAATTATAATCCATAGATAAGTAAAAATAACAAACTTACTTTAGAAATTCCTCAGATATTTCTTCCAATGATAATTCTCCGAACTTTACACGAGATAGTATTGTTTTGACAAGTTTTTCATCCTTCACTCCTTGCATTTCTCTCCAAGGTGTGATAGTCATATCTTGTGGAAGGAGCTTCATTTTAGGACCTAATTTATTGCTGGTACATATCAATCCTTTAGACTTCTTGAACTTCTAGCGTTTTATGCCAATGTTCTCCCATATCTCAAAAATATCATTAATAAATTGCGATATCTCTCGAGTTCTAAATTCCAACTGGAAAATCTTATCCATACCTCTGAATATTTCAAAATTTACTTTGCCACCTTTTTACTTGAATTTTTTCCTCAATTTGATAACTTATTTCCATACAACATTCCTTTTGAAAGGCATGATTAACCTTTGTATTATCCCAACTAATTTTTTCTTCAAATTCATTATGAATAAATCTAACCCTTTGGATGAAAGTCATATAAATCCTATACTCATTATCTGTATTATTATTTCATGACAAAAACTTTGCTTTTCTATCCATTAAACTAGCCTAAATGATACATTTCATTGTTTCAAAACGTGATCTATTGGGATATTCCTCGAGTCAATTACCTTTTATCTTCTATAGAATGGTTGCCCCCAAGTACATAATATTTATATTCAAAAGATTTTGACTTGTCAAATGTTTATTTTTTGGGAACCTGAATTGGATCAATAAGAAGAACATAGTCAGCGACATGTCCATATTAATTGTACCTCATGATTTTTTTCAAATTGTGAACATGTAGGTGGTGTGGATTTCTAATTTGGTATTTGAATTTTCCTTCATATGGCTCGTATATTTGATTGACATTTAGCTGTAATGATTTTCCTGCTTCCTTTTTAGTTTTCACTAGGAGCTTCAATGTTTTGTATATATATATATATATATTCATAATGAGAAACTTTTAGTTTCTTCCTCCTATTTTTTATCATATTTTCTTCAACAAAAGAAATCTCCTGATCATCAACTAGAAGGGATACCTTCCTAGGAATTTTTGTTTTTCTCTTTTATGGCTCTTCTCCTTTGTAACATAGGTTCTAATATAATCCTCTCTAATGGAAATGTATTTCTCATATTCAACTTCAACTTCAACTTCCTCTTCATCAAAATCAACATGTCTACCTTTACTAGATTCATCACTTTTATATAGTCTTGTAGCATCATGAAGTACTTTATTTTTCTTCTTTCCGTTATATTATTCTTCATGTTCATGGAAAATGCTGACTACATTCATAATATCTCGCTCTATAAAATAGATTCCCCCCAACATAATTGAAATACCATCAAAAAAATTTGGTAAAAAAAATATAATATGTTACTAATAACTAAGTTACTAAAAATATAAAGATAGAGTTAGAATAATGCAAAACATATAAATATAAATATAAATACTTATGATATTTTGAGCAATATCATTTACGATTTGCTTGCATATCCATGTAGAATATTTCATCATCTTATACATCGGAAATGTAGAATGATATCTAACCTTCTGATGTGCCTTGGGCGGTTTTGTAGGTATATAAAAATTTTCAATATTTTACCTAATATATAGGTCTAGAAATTTTCCCATCAGCTCATAAATTCCATCGTCAAAACTCTTACTAGCATATAGATATAATTGCAGATCTTCGCCTTCATTTTCTTTCATATACCATGCATATTTTGAGTGCTTCACTTCTTTTTATTTCTTTGAGTATGAAATCAATTTATTTTCCTTTAGGTAGGTATCTCCTACATTTTCAATAATTAATTGAGGTTGGATTTGTTCAGCAATAATTTTTGAGGGCCCACCTCCAGCTCTAGAGAGATTGAAAAAAATCTTCCTTAATGCCATTTTACTACAAAAATATATATCTAGATATAAATAAGTAAAATCACAAAAAACCCAATATCTTACGTAAACAAACAAACAAAAAAAAATTTAAATACTAGAAAACACCAAAAACATGTACATCGCCCCCCAGGTCTAGTGTGATTTTACATTCATCAAAAATAAAAAGAAGGAGAAACAATTCCTTAATTTATTTTCTTTACATTTTCTACACGTCCCCCATCATTTTTTGGGAGGTTTTTGTGCTTGGGCGGGCTCTCACACTAGGCCCCCCGGTAGCCAGGGGGGTCGATTCTGATAATCAGCCCAACCTGCCTACCACGGGGGTCAGTGGGGGTGTGCCCGGGTGCTTTGTTGTGGGTGGGAATGGGGGTGATTATGGGTCGAGTCGTCCATCTAGACAAGTGGCGTCGGGTCATGTGATCGGTCAAGCCAAAGGTAGGTCATGCATTTAGGTCAGGAATTCAGGAAGGTTGGATTGGTTCGTTCTTTTAGTTTGGGTCGGGTTGTGGAGCGCTTGTGTGGGCTCCCCATGAACGCATGACCCGACCCAACACCCGCAAATGCACGACCCAACTCGCCCTAACCTATGACAAGAACCGACCCACCCGAATCCATAACTCGACCTGCCCAAGTGCACGACCCAACGTCACCCTCCTGAACAGATGACTCGACCCAAGGGGGGTGATTCTCATGATTGGACCCCTACCAGGTAGCCTGACCCCGCATTTCGCCCCCCCCCCCACACATCCCCCCCCCCCACCCCCGGTGAGCGTACAAACCAAACCACTCGAACGCATGACATGACGTAACTCGCCCAGACATATGACCTGACCCACCCAAGCGTAATACCTGACCCTACCCGCCCAAATGCAAAACCAACCCACGGGGGCTGATTTTGAGAATCGTCCCCCCTACTTCGCATGTGAGAATTGACCCCCAATGCTTGGAAGGGGCGGATATTCTAAGCATCACTCCCCTGCTAGGAACGGGGGTTTATTTTGAGAATTTTCCCCCATGGTTTAGGTTGTGCATTCGTGCGGTTCGAGTTGGGTCGTGCACTTGAGCAGTTCAGGTCATGAATTTTGGTGAGTCAGGTCATGTATTATGTTTTGGTGGGTTAGGTCATGTATTTGGGGGGTGGGGTAAGTCTTATTTTCCGTTCAGGTCATGCGTTCGGGTTGGGTCGAGTAGTGTGGGGCTCAGGTGGGCACCCCCTTATCTGTGTGCTCGCCCGCAGCAGAGAGGGACACAACTCAACCAACCCAAATGCATGATATAACACAACCCACTTGAGTGCGGAACTTGACACACCGGAGCACACGACTCGGCCTGACCCGCCTGAATGCATGACCCTGCCGAGGGAGGCTGATTATGAGAATTGGTCCCCATAGGTCGAGGCATGTGTTTGGGCGGGTTAGGTCAAGTCATGCGCTCGTGCGGGTCAATTTTGGAAACTTGGGTCATTTTGGGCATTCGGGTGGGTTGGGTCATGCATTCAAGGGGGTTACGATGCAAGGCAATGGGTCAATTCTCATAATTTCCCCCCTAGTCCGGGTTGGGTCAAGTCATGCGCTCGGGGAGGTCATGTCATGCATTCGATGGGGTCGGTCAGTTCATGCATTAGGGGTACAATTGCCAAATCCTTGCATGACCCGACACGTTCGAGCTCATGACCCATCCTGCTCGAACGCACACGTCATTGTGCTGCAGGTTGGCACACCAACAATTGGGTTGCTGCCCAAGCCCCACGTAACCCACGTAAACAAATTGACCCTCCCTTCCAAGTAGGCCTAGCCCCCCTTGTAATGCACATCCAAACCCACCATAAATCATGACATGACTCAAACTACCTGAATGGATGACTCGACCTGCCTAAACGCATGACCTGACCCACCCAAATGCACAACCTAACCAGCTGAAGCGGATAACTTGACTCAGTGGGTTGATTCTGAGAATCAACCCTCATGTTATCTGGGACCCTACCAGGCATCTTGACCCCCCTAAATGCATGACTTGACTTTCCTAAAAGCGTGACATCTCCCATCCTTCCTGAATGCACGACCCGATCCACATGAGTGCAAGTCTTGAGATGACCCACCCGAATGCACTAATCATCTCCCTTCCTACCTCAAAATCAACACCCTTCCAGGGTAAGGGGAGCAATTCTACTAATCAACCCCCTACTTGCTACAGGGTCGATTATGAGAATCGATCCCCCAAACAAAATCCACCCCTGCAAGGTACCCTGATCCCCGCAAATGCACGACCTGATCCACTTGAACGCACAACAGAAATTGACCCACTTGAGTGCACAACTTGACCTGATTGGACCAAATGGATGACCCAACCCAGGAGGTTGATTCTGAGAATCGATCCTCTTGCTTGGAAGGGGGGAAGATTCTTAGTATCCCCCACCCCCCGAATGCGCGAAGCGACCAAGGGGGACCAATAAATTGGTCACCATACCTGGCAGGGGGGCTGATTCTAATAATCAGCCCTGCTACCTATGAGCGGACCAATTCTGAGAATCGGCCCCATGAAAGGGAGGTGGGGCGATTCTTACAATCACCTCCCCTCTCAGGTAAGGGGGAAATTCTCATAATCGCGCCCACTTCCTGGCAGGGGCTAGGTCATGCAATCCGGCGGGTTAGGTCGGGTCATGCATTCGGGCAGGTCAGGTCATGTCATGCGTTCGATCGAATCGTGTAGGGTTGTGCATTCGGGATGGTCTGTTTGGGTGATGTCTTAGGGCGGGTCATGTTGGCTCGCGTTTTTGGGTCGCTTTGGTTGTGTGTTTCGATAGAGTCGAGTCGTACGGGGCTCGGGTGGGCACCCCCTAATTGCATACTCGCCCACAGCATAATGAGACACACCTCGACCACACGACCATACCTACTCGAATGCATGACATAACTCAACCCACCCGAGCACATGACCATACCTGACCCACCCAAACACATGACCAGATTCGACTCACCCAAGTGCACAACATGACCTGACCTTATGAAATACATGACCCGAACCTAACCGCCTGCATGCATGACCCAACCCAGGGGTGTGATTCCAAGAATTAGTAGAGTCTAGCCCCCTGGCAAGCAGGGGGCCAATTCTCAGAATCAACTGCCTCCCAAGCAAGGGGGTCGATTCTTTGATCCAGGTGGATATCGATGGCCACCACCTATTCCATTTAGACTCGCAACATCAATTCTTTCAGTTTTTCAGCTTCAGCACAACTTACTATTTTTAGCAAGTTTTCGGGTCGTGCACTACCAGAGCTGTTTTGGGGACTTAATGATCCAAGTGGATATTGCTGGCCACCCACCGAGTCCATTTGAACCCCCACCATTATTTATTTCATTTTGTAAGTTTCAGCACAACTTATTATTTATAGTAGTTTTTTGGGTCCTGAACTTTCAGAGCCATTTTGAGGCCCTAAACGATGCTTTTTGGAAAAACAAGGATAACCATTTTGAAGTCGTAACCCATGTTGCTCACTCAAAAGTTGTAGTCCTTAGATAGATATTTCTAATGGGCTATTGAGTGCGTCAAACAGAGATCGGATGCTAAATTTACGTCCCTGATAAGTTGAACCACCAACTTACCCAAACGGAGCCCACAGTTTTGGTGCTTCATCTCCTAGGGTTAGGTTTTTGGATGTTTCAGGTTTTAAATTGATTATAAAAAATAAATAGACCTTCAAGCCTCATTTTAATACAGTTCAAGGGCTAGAAGCCAACACATCTCTTCTCAGAGATAAGCGCGACTAGTGTCCTAGCTCGCTTGTTCCCATCATGTTTGTATTGGAACACAGTTAAGGGGCTAGTGGCTACCACATCTCTTCTTAGGAATATGCTACCAGTACCCTAGCTCATCTATTTTCATTATGTCTGTAATAGGCCTATGAGCCTCAATGTAACATAGTTCAGAGGTCTGTAGCCACCACATCTCTTCTCATAGATTCGCTACCAGCACCCTAGCTATTTTATTTCCATTATGTCTGTAAGCATATTTCTATTATTTGATATTAATGAAATGACAGATTATTTCCACTGCATCTCTATGTTTATGGTTATATCTGTATTCTGTTGCATTCCTACATAAAATCTAGATCAATGGTATCAAAGCGGGTCTGCTCTTTCTCTGTTTTTATTTTCATATCCCCAATGCGGTGAGGGTATGAGGAGTTCAGCCTCGCAACACCGACGACCCCCCATGGCGAAAGGAAAGAAAGACGAGGGAGCAGGAGATCCTATCAAAATATTTCTCGAGGAGGCCCTCAAGAAACAAAGGAACGCGATGATGGATTAAATTTCCCAGATCCTTCAACGACTGCCCACTAGTGACACATCTACATCTAGCACGTCCGCCAACAGGTCCATGACATCCTGGATAAATCCAACACCAAGTTCAACAGAATTCCCCCCCCCCCCCCCCTCCCCAATCGAGGAACTTAACGCAATGGAGACCATTGCTTCCTAAGGAGGGAGAAATGATCCAGGTGGATATCGGTGGCAACCCACCTATTCCATTTTGACCCGTAGCATCAATTCTTTTAGTTTTTCAGCTTCAGCACAACTTACTATTTTTAGTAGGTTTTAAGGTCCTACACTCTCGAAGCCATTTCGGGGACTTAATGATATAGGTGGATATTGGTGGCCACCCACTGAGTCCGTTGGATCCCCCACCATCAGTTATTTCAGTGTGTAAGTTTCAACACAGATTACTATTTATAGCAGTTTTTTGGGTCGTGAACTTTCAGAGTCGTTTTGAGGCCCTAAACGACGCTTTTTGGAAAAACAAGGAGCAACATGGGTCATAGACCATGTTTCCCACTCAAAAATTTTATTCCTCGAATAGATATTTCTAACGAGCTATTGAGCGCATCAAACGGAGATCGGATGCTAAAGTTACGTCCTCGGGAAGTTGAACCACCAACTTACCCAAACACGGCCCACAATTTTGGCGCTTCATCTCCTAGGGTTAGGTTTTTGGACGTTTTGGGTTTTACATTGTTTCTCAACAATAAATAGGCCTTAGAGATTCATTGTAATACAGTTCAGGGGCTGGGAGACTACACATCTCTTCTCAGAGATAAGCGCGACTAGTGCCCTAGCTCACTTATTCCATCATGTCTGTATTGTAACACATTTCAGGGGCTAGTAGCTGCCACATCTCTTCTCAGGGATATGCTGCCAATACCCTAGCTCATATATTCTCATTATGTCTATAATAGGCCTGCGAGCCTCAATGTAACACAGTTCAGAGGTCTGTAGCCATCACATCTCTTCTCAGAGATTCGCTACCAGCACCCTAGCTATTTTATTTCGATTATGTGTGTAAGCATATTTCTATTATTTGATATTAATGAAATGATGCACTATTTCTGCTGCATCTCTATGTTTATGGTTATTTCTATATTCTGTTGCATTCCTGCCTAAATGAGGGTCATTCTTGATTCTGAGAATCAACCCCAACGAAAGCAGCGGGGGATGTTATCAGAATCATCCCCAGTGGCAGGAAGCAGGGGTTATTTTGAGACTCGCTCCCCCTGAGTAGAGTCATGCATTCGGGCTGGTCGAGTCGTGCGTTTGGGCGAGTTCAAGTCATGTCATGTGTTCGGGTGGGTCAGGTAGGTTTGTGCGCTTGGGAAGGTCGGGACATGCGTTCGGGTGGGTTGGGTTATGTTTTGCAGTCATGTGGGTTAGGTCATGGATTTGGGGGGGTCAGGCTACCTGGAAGGGGGGTGATTCTCACAATCGACCCCCCACCAGTAACGGGTGTTGATTTCCCCCTCCCTGGGAAAGGGTTGATTTTTAGAATCCACCCCCTTCCAGGAAGGGGGGTGATTCTCATAATCACCCCACCTGGTTGGGTCAAATTGTGCATTCGAGAAGGTTAGGTCGGGTCATGCGCTCAAGTGTGTTGGGTCGTGCGTTTAAGCAGGTTAAGTCATGTCGTGCGTTCAGGATATTTTGGTCGCACATTCAAGATATTTGGGTTGAGCGTTCAAGAGATTTGGGTGGTGCGTTCGGGGGTCGGACTAAGTAGGGGGGTTGATTCTCATTCAGGTCGGGCCAGGTAGTGGGGGTGATTCTGAGAATCGCCAGCCCTGGGTTGGGTCATTTATTTGGGTGGGTAAGGTCGGGTCATGCACTTGGGCGGGTCGGGTCAGGTCATGCATTCGGGGCATCAACCCAAGCCCTACACAACTCAACCCAGCCCAAATGCACGACCTGACTGGAGCCATTAGAATGCATGACTCGACCCACCCAAGTACAGGACATGACCCGCTCGAACGCATACGCTGATGTGCTACAAGAAGGCACACCCACAAGGAGGTATGAACCTGAGCCCCATAACGCTCGCTTGCACCCTGTGAATCTCACCCACACAAACCAGCCCCCCTCGCAGGTTGTCTGACTCCCACAACCAACACATGACCTGATCCGCCTGAGTGCAAGATACAACCAGACCCGCACAAATTCAAAACTCGACCCTCCTGAGTGGATGACCTAGTCAGACTCACCCAAATGTAGGACCTGACCCAGGGGGGCCAATTCTGAGAATCAATACTCTTGCCTCGCAGTGGGGCCGATTCTAAGAATCTGCATCCCTCCCCAAAAGGGACTGATTCTCATAATCTATACCCTTGCCTAGAAGGGGACCAATTTTGGGAATTTACCCCCCAAAAAAAATTGGCCCCTCTGCTAGCCAGCCTGAATCCCATGAGAAAATGACCTAACCCGCTCAAACGGGCGACATGACCAGACCCACCCAAATGTACAACATGACTTAACCCACCTAAACACACGACGAAACCTGCCTGAATGCACAAACCAACCTGACTCCCCTGAATGCACGACCTGTCCTAGGAGCGTCGATTCTGAGAGTTGGGTCCCCTGCCTGGCAGGGGGGAATTCTAAGAATCGTTCCCCCTTACTACCAAGGGGGCTTCTTTTAAGAATTTTCCCCCTTATAGAGAAGGGGGGAAATTCTCATAATCAACCCTGCTACGTCAGGTAGTGCATTCAGGCAGGTCATGTTGGGTCGTAAACTAGGGCAGGTCAGGTCATGTATTTGGGCAGTTCATGTCATGTCAATGTGTTCAACTGGCTCGATTCGTGCATTCAGGATGGAAAGCCAAGTCGAGTCGTTCGGGTCAGGTCGAGTCATGCACAACTCATGCAGGCACCCCCCGGTGGGCATACCTACCTGCAGCAAAATGGCACACACCCTGAACACACTACACAACACGACCTGCCTGAACGCATGACACGAAATGACTCACCCAAATGCACAACAAGACCTGAACCACCCAAACACACAACTCGAGCTGACTGCCCGAATGCTTGACCTAACCTAGGGGGCAATATTTTGAGAATCAAATCCCTTGGGAGGAAGGGGAGTCAATTCTCATGATCATCCACTTGCTAAGCAGGGGGCGATTCTTAGAATCGACCCATTTTTTAGAAAAGGGTCGATTCTCAGAATCGACCCTCCTACCAGACAACAAGGTCAATTCTCGAAATTGACCCTGGGTTGGTTGTGCGTTCAAGCAAGTTGGATTGATTCGTGCGCTCAGGCAGGTCAGGTCATGTAATCGGGCAAGTCAGGTCATGTGTTTGAGTGGGATGGGTAGTGTCACACGTTCGGGTTGATCGGGTCGTGCGTTCATGGAGGTAGGGTAGGCTGACAGGTGGCCGATTCCAAGAATCGCCCCCCGTGCCTGGCAGGAGGGTCAATTCTCATAATCAACCCCCTCCTTGGCAGGGGACTTGAGCTCCCCTACATCGTGGGTGAATTTTGGTGCATTGGGGACTTAAGCTCTCGCATCATGTCTCAGGCTTGAGCAGATGCCCCGCTGTGGATGTGCTCACTCATAGTAAAACGACGTGTCACACCATTGTGATGTGGGAGGGCACACCGAGACGGGGGTTTTTTCCTGAGCTCAACACTACCCAAATCGATTCTAATGCATGACCCAACCGAGGGGGGTCGATTATGAGAATCGACCACCTAGGTTGGGTCGTCCGTTCAAGTAGGTTTGGTCAGGTCATGCGCTCTGGTGAGTCAAGTCTTGAATTCAGATGGGACGAATTAGGTCATGCATTCAGGGGGGTTGGGTCATGTGCTTGGGTCATTTCGTGTCGTGAGGGGCTCTAGCGGGCACCCGCTTGGACCACATGATTTTTTTTTTCATTTTTCAGAAAATAAAATTTATTGAATTGGTTTTCTTTGGTATTTTTGATGAGTTTATCAAACCAACTAAAAGGAAACTTCTAGTAAACTTATGGGGGTTTAAAACTGCTAGTTAAATTGAGAATTTTTCATAAGGTAAAGGTTTGTTTCCTTCTAGTTGTGGCACACTCACGACCATATTGATAAGAAGTTCAGTAATTTTTCAGTATCATGGAGGAGGAAGGATGTTGGGAGCTTTTAATAAGTAATTGAATGTATTAAGAATTTATCTATGCCATAGTTTTTTTTTCATGTGTTAGAAGAAACTATTGACATGTGAAGGTTTATTCTGGGATTGCATGGTGAGGAGAAAATAATTCAACAACATAATGACATTAGCTTCCAACCTCTATTTTGTATCAGAAAAATTAATGGGAAAACACTTATATGGGGCAAGAAGTATTCAAATACTGCAAGATGGGCATCGTCATTGGGTTTGGAATTTTCTAAGTTCATTCCAAATCATCCAATATTTGTGTCAAATATAAATTTATTACAATCAATTGTTGAAGTTCATAATGCACAGAGGCAGAAGAGAGATACAGATTATTTTGAATTCCTTGAAGAAATTAAAAATTCTATTATATATAAATATGAGTATTTTTATTTTGTTCCTTCAATTTGGTGGGAGTCCTTTTTGAATGATCATAGCGATATCCTTCCAAGAGCACCAAATAGAGATATGGTTTTCAAGACTCTATTTATTTGGCCAAAAAATATTTCAAATGAACATGAGGAAACAAACATTGGTGAACAACAACAATCTCAAGGTATTACTAATTCTACATAGGTGGAGGAAATGGAAATGTATATTGGATCCAAAATATCTCATGCATAACATAAATTTATTGAAGATCTTTACCACGGTTCAGTAAAAGATATTAAGGAGGGTTTCATGATCACAATGTTAGTCGATGGAGATTCACATGGCTATCCATTATGGGTTTCCAAGGTTATAAAGGTCATTACAGAAAATTAAGATGTTATAGGTGTTGAAGTACATTGGTATGACACACACACACACACCCATTCAATGGTGTGTACAAATGGGAGATGGTAGTTAATAAAAAACTTGGCAGAAAGAGAAAAAGAAAGGTTACAAATATAAATCATCGTTGCACAGACCTCTTAAAATTGTAAGAAGTTGACATACTTGTTTATGACTTCAATTTAACAAAGAGAGGAACTCTTATTTCCGGTACGATAGAAATTATGAAGAGGTTTCTACCAAAAGAAACAATGTTGATATGGGAGTTTTCTCAACCCATTCGTAGATCTAGAAGACTTTTGAAACCTAAAATTGTGCCCATGCATGTTGACTCAGATGGGGCACTAGTTGATGACAAAGAATAATATGGAACATCTTCATCTGCATCTATTCATTCATTGAAATATGTGACTTATGATGGTGTACAAGAAAATATGAGTGATTTTGAATAATTGTGTAAGACAATTTATATAATCATGTTTGCATTGAGCAATGAAAATGATATTTTAACTTCCATATGATCTTACATGAAGTTATGACTCATTTTTATGTTTATTGGATTATATGCTTTAATTATGATGAATTAATTTGTTTAAAATATTCACAATGAAACAATAACTTAGAAAAATAATTTATGTTTCATTGGGTTATTTTAGTCATATAATTTTTTCCTACTATCATGGTTGAAATATGTTAAAACTTAATGTTTTTTAATTCTATCGGTGAAAAATTCTGAAATATTTTTTATCTTTAACATTATGGTTGAAAACCATTATAATTTTAGGGATTTTTACTGTCATGATATTATATGTTAAACGACATGGATAAAAATTGTTGGAATTTTAATGTCATTAATATACCATTATTTTATATTTAACGTCATTACTAAAAAATGTTGAAATTGTACTCAGAAAATAAAAAAGGTATTCTAGCAACAACATTAGTGTGTTTTTTCTATATATTTGGCACAGGAAAATTGGTTTTAACGTCATTTTAAAAAAATGTTGCAAATTAACCCTGCAAAAAATAAAACCTCGTTCTCTAATACACACTTTTCATCTTTGGGTTGTTTTTCATGTCTTTTGGGGGTTTTTTCGCTATAGTTCTGGGGTCTTGGTTAAATGGTGATGAGGCGGGTATATCACTCATCACAAGTTCAACTCCCTTCCCCAATTGGGGTGATGTATCTAGAAATGTTGATGAATATGGAGTAAAAAAAAGGAGAAAAGGTGAAAACTGAAAGGTGCTACCAAACTTACCAAAAAAAATTATAGTTCATGTTTCAAAGTTTACAGTGTTAGTACTATATTTTCAATAACAAAGTGCATTTCATTAACTAATAAGAAATAGTATGCATAAGTTTAAAAATGGGTTGATTTATTTTAGTCTATTTATAGGATTGATCCATATGATAGGAATATTTTGATACCCAATGAGTAATATATAAATGAATAATAAGTTAGTCATAAATTTAAGGATAATAAGTTAATCATAAACTTGGTACATGTTGTTTATTGATTGTTGTATTTCACTATGCATTAGAATTTCAAATTTTATTTTCATTTGAAGAAACTTGATTAATTCATTTAATTAATTTTATCTTTTTTTTGTAAGTCAAAATTCTATTCATCTAGAAAAGGAGATATACATTTGGATTAACGAAAAATAGGTGGTATCACCCTGACCAGGTTTGTTGACCATTGTTTGCAGCATTTAACAAAAATACAAAAATGAGACTAAGGACATCGTCCATAAACAAGAAGGCCAAAGACACCAAAATACAAACAACACATAGAAAATACCTAAGGGCATGCTAGTCATTCGATGTGATGTCCATTGGGTTATCAAGGGTTGTTCCTCGAGGAGGTGAAGGGCGGAAGGTGCACTGAACATGCCCTTCGAAGTGCGCCATCCATGTCTCCAACTTTTCATTTTTTTCTGAAACATGGTTTTGACCATACCATATCACCACCACAGACTCTCTATCCTAACACTGAAAGTAGTGCATCCTATCTAGAGTGGCCACTAGCTCAGCATCCTCCCCCCTTCAAATCCTTTCAGTTGGCTCCACCCAATCCAACAAAGTTTGAATTAGCTTGCAAAAATTATCGAGACAACAGTTTTGAATTACCCATGGGTTAGGAGTTGAACCCCTACGAGATCCCAGACTGACCTTATCACCACATCGCTGAGGTTGTTGACACGACTCTCCACGACGGGTCAACTGCTCACTACCATCGTGGCCACCACGTGTTCCAACACCAATCTTCCAGGAGCGATCGATAGTCTTGACACCTCAGCGGATCCTAGCAGCCACGATTCTTAGCTCCACATATTAAATTGGCCTGTCTTGGTCCCACGCCCCACTGAGCCTCGCTTGGTAGGGAGGGAGGAATGCCTACTCTGAGGGGAAGGACGTTGGTTGAAAATAACAACAATGCCACTACCTTTATCCCACTCAAGAGTGTCAGAGCCGTTGACAACTTTAAAGACCCGACCCACTGTAGATCCCCAAGACCACCTCACCTATAGCCCAGACCTCCCATCACCTAAACTACTCCACAGATAACCACGCACAACAACCCGGCTACTACCACTCCACCAATTGTGCACTCTAAGTTTCTGGCCTTTAAGAGTGCGAAGAGCTTGAGAAAAAAGAGATAGCATTGACAAGTTAATCTGACTGAAGCTCCCCAAGGGGCCTCTTGCAGACCACACCATCATACCGCAACATTAACCTTCAATGAAGAAATTTCTCTATCCCCGCAGCACACAAGAAAACACTGACTAGGACACAAGGCATGCTAATTCCCAGTCAAAACACCTGAGACAAAGTATCCCACGCATAACCACCGCCACCTCCAATAGCACCACCAATTATACTATAGAGCTGCCTCCAAAGGACCAGCAACTCACACCTTCTAAATTCCAGCGTAACAAAAGATACCAACTTACCGGAACCACGTTATGCCACACTATGCATGTATATAAAAACATAGGGTGTCACCTTTGTAGAAGAACAATGATATATTTACATTCCTGCAGAATCAGAGGGGAAGCTCGACAATCACCACCCTGCTCTCAAAATCCACCTTCGTTACTCCCGTTTTCTCACAGAATACTAATCAGGAGCACAAAAATGAATTGAAACTAGAACACAAATACCATAGCAATGAGCCATCCCACTCTTAAATATTTGCCATCAACACTCACTGAGACATTTTGATGTTTCACATGAATGCCTTTACACCCCCAATACACTGGTTCAGACAAGAGGACAGGGAGGCGAGTCTTCCACCTGCATGCCAATTGTTTGAAATTATGGGACTTGATTTGCCACCTGCTCTGGGATTCTCACCCCCATCGGGGATTAATTAAATGATATTGATTTTTAATATTTAATATTTATTTTTATTTCCAAAAGAGTTTTAAATTATGTATTTATTAAATTACGTATTATGAATAAATATTGACAACTATTTCTAAACATGCAAAATATAAATTAATATAATTCTAAAGTGTAATATTTTTTTACATTAAAGATATAAAATGATATTTGGTGATGAACATTAAATTGATATATTATGTTAAATACAATATTTATAATAAATTCAAAAGTTTCCTTCCATTTTATTATTCTTATCAATTTATTTGTGATTATAGAAGATTAAGGAACATTCTAGTTCTCATGTGTGTGTGTGTGGAAATATTGACAAATTGTGAAGTTTTAATTAGCATGAATTTAATGAGTGAAAGCCTTTTTCTTGTAAGCTTTGTAGGACTACATCTTCATCATGTCCTATATATCACCTTGATCACCAGTAGAGCACCCCATCACCGTCTATCCAACACCCTGTGGACTAATGAGTAGAAACCTTGAAATGTTACACTTCTAATGAAATTATATATTGTTATTTATTTTGGATATATTTATATAACTCAGAATTGAGTTTTTTTAGCTAAGAAAAAAAATCATGCAAATTGAAAAGATGAATATTTTTAAAAGGGATGAGCATCAATTATATGACCTACATGTGACATAGAATTGAATTTTTAGGGAAAAAACTATAAGAAAGATTGAAAAAAACATTTGGATAAAAAAAATAAAAAAATTATAATGTTGGAGTGTTCTGAATTTTTATTTTTTTATGGTAGAAATAGACTCACCACAATAAAAAATCCTTGAGCACCCAAAATCCTGAAGTTAGACAACTATATCCAAGAGTTTCAAAAATTTCTACTGAGTTTTATCATAATCTCGCAAAAATTTCCATCACTTTCTAATCTAATTTATGAATTTTTTTAAATTGCACAAATTAAGAAAATGAAAATCAAATCCAAAACTTACAAGAAAATCAAATTGATGTGATCAAAGAATTCAATAAATTATTTTATATATATAACATAACTGAAAAGAACTATACTTAAATTTTCAAAAATATTTTTTGTTTTGAGAATTATTAACTTTATATATATAACAAAAATGAATAAATTTAATCTAAATCATTTTTTTGCTATTGAATTGTTGACACATGCAGAGATATTTTCCTTACTGAATTGCAGATGACATTTGCTGCCACGAAGTGCACTACGTCATGTCCGCCTAGGAATGTGTTCGTATATGTTTTGGCACGGCACTGTACCAGAAAACATACTTTCTTCAACTTGAGCATGGCTTTAATTAATTATTGAATTGTTCACGGCGTGCCCTACGCCGTTTGCATCTGGGAATGTGTTTGTATATATTTTGTCATTACCAAAAGAACTACCTTCTTCAGTTTGATGATGGCATTAAAAAATTGAAATTAGAGAGACCAAATAAACTAGTTAAATGTCATTTTTGAAAACCTGGTCTAATAAACATGAGATTTAAAAACTAAAATCTCAAGTTACGAGAATCTTCACACCCTTATTTTTTAACCATTTTACATTTCACTGAATTCCAGTGCCTACCTAGCCACCTAACAATGAACGTATACTAACCAAGATTTGAAACAAATCATCACAATTCTAACCGAGATATTTAAGTTTTACATTTTATATTATCATTATTATTATAAATACAATTATCTAATGGATATGAATATATATAAAAACATATAATTGTTAAGATAAATTTGGTTTTGTTAAAGAATTAAATTTTAGATTTAATGTAAATAATGTGGTGTGGTATTAGACTCTATGGATTATATGTCATAAGTTTTTAAAATTCGAAAATTCTACATTTTAATATTCATATGTTAAGTTGAGGGTTCATTTGGTATAGTCAATTTAGTTGTTTTTAAGTAAAGGTATGGTTGGTTTTAGACTATAAGATGATAATAATAATAATAGATCTATTCTTAGCTATTTTTATTACAAATGGGGATTTCCATAATAAATCATGGTGTGCATATCTCCTGTTAATATGTATGGGCTTGTTATCATTGTTTCTCTCTTATTGCTTTTGTATCTAAGAGTCAAGGAGATTTATATGTTAGCTAAAACACTAATCACTCTCCATTGATAAATAATATAGATCTAGCATCATATGATAAGAGTAAATTCACTAACAAACCAATTGAATTTTGATGGATCAAAATCATAAAAGAAAATATGATGTCACTCTTATATGAAATTACCAAATTACAATAAGAATACATTCAATACTACATGACAATCCTCTTACCCACAATTACCAAATTTCTCCTAATTTTCCAAAAAAAATCAAAGATTCCTCGATTTGTTCGATTCCCCCAAATTATCTTCGAAAATAGATTCGTTTCAAGATACATAGACTATACATGTTCTAGGCATTAAAGCAAAGAATGGGACATCAAAAATTGGTTTGGAAGAATGGGAAATGAAAATTTGGTTTCTCTTTTAACTAAATATTAAAAAATATTAATTGATTGTTTACAGAGAGTGAGTAGTGGGCATTTTCAAACATATGTCTAAATTTTTTGAAGCATAATAGTCAATTTTCTTTTTATCTTATCATATTCGAATCAGAATTCGAATTTGAAATTGGTAACTATGCTCTTACCCTATTCACACATGAACTGGTCTAATGTCTAATCAATAATCAAATATTAAACATATAAAAAATATCTTCCCATAACTTTTTTTTAATATAAATTTTTATATATTATATATGGAATTATTTTTCTTAAATATTAAATGCTAATTGAGTAAAAAATATTATGGTTATATATGTAAAAAGCCAGTGTTGAAACAAAGGGAAGAAATCATGATACATTGTCACCATTCTAGTAGTAAATGATCTTTGTCGTAATAATTAACTAATATTTAAGAATGGGAAAAAAATTATAATTATGATAAAAATAAATTATAATTATGATAAAAATAGTTCGAAGATTTTGAACTAGATTTTCAAATATTAAAAATAATTAATTACAATATAATTTAGGTAATAAAATGAATTATTTTTTTTAATAAAAGTATAATTTTTATTTTGTTTATCAAGTTATTTGAGTGTATGGTAATAAAATAAATTATTTTTTAATAAAAATAAAAATATTGTTTTTGTTTATCAAATGGCCCGAGATCATCGGCATATGAGGCTTGATGTGTGGCTTAAGAAACCGTCACTTAGGGGCATCTCAGTCATAAAAGTCATTTGGGGATTTCCCTCGGCGATTTCACACAACCTCAGCCACACCAGCACAACTAACTCGGTTTAACTTGTCTCCCCCCTATTACAGGGGCAACAACCTCTGTGAGGTTTGATTTTGGGATGCTCTTCTAGCTAGACCCATCCTCAACCAATTATGCTAGCAAGACTTGACAAAAATATCAATAAATTTTAAAACTATACTATTTAAATAAAATTTATTAATATTTATAATTTTCTTTTCTTAATAATTCTTTCAAATATCAAATAATAAAACATATATTATAATATTTTATAAATAATATATTGAAATATTTATTTCATAATAAATTTCCAAACCAACAAAACTATAAGCAAAATAAAGGCACAATAAATAAAACATAAGCTCTCTACCGGAGAAAAATCTAGCATTTATTTAGTTTGTAAATTGCTTAGGAGGCTTATCCCAAGACAGCAGTTCAACGGCGCGTGAAAATATTTGGCTTGTAAGTAAATTCGTGCCCAATATATCCATGTCCATAGAGCTCTCCATGAATAAATGATGTGGAAGACTTGTGTGAGTGAAGCCCAAACGATTCTTTCGTTTTGTCACACAATATATAGAAATTGATATGCGTTTCCAATGAGACACGCCATTAATTTCATGCTCTTTGGGTTGAGACGATATTGCAGAGAGTTGCAACGAGAGGATAATGAAGAACATCAGATTCAACTTGGAGGCCACCATGGTAGGAATTCTTGGGGAAACCTAATTGGGGAGGAATGTGATTGAAGTGGGCACAATGTATTGAATATTAATAGGAAATTTCAAATTATCATTCAAGGTTAAAATATTATGATAAAGTTTGTAATGTTTATGTTTAATGATTTTATAACTTGATCGTCACTGTGTAATAGTGATGGTGATGTAGATATATGTTCATTGTCTTTTTGTCATCTTGCATTATTGTCTTAATTGGGAAATTGGGAAATTGTTATCAATATTTCTGGGGCTATAGTTTTGCTGATGGACAGAGTAATATATGTTATGAGTTGGATTTAAGCAAGTACAATTGTCTTAATTGGGAAATTGGAACCAACTGAGAAAAGATTATCAATATTTATGGGGATATAGTTTCATTAATGTATACAACAATATATGCTACAAGTTGGATTTAAGCAACTACAAAATTCAAGGAGTAGCATATAGTGCATGGTCCATTAATGGAGCTATAGCACTAGAAATATTCATTGCTTTGGGAAGGTAGTGACATGATTGACCTTATTATTCTTGAAAGTAGGTTAAATCATCATTCTTATTTAAGAAAAAAACACATTATTAGAATAATCAATTAATGACTTGAAATTAAAAAAGTAGGTTTTCACTTTTGCTAGATGTGTTTGAGTTTTGGATAGTTGTGTTTCATTACATGGGGAATAACTACCATTTAGCCAAGCAAGAAATTATAATAATTTTTAATGTAGTCTAAAAGTTTTAGATTTTTTTTGGGTGGGCATATTCTATGATGAGTTTTAACCAAAATCTCTAAGAAATTGCTGAAATGTCATATTACGTTTGTTGAAACGTCATATTACTTTAAAAAATTAGAAGTTTGTTGAAACATCATATTACTTTAAAAAATTAGAAGTTTGTTGAAACCTCATATTATTTTAAAAATTTAAAAATTTGTTGAAACATCATATTACTTTGAAAAATTAGAAGCTAAATACAAAGATTAGGTTTGTAATGTCAATGTTCATTGGAAGACCCTATCTATTATACAAACCCCCCCTATAGTAATTTATGGGAGATACCACACAAATTGCTCATTGTTCTCTCACTTGTAGGTCAACTCACATATAAACTAACAAGACCACGTTTTGCCTAGAAAATAATAGAGATACTATTTCGACAACATCACATGAAATTTTGAAAATCCAAGTCACATATATAACACTTTAAGATTTTGAGTGTCTAAAAAAATTTTAGTAGTGCTAAACTCGCGCTCAAATTTTTTGAACAAAATAACTAAATAGTAATGAAAATTACGTGTCCAAACACAATAACTGCTTTAATAAAAAATACAGGTCCAAACAAAATTACTGCTTATTAAAGCGCATTTCAGTTTGTATAATGGATAAGAGTTGTCGATTTTTTTTTTTTTTGTAAATATAATAGGGCCTCACTGTTTTCTATTTATATTTGCAAAGCAGGTTACAAAATTATAAATTCAGTCTGTGGCCTCAACCTGCCCGTAGGAAACCAGGTCTGTTGGCCATCTGAGTGCATGAAAAGCAAACCAAAATTGAAATAATTTCATCCGTCTATAACTTTCATGAACTATATGTTCTAGTGCATACTTATCTACATACTGATAACAGAAAATAAGTTTATTCAAAACTACAAATTTCATAAAACAACATTATAAAAGAAACCACTAGTCATCTGAAGAAAAGACTGGATCTTTCACTATAGACCTAGCATATCCACTTGCTCGAGTTGCTTTTCCATACGACCTACTCGATGTTCAATGGTCCATAATATAATTAACTTGATGAAAGGGTAAACACTTATCTAAACGTGTAACGCTGATGTCAGTCGATGTTCATTGCGAAATAAAGTAAAGGTCAACTGTAAAGCAAAGAGGGAAAGGTCAAGTAAAGAGCGATATGCAACAAAAGGAATTATTCATCGCAGCGTGGGTCATCGGAGGACATCCATTATCATTTGAAAAGCGTCTCCCAAAAACTTGCCAACCAGTTAAATTAGTCAACGAATACCTCCATTTTTGGAGCATTGTCCGCTATATTCCTTCGTCTTTGTGACAGGTGGTCACGCACTCAATCGATCGCGGAAAAATTAGAAGTTGGTCCAAGCCGCGGTTATCGATGAGCAGGGGCGTGCAGTAGTTAGATTCTCCGCTTTGATATCCACTCAAAACGTATATGTCCACTAAAAATGTATATGTCACGACATTTCAAATATGTAACACACACGATAATCACGTTGATGAGAGGGTCAATGTGACGTAAAACTCAATTGCGGCGACGTCGCCCACTGCGTCATATGCACCAGGGAATGCGTTTGTATATATTTTTGTCGTTAAAAAAATGATAAAATAATTTAGAAATTTTTATAAAGAATATGAAGAATTTTGGCATAAATTTTTGAAAATCTAGATTATAATCGTCAAATTTTAAGATTTTAAATATTTCAAAAAAAATTATGATATTAAATCTATTTTTACTAAAAAAAAAAAACTATTCAAACACTCTAACTATTAAATTTTTTGAAATTTATTTTACTATTTTACTAAATTGCAAGATTTTTCTCCGAGTCCCAACCATTCTATAACTTCAATAGATAACTCCTATCTTTTTGTCATGCACTGTACCAAAAGAAATACCTTCTTCATGCTTTTATTTAATTATTGAATCGCTGACGTCATGCATTAGGTCAGGTGCATGTGGCAATGTGTTTTGTATAATTTTTGGCATGCAATGTACTGCAAACCTGAAGTACCTACTACAAAAATTCACCTTGATGATAGCTTTCAAATTTTGAAATCCCAGAAACCAAATCAACTAGTCAAATATCAATTTTGAAAATTTGGCTAAGAAAATTGAAGATTTATAAACTAAAATATCAACTTAAGACAATCCTCACAACCTTATTTTTTTTAAGCCTTTTTAGGTTTCACTAAATGCCACTTCCTACCTCGCCACCTAACAACAAACGTTTACTAAACCAGCTTTGAAACAAATAATCAAAATGGTAGCTTCGCACAATCTATAATGAGCTTGTTAGTATTCACTAAATTTTATACAATAAATTTTCACTTATTATGATGTGATTAATGTATTTTAATTACATTTAGATTTGAGTGGAGCCAATAATATTTCAATAAAATTCATGTGAGTGGGAAATTATATATAAAATATATTTAATTTTTACACTTTATATATATATATATTGATTTTAGGGTAAATTTGATTTAGTGAAAAAATCAAAATAAGGAATTTATGTAAATGATTTGGTGGTATGTGGTATTACGCTTTTACAAGGCTCTCGAACTCTATTTGCATGAATTGAGTAGAGGGCTCACTTGGTCCAACCAGGATGTTGGCCAATTTGACTACTTTTAAGCATCGGTGCTCTTAAATCATAATATAATAACAAATATATTTTTGGTTAGTTTTACTACAATTGTGTTTTCCATAATAATTCACAATGTGCATGGCTTATATCTATTATCGATATGTATGTGATTGTTATCATTATTTCTCTCATATTGTTTTATCTCTAACAATTAATGAAATTTAAATGTTAGCTAAAACACCAATAACACTCCCTTGGTAGATGATATGAATCTAGCATCATATGATCAAGGAGTGAATCCACTAATAAAACAACTGATTTTTTTACACGTCATTAAAATGTTGAAGGAAAATATGGTGTGAAAGAAAATATGGTGCCACTGGCTATAGACGAAATTCAAAAGTTGCAACAAAGATACATCCACTTTCCCTATCAGTTCAATGTCCAATTAATAATCAAATATTAAACATATAAAGTGTCCCAACATCATCCATAAATACAGAAGTCATAATTTTTTATCCAAATATGAGTTGTTTCCCATTAAATGTTTATCCACACATGGAAGTCATACATACTTGTTACTTGTTATACCAAAACCCTCATCACATCCCTTCAACTATCTCCTCATTATCTGCCTTACCAAGTTTCAAAGTCATTCACTAGACAGATTTTGGGTCCCCTTCTATGTTGTGTAACCAGCTCCAAAAATAGAAGAATAGAGATATCAATGCCTTAGAAATAAGCCACTTCGAGGGGGCAACATCCAATACATTACATAAATGAACAATTCTTGGATGATACAATTTACAAAACCTCCTTTCTATATATAGGAGTCCATGGGGCCATAATGTAATCCTAGTGGGCCACAATGTAATCCTAGCTGACCTAACAATAATAATTTAAGGGTACAATAATAACAAAATGGGGGTTACAAGGGTACAATAATAACAATAAGGGGGTTACACTAACAATAATAAGGGACTATACTAGTAATATAGGGACCTAACATGCCCCTCTCCTTCAAAAAAAGTGTTGTCCTCAACGCTTGAGTAGCTCTGGGTGCTTTTGTATAAAATTCTCATCCTCCCATGTAGAGTCTTCAGTGGGTAAGTTCTTCCACTTGATGAGATACTCTGAAATTGATCGATTCCGTAGTTGTCGAGTTCTTGTTTCCGTGACCGCTTCCAGTTCCAATATGATTTCTCCTTCCTCATCAAGTTCTGGAAATATTGTTTGAACTGGAAGATTTTCACCTATAACCTTCTTTAAGCACGAAACATGGAAAACTGGATGTACTCGCGAAGAAGCAGGAAGCTCCAATTTGTATGCCATAGTACCAATCTTTTGCAACACCTTGTAAGGACCATAGTACTTTGGCAATAATTTATTATCCTTCTTAGCTTGCTTTAGGGACATTTGTTTATATGGTTGTAGCCGTAAAAATACCCAATCTCCTACATCAAAACTTCTCTCGCTACGATGTTGATCTGCCTGTTGTTTCATTCGATTTTGTGCCAAATTCAGGTTATCCTTTAAGAGTTGGAGAACTTCTTGCTGATGCTCGATGTGATCTTCCACTGCTTGAACCTTCGAATTTTTCCTTAAAGATGATGTGATGGATGGTGGATGATATCCATAAAGTGCCATAAATGGGGTCATTTTTGCTGCAGTATGGAAGGAAGTGTTATACCACCATTCAGCGAGAGGTAACCACTTGACCCATTTTGTTTGTTTATCAAATACAAAACAACGAAGATATCCTTCCAAACATTTATTTACTATCTCAGTTTGACCATCAGATTGAGGATGATAAGATGAGCTATGAGCTAATTGAGTACTCAAACAAGAAAATAACTCCATCCAAAAATTTCCAGTAAAAATGGGATCTCTGTCGCTCAAAATAACCCTTGGGCTTCCATGTAGCTTTTGAATTCTGTCCATAAATGTAGTAGCAACTGTACTTGCTTTAAATGGATGAGATAATGCACAAAAGTGTGCATACTGGGTAAGTCTATCAACTACCACCATGATGACATTCTTTCCTTCGGACTTAGGTAAACCTGTGATAAAATCCATTGAAATCTCCTCCCAACGTTGACTTGGAAAGGATAAAGGTTGTAGAAGTCCCGGGGTCTTAATTGTCTCCACTTTATTCTGCTGGCAAACCAAACATTCCGCCACAAACTTTTGAATATCAGATTTAAGGCCATCCCAAAAATATTCTTTCTTCACCCTGTGGTAAGTTTTTAAAAATCCTGAGTGTCCTCCTAAAGGAGAAGTGTGCAATTCCAGAAGAATCTTTTGTTTTAGTTGGGAATTCTTACAAAGATATAAGCGATCTTTGCACCATAAGGAATCATTTTTCCAACTAAATGTATCAGATGTACTAGGATCTTGCTGCAACTTTTGAATGAGTGTCCATACATCTTTGTCCTTCTTCCATTCATCTCTTGCTTCGGTTATCCAATCTGGTTGGATAATAGAAATGGCACAAAGCAATGCTTCCACCTCTTCATTCTTTCTTGAGAGTGCATCTGCAACAACATTAAGCTTTCCTTTTCTTTAGATTATTTCAAAGTCATAACCCAACATCTTTGTGACCCATTTTTGCTACTCTTCTGAAGATAGTCTTTGTTCCAAAAAGTGTTTAAGACTATCATGATCAGTTTTTACCTTGAAGTGTCTTCTCATTAGGTAAGTTCACCATTTCTTTAGTGCATGCAGTATTGCTAACATTTCCTTCTCATAAATAGGTTTCTGTAAATACTTTCCTTTGATTGGACGACTTTCAAAAGCAATGGGTCTTCCTTCTTGCATTAAAACCGCACCAATTCCATTTCTTGAGGCATTATCCACAAACAATGCTTTTTAGAAGTCAGTGTAGTTAAGACTCCATAAGTAGCACATTGACTCTTTAAGATTTTCAAAGGCCTTAGTTGCTTCAGAGTCCATGAAAATGTGTCTTTCTTCAATAATGTTGTTATAGGTGCTGCTATTCTCCCATAATTCTTAACAAACTTGCGATAATACCCTGTTAACCTAAGAAATCGTCGCAACTGCTTTATGGTTGTGGGGACTTTCCATTCCTAATGGCTTTAATTTTGTTAGGGTCTACTTTAACACCCTCGTGAGATAAAATATGACCCAGATATTCCACCTCTTGTACTCCAAAGAAACATTTGGATGTTTTTGCATATAATTGTTTCTCCTGCAATAGTTTGAGCACCCTGTCAACATGTTCAACATGATCCTTCCAAGACCTGTTGTAGATTAGTATATCAAAAAATACTAGCACAAATTTTCTAAGGAAGGGTTTGAAAATGGAATTCATCAACCCTTGAAATGTAGAAGGTGCATTGGTAAGGCCAAAAGGCATGACCAAAAATTCATAATGAATCTCATGAGTTCGAAATGTTGTTTTTGGAATATCTTCAGTCTTCATTCTAATTTGATGATATCCTGAACGAAGATCCAACTTGGTAAAATAAATTGCTCCATGTAATTCATCCAATAATTCATCAATCACAGGAATGGGAAATTTGCCTTTAATGGTGAGCTTATTGAGCTCCCTATAATCCGGACACATTCGCCATGATCCATCCTTCTTGTGTACCAATACTACAGGAGCAGAGAAAGAACTTTGACCAGGTTGAATTATACCCGCCTCTAACATTTCTGCAATCATACGTTCAATTTCACTCTTTTGGAAGTAAGGATATCTATAAGGCCTGATGTTTGGAGGAACACTTCCTGGAATCAAATGAATAGCATGATCATGATCATGAATAGGTGGGAGTCCTTTGGGAGTTTCAAACACCTTGAAATGATTGTCCAAGACTTGTTGGAGATCTGCAGAAATAGATGATTTTGATGTTGGAACTTCTAGTGAGCATAATTGTGCAATTACGCCTCGCTGTTCTTTCTTTAGAAGCTTTGTCATGACATTAGAGCTTATTATCCTTCCTGGCTTCCCCGCAATACCCCGTAATTCAACTTCCTTTCCTTCTGAAAAAAATTTCAAGAAAAGTTCTTGAAATTAAAAGCTACCGTCCCCAAAGATTGTAACCATTGTACTCCTAGTACAACATCATCACCTCCCATAGGAATGGAAAGCATTGGACTAGTCAATACATATTCCCCCATGGTTATCTTGATATTATGGCATTTTCTCGAGCAATTTATAGTTCCTCCATTTGCAACCATCACTTGACATTCTGGTGCTGGGTATAGGAAACAATTTAATTCCTTGGCTACCTTACAATGAATAAAATTACGGGTGCTACCTGAATCAATCAACACTATTACCTTTTTCTTCTTGATTTGTCCTTTTATCTTGAGAGTTTGAGGAGTGGTAATTCCTGCCAGTGCATTACACGATATGGTCGGATTTATTTCTTCCTCTTCTAGGGCTGGTTCCTGGTGTATATCCTCTTCTTGTTCATTTTCTTCTTCCTCTTCACAATCTATGTAAAATAATTTCTTCTCAGCACACTCATGACCTTTAGTGTATTTGCTATCACAACTGTAGCAAAACCCTTTTGCTCTTTTTTCTTCCAATTGTTGTGGTGTCAACCTTGTAGGTTGTGGAAATCTAGGCGTAGAAACACTTCCTTCTTTATAGAATTGAGTGGTAAGCTTCCTTGTCGCCATAATTTTACATTCAACTTTTCTTGCCAACCTGAATGCCTTCTCCAATGAATCAGGTTCCAAAACACGAACTTCATGTTGGATGTTATCCTTTAGAGTGCCTATGAAGAGATCAATCCTGTGTTCCTCCGGAATATCAGTTACCCTTATATTCAATTTTTGGAAGTCCTCAATGTGCTGCCCCACTAAACCCTTTTGTTTGAGATTTATCAATTGGCTAAAGAAGGTGTTGCTCTTTGTATCCTCATAATGTGCTATCATTTCCTCCATAAAAATCGACCAAGTGACAATTTTTTTACGGGAGCAAAGCCATCGATACCATACAAATGTATTTTGTTCTAAATGTAAAGTTGCAATGCGTACCTTTTGTGTGTGTTGCACGTTATGGAGATCAAAATATTGCTCCATCTGTAGTATCCATGTTACAGGATCCTTTCCATCAAACTTCCTCATATCCATTTTTGGAATATGGTGTTTCTTCCCGCCAACATTAGAGTTTATGAAATCACGATTAACATTTATTTTGTTCTCATCATGAGGTTCTTCTACTATCTTTTCACCATTAGGAAACCTTTCTTATATCAACTTTGTCAAACCTTCGATGTCTGCTTTGAGATCATTCTTCATGCTTTCCATGTTGTCTTTCATTTCATCCATCGTAGCTTCCATGCCATCCATCTTAGCTTCCATGCCATCCATCTTAGCTTCCATGCATTTCTTCAAAACTTCCATTTCATTTTTTTTCACTCTTTGCGAGAGTGAAATTTGTTGCACTTGCTCTTGTAATTTTGATAGATCATGTTGCAATTCTTCATCTTCATGAGTCATAGTAGACCCTTCTGAAGGCTTAATGGGTGTTGAATTATTTTTATGGGGCATATTTTAGAACCCAATACTGATATCTATTCTACAATATGCTCTTGGAATCAATTCAAATTGATTCTTCAAACAAGACTTATGCAATTCGGAAAAAAAATGCACACCTTTTTCTTGCTTTTGAAGAGCTCGATATTGAAATTGGATTATCTCTATCATTGCAGAACTTCAATATCTAAATTTTAGTACCAACGTAGCCCTCTGAATTATATTTCGAATGCCATAGGTCTGACCTGATTTGGATTCTCCAAGACAAAGTTGTGTCCAATCTCCCACAATGACCTAATTATGGACTAGTTCAGTAGAGCGAACTTCTACGACTTGCCACATGTCACTGTTTCATCCTTTTTCTCTGAAATTGATATCCAAGAAACTAAAGTCCATGTACTTGCGACCACTTTTTACGGCAGTCCAATCCGATGCCTAGAGAGATAGTTATTAAACTTTTCCCATGATCACCTCTTTGAGATGAAATTCAGGAGCCTGAAAAAGCACTACCTTCCACAAATCATATCTCCAAAAATATTGCGAACCAAGCTCTAAAATTTTTTGACGCATTTCCTCAGGATTTCAGCTTCGCACCATACGAATTTTAGATTCTGAACCTTCGTAGAAAAAACATAATAGTGCAAATTCCACGATGACCTGTTTAGGAGTCTGGAAAAAGACCTAACTTCCACAGATCATATCTCCGAAAATGTTGTGAACCAAGCTCTTAAATTTTTAGAAAATATTCCTCAGGATTTCGGCTTCGCACCCTGAAAATTTCAGCTTCTGAAACTTCGTAGAAAAAACGTCATAGCGATAATGCCACAATGACCTGTTTGGAGTAGCGAAACCCTAGAATCCAAAGCTCTGATACCAAATGTTGTGTAACTAGCTCCAAAAATAGAAGAATAGAGATATCAACGCCTTAGAAATAAGCCACTTCGAGGGGGCAACCTCCAATACATTACATAAATGAACAATTCTTGGATGATACAATTTACAAAACCTCCTTTCTATACATAGGAGTCCATGTGGCCATAATGTAATCCTAGTGGGCCACAATGTAATCCTAGCCGACCTAAAAATAATAATTTAAGGGCATAATAATAACAAAATGGGGGTTACAAGGGTACAATAATAACAATAAGGGGGTTACACTAACAACAATAAGGGACTATACTAGTAATATAGGGACCTAACATTCTAACCCTAAGAGGCGCTGATTTTAAGCTCACTCGGCCCTCCAACTAACTCCTCATTATTTACCTTAAATAGTTTCAAAGTAATTTGTAAGACACATTTTGGGTCCCTTTCTAGCCCCAATAGTCACGAATTTTAAGCTCACACAAGGAGTTGAGCATCTAGTTCTTAATGTGCTTTTAAGGTTTGATGTGTGCCTAATTTTAGTGGTGTTTTTACCAACAGTGGGTGCAAGTTAATGATGGTCTCTCATGAGTTGTTAATGAAAATGAAAACATGGAACAATAGTAATATGTTAGCTTCATGGGATATTTAGATGTACTTATGCAGTGAATTTGATGATGGTGTAAAAATATGAAATGTAGGAAAATGAGTTATATTTATAAATATATAATTTTTAGTTATATAAATTGTGTCTAAATATCTGAATTTTGAGTTTTCCTAACATTATTATGTTTTTTCTTGAAAAATATAATGTATATGCTTATGTTAGTGCAACGGTTGATTATATAAATGATAGGTACTTATGCAATGAATTTGATGATGGTGTAAAAATATGAAATGTGGTAATATGAATATATAACTTTTATTTATAGAAAATGTGTCTAACTATGTGAATTTTAAGTTTTCCTAACATTATTATGTTATTTTTCATGAAAAATATAATTTACATGTCTATGTTAGTGCAACCCTTGAGTACATAATGATAGAATGTTGCAAAAAAAACTTGTGGAGTTGTATAGAATATATTTATCTTTTGCAAAAATATAGTTTTGAAATTATAAACCTAATCTTATACATTTTTTTATTTCGTATCCTTCAGATTGCAAGGGCTTCCATTAATGCAACCTAAAAGGGTCTCACTCTTATCAAACATTAATTTTTTTCCCAATTTTTAGATATTATTGTCCTTTATCGTACATATATATATATATATATATATATATATATATATATATATATATATATATATATATATATATATATATATATATATAATGGTTGTGAAGCATGGATTATGTGAGGAATGGAGGGAGGGAGGGGGATAGAAAGAAAGAGAGAGAGAAAAATGGAGGAAGAGGGGTTGGGAGAGAAATGGATATATAAGGGGGGAGAGAGGCGGTGTGGGGAGAACGAGATAGGGGGAGATACAAATAGAGCTAGATATAGAGATAGGGGCTAAGGGGTTGAGGTAAGAGAAGTGGTTGAAGGGAAAGAGAGGAGAGAGGAAGCCATAGAGTGAGAAAAGGAGAGAGGGAGAGGGGTGGTGAGCCCTAGTATGGCACAAAGAGTGTTGCAAATCCCAAGGGATACTTGGATTTACTTATCAACCCAAGGTTCATACAAACTTAGAGGTGATAGTGTTATATGCACAACAGATGGATTCTACTCATGCCACCATCAACTAGGTCTTCTAGACGGTAGTAATTCTAGGCCATTCCATCTAATTGATTAAAGTGTGGCTAGATAATGTAATGCATGAATTGCTTATAATATAAGACAAAGATAATTTCTATCAAACTTCTAATTTAAATTGAAGTGAAATCCAACCATAAATAGTTAACTTAGTTGTAGAAAAAGGAAATTATGTTAAGGACAATCATTTATTTAACTATCAATTTGTTTGCAGTAAAGAAGCTATTCTATCATCACAAATTTCATCAAAGCATAAAAAAACTCCTATCTAATGTTTCATTTAACTTATACTTGCATGTAAAATTCAATCTAATTCTGAAATTAAATAAAACCCTAATGCCTACTATGCTTTTACATCAAGGAAGGAAGGAGCTTTGGAGTGGCCTAAGAGTCTCTTTTGACCATGAATTCAGAGTTGGGGGTCATATGCATCCTATTCTAGCTTAAAAAGGAAAAAGGGATCTAAACTGGAGTGAAATAATGACCTACAATGCTGCTGCAAGAAGTTGTTACAGGATGGCCTGTGATTGCTATAAGATGTCCTGAAGTGTTACAAGATGTCTTGAAGCGTTACAGGAAACCGGACGAGAGGGTTTTAGGGATTAAAAGGGTGCAAGGAAGGTGTGTAGAGGTGAGGTAAAGTGGAGAGAGGTGAGGGAAAGGTGAGCAACACCTCAATCCAAACTCAGAACCCTTGGGAGGCATGTTTTTCACTTGGAAGGCTACTCACGGTGGTGGTGAAGGTGGTTTCACAAAGCAAGGTTTTGATGGAGGATTTGGAGGTTGGAGAGAGGAAGGATGACTGTGATGAAAAGGGTATTTTCCCTGCAACTCTAAAAATCCATACAATCACTAGACACATTAATGCATTTATTATTAACAACCTAACATGTTAAAAAGTGGAAAATATGAGTTGAATGGAAAATCCTACTTAACCTAAGCTAAGTTCTTATCTAAGACCAAATCCAACTTATAAATTACAATAAGAATATTATGAACATGATAATCACACTATATTACTTGCCAATAAATGATAAACAAACTATTGTTTATTTGTGGTTGGAGATCCTTCTCCTCAAGCTCCCATAGAGAGGTGAGGAAGAGAGGTCACAAACACAGTTTTGATAGAGTTTTGTTGCTACTAGAATGCAAAGAGACTAAACAAAATGCTAAAACATAAAGAGAGAATATAAATACACAAGAGGGACTAAGCCAATGGATTGGGCCCTACCACAAAATCATCAGACCTCTGAAACTAAGTCAGTGATGGAACAAGTGACTTCTCATTATCATTGAATAAAAAGGTTTAGTACATCATGGGACAATAAAAATTAACACTAAATTAGAGCTCAAGAGCTACCTAGTTTCCCACAGAATTCAAATCCTAATGAGCTCTTGCATATCCTTATTTATACAAATGGGTAGCTACCAAAGCTCCATAAGAATTAGGAATAAGTCCTCCTTGATCTCAAGAAGAGTGGAGCTTGGCTCCTCGTAACGTTCACTTTGCTTGGTTTCCTTTGTCTTCGAGCTGTTGGGAGAGATCTTGGTGTGATATTGACCGATTGAGAGAGTCAAGGAGGTGGAAAAACCTCCTACAATCTCTCCTTGCTATCTATTTCGAGCCTTTAGGTGGATAATATCTCAAAAATGGCTTCATTCCTACAATTAATTCATATTAGGAAACAAGACATGAAAAACATCATAAACCCTTCTTATTAAGAATAATATGAAAAAAATGTAAATAAATATGAGAGTGAGGTAACTTAATATCTTAAGTATGGAATTTTAACCCTGTAAAATATAATTAATGATGGGCCTCATCATCACCCCTTTACTGAAATGGTTGCTCATCCTCCAAGAAACTGAGTCCTCCTTGTTGATATCTTTCAAGGCCTTAGTGGCCTCTCTAACATCCCAAGGTAACAAAGAGGGAGTGCCTTCTGGTGGGTGGAATCCTGCATTCCATTCTGCCTTAGCTCACTCTTTTTTCCCCTTTTTGATCTCTCACTTCATGCAGCCCCAACAAAAAGGTGGACTGAGCTTGAAATCTATCCATTGTATCTTCATTCTCTGCATAGCTTTCTTGTAGAAGGGTTCTCTTCCCAATTTCTTCTTCATTCTCTCAGGGGAATGATATTACCTTAACTGTAGGATAAGTGGTAATGTATTTCATATTATTTTTTATGCCTACAAACTCTCTTCTCCTTGAAACCTGGGTATATCATCAAAGTGTGGAATGGATTAACCTTGTGTTTAAATTTATCTAGGTGCAAGTACATCAATTGGATATCACCCAACCTGGAATTTGGATCACAATTGTTCATATTAGTTAAAATGAGGTTTTTGATATAGAATTCATCCATTTTAGACCTCTCTCATACACTATATTGTTTGTATAAAGCGATGAAATATCTATAGTTTTGAAGGGGTAAGGAGCCATGTTGAGCTAAGGTACTGATTGGGAATTGTAACCATTTCTCCTTTAAGTAAAATGCATAGGAATTTGATGGTTGTGTGTACTGAATGGCCTCCATGAAATGTTTTCCATGGTGGAATGTTGGTTTTCCTTTCTCTATAGTTGCCCCTAAAGCCTCATGTTCTCTTCTTGCACTGCTTGCATTTTTTCTTTTACCACAGATTCTCTGAGCCTTACATCAGCCAACTCTTTTCCCATTTCAAGGAACCTTTCTTCTATCAACCCCACATCCCAAACATTCTTTGATTTGGATATATATATATACATATATCCATATGTGGGATGGCCTCTTTCCATATCCATCTCATGTAGGAGGGGGATTGTGAATTTCTCAGGGATCAATCTTCCTCCCTCAATGAACTTGTAATAGGATCCCAAATTAGGTTATGGGGTGGGTTCCTAAAATATTATGATTTTTCTTTCAAAGGTTTGTTGGAAAGCTATTGTCTTTTGGAGTTGGTGTTCAAATTATAGCCCCTTTTTGACATATTTTCTTTCCATTTGTGAGAATTTCCCTTCAATTTATGCCTTCTACTCTTCATGTTTCCCATCCCTCTCTTCTTGTAGCATCTTTTTTGTTTAATGTAGCATGGTATGTTTTTCTTGTAGGATGCCGTATTTTTCTTGTATCACTCCCTTTCCTTATTTTTGGATATTAGAAGATGCTTCTAGTTTCTTGAAGGGTGATGTTATGGTGGTGTATGTCCTTACATAGGCTATGGGAGTATTTCGTTTTGCCTTTGGAGAGGTGAAATACTAAATATTTCTGTCATCTATCCCTTCCTCTTCTTTCTTCATAGGGGACCCCTCAATGGTGATTGGAAATTTGGTGGGAGTTAGGAGCCTACATTGTCTTATTATAGTGTTTTTTCTTGTTTTAAATTAGAGAGGGGTTTGCCTAAGCCTTTTATTCTTGGATTTGATAGGAGTTCCCAGGGTAGCTAAAGTGGCAGCCACCTCATCCTCAATGTTCCTTGGTGATAGAATAGTTTTCTGAGGGAAAATCCCAGTCTCATTTGGTTGAGTAATATGTTTAGGACTTAGGGCCTCTTCCCCTAAGTTTTCTTCTTTTTCCTCCTCATTATCTCCTTCTTCTACCTCTTCCTCTTCTTCTTTTTCTTCATCTATTTCCATTTTTTTTTTCCTCTTTGTCTCTTCTTCCTCTGATCTAGTGTCTCCACCCCCAATTCTAGATACAGGGGTTTCCATAGGGGTTATGCTCTGGGTTCATATGACTGCCTCTCTATCTATATCTCTTAATTTGGAACTTGGGATAGGAAATATTTAGTGGGTTAGGGAATCCTCCACTATCATCTTTATATGGCCATGATGGGCTAAGTGTTTATGCTTCCCCTATCTCACTTTCTGGCTCATGTCCTTGAAGGGACTGGAGGAGGAAGTAAGGTACATTAAATCTCTGCCTAAGAGGGGAATTTTCTTGGTATCTGATCTCATCCAATAGCTTAAAGTGATAGCCATACACTACACATAATCTTCCTTCACAGGAGATGTATCTTAAGATGTTAAAGGCTATGTCATCCCATGGGTAAGGAAACCTTTCTCTCCTAACCCCATTTTTATCTTCCATAGGTCTCTCCCTAGACATAAAGAAATTCTTATTTACAATGGAAATATGGGCCATTTATTCCCTATTCCATTTGATGCTTAGGGGAAATGGGGTTACCTTTTTTATCACTTCGGGACTTATGGTAATGGCTAACCCTCTTATTATAGTGGTGGATTTGACATCTGATTCAGAATTTAAAGCCATATAAAATTCAAAGGAGACTTCATCATCCTTCAACAATTCAAAGAATCATAACCATTGATGTATCCTAAATATGTCTGCTACAGGAAGGTGCAAATGAATGATTCTGGTGTCTATAGGTTCTCCCCTATTGAACCAACCCACCATATCTTCTTACTACTCTTGACTAGGGGCGGGAAAGATGTTTCTTTTTGTATGGCCTTAGTGTTTAATTGAGTGGTGGAAGAGGGTCACAAAGCTTCTTACCACTCCAATTCAATGTACTTGACCTCTATTTTCTTCACACAAATCCCTTCAATTTCACAATTTCATTACTATTGATTACAAATTTTCTAGGAGAATTTGTGCGAAATTATGATGGATAGGTGAGGTGATGGAAACTTACTTCTTAAGTTGATTTTATAATCTGAAAAATGGTAATTTCCTAAGACAATTGGACCTTTGGTTGCATGCATATACCTCCTCTATCCTTTTTTAGAACTCATTGGCTCTTCCTATAGCAGTTACAAAGCTTCTTGTAGCAGCAGTGGGTCAAGGTTCGAAGATCCTCGATGGCTTTCAAGCTTTGTCCTCACTCTAATTGTTCTTGGAATGGAAAAAGATGCTGGGGGAAGCATGCTCGAGTATTTTATATGCTATTTTGATTTTTTTTGGAGCACTGTATTGATTTTTGATCAGTGGTTGTCACTGATGTGAACCCAAGTAGCACCATGGGCTACCCTGATATTGCATGGAATTTTGACCTACCAAATTTCTATATTCTGTGTCAAGGATATTTTTGATGGTTTCTACTTGTCAATATGTTTCTATTTTAATATGGCACGCCACGTAATTCTTCACGGTTTGTGAGATATTCATGTTTGAAGTTATTAACCCCAGTTAGTGGGCTAAAACCCCATGGGGTTGTGGCATGTCACTAATATTTGGTTGTGTTCATTGAATAGTCAATAATTAATAATTTTTAAGCTCCTAAAATCCCTCCCATGTTCAATTTTTGAAGACCATCTCAACCTAAGCATTTATATAAATTGTGATCCTCATATCCTCCTCATGTAGAGATTTCTCTACTTGAAGTAGGTCATCGTGGAGTTTTCTCTATAATGATTTTTAAAAAAAGGTTAAGAAGCTAAAAATTTTATCACGCGAAGTCTAAATCCTAAGAAAGCTCATGTAAAAATTCCAGATCATGGTTCAAAACAGTTTTGGAGATATGATCTATGGAAGTTAGCATTTTTTCAAGCTCTTGAACTTCATCTCAAATAGTTGACCTTGGGAAAAGCATCATAAATTTCTCTCTGAGAATTAGATTGGAATTCTGTAAAAAGTGGCGCATATTGCACAGACTTTTGTTTTTTTTGTATTAATTTCATAGCCAAAGGAGGAAACAATGACATGTGGCACACCATACAATTTCTCTCCATTGAATTAGTCCATAATTAGGTCACTGTGAGAGATTTGGCATAAATTTGACTTGAAGAATCCAAATTGGGTTAGACCTATGGAGTTGGAAATAAGACTCAGAGGGCTACTATAGGACTGAAAATAACATATTGGGGATGTGAAATAACAAATATACATCAGATTCAATATTGAGATCGTAGAAGGAAATAAAAAGCTAGATCATGCATTGTCAAGTGCTACAAAGGACCAGAATTTCTAGGGCAGCAGAGAAAAGCGAGGTGCAAAAAAATGATGCAGCAAAGGTAAGCTCCAGCTAATTACATTCTGTATATGGATGTTCATCTCTTAATTGCATTAGGTTTTTTGTATTCTAATTTTCTTTTTTTTTTGTTTAGCACCGACATATGCTCTACAAGATGAGGTAAGTTTTTTTATTATCATGTTATGGGTATTTCCTTGAAGAATTTTTTCAGGTATTATGTATTCACCATGATGAGACTCAATGCATGATCTAGTTTTCTAAATATTCAAAAATGGTAGCATGACAAGAGCATAAATGAAGGTGAATAACAACAAGAAGAAGTTCACCACATGAATTCTTCAAGTGGGCGGCACTACATACAGTCATTGTAAAGGTATCATTGTACCGAGTCATTGTAAAAACATCATTGTAAAATTTGTACAAGTGTCTATCTACCAAGAATTGAAGAGACAGTGTCGAGAGGTCTAGGATCATCATTAGGTTGTTGTGTCATAGCTGGGGTTATGGTCTAATGTGTCTTCTTCTTCAACATCATTCTATATCATTGGAAAGTGGACCATTTTCCCTAGTACGTGAGTCCATTATTATTTTAATCTTCTATAGGTTAGTAGGGTGGTCCCAAGCTGGTGCATGAAGTCACCAGTAGATTCAAGCCTATGAAAATTTCAGGGCAGTAGGGTGGTGTTAGGGTGAGTTATAACTCATTGGGTGTTGGGGAATCTGTTCAGTTGACTACTAAACAATCTTAGGCATTGGACCATCCATCCAGTGGGAGATGGAGAATAATTTTTTCTAGAGTCTAGGCAGTTGGAGATTTCTTTTCAATTGGAGTTGAATATTGAAGAATGATTAGAAAATCATTCAGGTGGTTTTTGTCCCGGAGGAGGTTTTCACCTTAAAATATGTGTGCATTTGTGTTCCTTTTTTTGTATTGCTATCATTGTAGAAACACTGATAATAATTGAATTTTAAGTGCTCTAAATGATTAATAATAATACTAATTGAAAGGAATACTGATTCACCCCCCCGGTATTTCCAACAATTGGTATCAAAGCTTGATTCCTTCAATAGCAGTTTCACAGCTAGAAGGAGGTCATGGAGCATACCAAGAATTGTGTACCTTTGTTCAATGAAAATAATTATGCACTCTGGAAAGGAATAATGGAGGTCTATCACTTGGCGCAAGGTTACGAAGTATGCGACATTGTTCAAAATGGCTTTACACCAACCGTAGATGAACAAGGTAAGAAGATTTTGGTAAATGATGCAAAAAAAATTAAAAATATTATTATCAATGGACTTATTGAATATGCTTATCATAAGGTGTTGGGTTGTAAAACTTCCAAAAATATATGGGACAAGCTTGAGAATATATATGCAGGTGAATGAAATGTAAAATAAGAAAAACTTCAAATCCATAGAGAAAAAATTGAGCAACTTATAATGAAAGAAGATAACAACATTGATGCATACTTCCAACACGTTGATGAGAGCCTGTTTTCGAGAAGACTATTATACAAAATATTCTTAGAGTGTTACTAGGGAGATTCAAGCCAAAGGTATCGGTATTAGAATACATTTCAAATCTGGACAGACTCGGCAAAGAGGAATTGCATGGAGTTATCATAGCATATGAAATGAGACTTGATGAATAATAGGGTACTTCGTATCTAAAAAATGTGTTCGCTGAATATAAGTAAACCAAAAAGGAAAAACAACCTTCAAAGGCAAAGACCTGCACCTGCAAGTGTGAAGAAAAGAAAGATGTTGAATAAGGTCTTTCAGATGGATAATATTCTTACTTTACGAGAAAAATAAATATTGGTAAGGGAAAATTCAAAGGTAAAATTCCATTGATATGTTTTGGCTGTGGTGAGGTTGGGCATTTTGCAGAAAAATGTTCGAACTAAAGTGATGGAAACTCAAAATCAAAGAAAGCCTTTATGAAACTCAACAAGAAAGGAAAAAGGAAAGGATTCAAAAGGAACTTTCTCTCTAAATAATATAGCTCATCGTCCGATGAAGATAGTGACAGCGAAGAAGAAGCCAATGATAGAGTATTGTGTATGGCCAAGAACAATAAACAAGAGTTATAAAACAAGGAAGAAGAAGGGTTGACCATAGAATAATTTTCTAAGGAGGCAATCAGGCTTATAAAATACATCAAGGCTAAGAAAATTCGTTCCAATACCCTTGAAGAACAAGTTTAAGGTCTCAAAATTGAAGTTGAAGAACACAAATGTATTGAATATTCGCTTCAAAAGAAGTTGGAAGAAATAAAACAAGAAAGGGAAGCATTAGAATCCGAGGTAGTCTCATTGCATCAGGAAGTGGAGAAGGGACAAACTGCCCAAAACTATGCCAAAAACTCAAGGGCATTGGAAGAACTCATTAATAATCAACGATCTTACAATGACAAAACTGGCCTCGGTTACAAAGAAGAAAAATAAGGACCTTCTACAACCAAATACAATGAAACTATGGGACCTGACATGCATATACACTTCATTGGACAAGATTTGCAAGAACAGCCTTGGAATACAATTCCCTGATGAATATTTATATCCAGGAAAAAGCATAATTTTCATGTGGAAAATTTGGTCATAAAGTTGTAGGATGTCACATGTAACCTAGGAACTAGTACAATTCCAAGAGATATATCAAATATGAACCTCCTAGTGCTCAACGAAACATCAATAGATTTGAAAATTTCAGAAATAATACGGAATGTTACAAATGTCTAAAATTTGGACACATATCCAGAGAATGCAGACTTGAAAATCCTCTAGAAGAATCTTCGAAGCCACAAAATGAACGAACATGGAAGAAGAAGAAGACTAACAATTGTGCTCTCGCTCTCAAGGCTCAAAACAACAAAGATGTGTGGTATATTGATAGTGGTTTCTCAACACATATGACTGGAGATAGAAAGAAATTTGTATCTATGAAAGAGGAGAAGGATGGAATTGCATCCTTTGGAAATGATCGATCTTCAAATGTTATAGGATCAGGTAACATCACTCTCGAAAGAAAAGATGTTCTAGCCAATAATGTTCTATTGGTTGAAAACATCAATAACAATTTGTTCACTATTGGAAAAATGTGTGATCAAGGACACACAATGTTATTCAACTCCACAAAGTGTGAAATCATGAAAGGCAAGTATGGTAAAATTGTGGCTACAACAAGTCAAGCTCGAAATGACATATATGTTCTGGATGAAGCAACTAAAGCATGTCTACCAGCTAAGGAAGATGAAAGTTGGTTATGGCACAAATGAATGGGTCACATAAAATTTTTCAATCTTTTTAGGATAAGAAAAATGGAAGGAGTACGATAAATTCCAAAAATCTCAAAACCTTCTAACACACTTGTGAGGCCTATCATCACGGAAAGTAGACAAAAGTCAAATTTAAAACAAAATAACACTTTGCATCACATCCATTGGAATTGATACATACTGATCTATGTGGTCCTATGAAAAGAAAAGGCTTAGATGGAGAATTATATTTCATGTTAATGATAGATAACTATACCAACATGACAACCGTAAGTTTCCTAAAGAAAAAATATGAAGCATTTGAGTGCTTTAAGATATACAAGGATTTGGTCGAAAATGAAACTAATTTGAAAAAAAAGTGTCTAAGATCATCTAATGGAAGATAATTCACTTCCGAATGATTTCAAAAATACTGTGATGAAAATGGAATAAAAAGACAATTTTCAACAACACGAACACCTTAGCAAAATGGATTTGCTGAAAGAAATAACAAAGCTATACATGAAACGGGTAGAACAATGTTGGAGGACTCAAAAATGGATAAATTTTTTTGGGATTAAGAAATTGATATGACAGTCATCATTATCAACCAAATTATTATAAGAAATAATTGCAACAAGACCCCATATGAATTATGGAAAGGAAAACCGGCTAATGTAAAATAATTCTGAATCTTCGGAAGGAAATGTTATATAGAAAGATAAGATCAGAATTTGGGTAAGTTCTAATCACATTTTGATGAAGGTGTATTTGTTGGTTATTCACAAAAAGAAATTACTATAAATGTTATAATCTAATACGAAAATAGATAGTGGAGAGCATAAATGTTACATTTTACGAAGATTGTTTTCTAATTAATAATGATGAGGACCTAGAATCTTTGAAACATGAGACAAAGGCTGAAAAAGACACATAGAAAATTCAAGAAGAAGAAGCAACTATCAACCAGGTAGAAATAAATAATGATCATGAAGATATACAAGAACAACAACAAGAAGCTCCTTCAAAGAGAACAAAAGAATGGATTCAAAAGATCCATCCATCAAATCAAATCATTGGTGACATAAATGAAGGTCAACAGCTTCGTTCATCACAACAAGCTCACATCACTTTTCTAGCAACCTTTGAGCCTAGTAGTTTTGAGGAAGCCAGCCAGAATGAACATTGGGTAGCAACTATGAACGAAGAATTGGATCAAATTGAGAATAATAACACCTGGGAATTAGTTCCACAGCCAGAATATTAAAATTTCATTGGCACTAAATGGGTGTTCATGAACAAATGGAATGAATATGGACAGGTTACCAAAAACAAAGAAAGATTGGTTTGCAAAGGCCATGCAAAAGTGGAAGGAATTGATTTTGATGAAACATTTTCACTAGTTTCCAAAATGGAAGCCATCCAGATGTTTCTCCCCTATGCATGTTCAAGAAAAATCAAAGTCTATCAAATGGATGATAACTCATCATTCATGAATGGCAACCTAGAAGAGCAAGTTTACATCAAACAACCTAAGGGTTTTCTATTATCAGAAAAAGAAGACTATGTTTTCAGGTTAAATAAGGCTCTATATGGTGTCAGGAAGGCTCCCAGAGCATGGTATGCTGATCTTGATGGATATATACGTCAATAAGGGTTCAAGAAAGGTACTGTTGACAACAATCTTTATGTACAAATAGAAAAATATAATTTAACAATTCTTGATGTATATGTGGATGATATAATCTTTAGTAGCAATGATGATCAACTAAGTAAGAACTTTGCTACAAAGATGCAAGGTGAGTTTGAGATGTATTTACTTGGTGAGCTGACATGCTTCTTAGGGCTTCAAATATATCAGCAAATGTAATATTTCCAAATGTGGAATGCAACAATAGAAAGCAAATTTGCAAGAAAATATCGCAGTTCATATAAGATACAACAGGAGCATAATAAGCAGACCTTTCAAATTTATTTAGAACAGAAAAATAGATGTACAATGTGGCCCATAATAAGCATAACTGGAAATACAAGTCACCAATAGAAGAAAATCCTCAAAATGAGGTCTTGCAACCATATGTATAGAATGGAAATTTCTTTACAACGTTATTTTATTGACTGCAAGATGTTGTAGATTACAGATTAGATCTAGAGAAAATAAGTGCATGAAATGTTAGATCTATAACAGATCCATACACTATATAGGCTCCTCTATAGAATCCCCTTGGGGTTTTTAACATTACACCATGTACATGAAGTAGATCTGAGATCTAATTTTGCAGATCTGCAGAAATATTTAGATATTTATAAGTATTCAGAAGTTTGTAGTTCAGATCTGATATGAACAAGGAATAGATCTCCTCCAATGGATCTCCAAAGTGAAAGGTAGATCCCCAACACTTGAAAACCAACTCTACAGATGGTATGCCAAAAGTCCCTGCAACAACACCTATAGGAATAACGCAGATCTGGAAGCAAAACTATCTTATAAGGTTTAGAATATGTTTGGCCACATGCCAATATCTAAAAATGCATCTCAAGATGTTCAATACTCTCCTCCCAATGGAATAGAAGCATCCTCCACTGAAAAGGAGCACTAAAATGGCCTAGATCTGAATAGATCTAGCTTCCACTTGTTGCAGCTTGCAAAGACAACGAAACCCTCAACAGGATCTATGTTGTAGTTGAAAGAAGAAGCTTGGCCTTCATCGAAATAGTGGAATATGCAACAAAAATTCTTCCAAGACCCCTCTCAAGGAAAGAGGTGGGATTCCCGATGATGAACACCCAATGATAAACAACATTATTATCAGCTAAATAGCCAGAGAATGAGATATGTCTAAACAAACAATATACTCAGAAAATATAATATCATCAACAACCTCCTCATGCTGCCATCCTCTTCCTTTTATAAGTTAAGAGCTTGTAAACCCTAAATCACCTTCATTGCAATCACTTCTTTCACACAAGCCATCTCCATCTAAAGTTGTGTTGTCTCATTGATGGCCACTCCTCTAAGATAGCACTGAAGAATTGGTGAAGGTTGACTGAGTCAAGATATCCAATCCCTTTCACACCTAAGGGTGCTTGCTGATACATCCAACATTTAGCCTTTTTCACATTTGGCATTGATTTATTCTTTTATTAGGAGTATGATGGACCTCCTTTACACTTTTATTCTTTAAACAAAAAAATAAAACAAAAATGGATATTCCAATTAGCTTAGGACTAATTGGGAATATTACAGTCCTCCCCTCCTAGATGTTGCTTGTCCTCAAGCAACTGATAAGGTGAGTGTTGCAACTCTTCTCCTCCTTCATAGGTGACACCATCATGTGATAAGCTTCCTCCATAAGCTAATTTTTCACCAATCCAACCCTCCATGAATTTCTCCTCCAAAGTTCTCATGAGATGTAAATAGTCCATCCTATAAGGAGACAATAGCTCAAATGAAACAAACATGGTTTTCCCAATGTTCTCCCTTAAACATGTAACATAAGATACATGGAGAATCTCCATCCCATAGGGCACATTAACACCTCCCATCCTCCCTCCATACATTCCCATAAAAATTACAAGTAGATCATCAATGTATGGGAGCAAAACTACATACATACAAACAGAAATTTGTGCATATGGAGGTGGATCATAGTCCCACATGTGGAACTAGTGCAGTGCATCTCCTGCCTACATTGGATGAAGATGTGGTAAGTGGTTTCCCCACCACTTACTTGTTGTACATGTCATCTCACCATGGATGAAAGTGTGATATATATTTGGTGCCTTAGGAATTCACCCATCATGATACAAAATCTCCCTTTGTCCTCCAAGGGAGTGGCCATGTTCAGAAAATTTTATGGCCCAATGTTGGCCATGAAGTTTATAAGGTACAACACTCCTCCTTGGAGTCATGGCCTGCATATACATGGTAAAATAATAGATACAATCAAAAGATAAAACATGGTTTACATGAGTATGTCTTTCACCAACAATCCTCCTTGTACAAATGGAGTGGTTCATAGATCTTTCTCTTCTCTCAAAAGAAGGAAGAGATGGCTGAAATAACTCTTTCATAGAGTCATGTTTCTACCCAAACTCCACATGGTTCATTAATTATTGAAAATTATGATGTATTTCTCCTCCAAAGCCTTCCCAATCAAAGCTTCTCATGATGATGTTGTAGATCCTCATGGAATATGTGTGGCTGAAGCAGAACTCTTGATAAGATCTTTGTAGTAACTTCTCCTTGAGCTTGGAGGCTCTAGACAAGAGTATCCTACCATGATGATATATGAATCCTCCTTGGACTAAATATCCCTCTTCATGTAGCTGGTCATCAAGTATCATGCAAGTGTGAAGATCCTTGGAATAATCCACCAAGAGTTGGGATTTCCAATAGGGATCTAAAATCCCCAAAAGTGACAGTGTTGATGATGCATCAACTGAAGTGTATGTCATGTGGTTTCTCTCCTCCTTGACATCTCCCATGCCAAAGGTATATTTTGGAAGGCCATTCCTTCCATCCTTCTCCTCTCGCAAGAAAAAATCTGAAATGAGAGTGGTTGATGATGATATAGGGAGAAGATCTCCCTACTCCTTGAGCCTGCCCAAGACTCCCAATGATGTATCATTTTCTCCCAATGCTCCCATCCCTCCTAGATCTAAGCTTGGAGCATCATGTTGTGAGATATTTTCCACAAAATTTGAATCAGGTGGCCTCCCAGGTGATTTTCCACTAGATAATAGTGCCCCATGTAGAAATCTCATGGGCATGATAGATGGGACTGTAAGGTCCTTATTTCCACTACGAAAATCCATATCTGTTTTTTTTGTGGAAGTGGTATGTGAGGGATATCTATTCATGCCTTTTATCATTTGAGTATCACCACTCTTTCTGTCAACCCATTACATTTTCAAAGCCTCCTAATCAGTGGTGAATTTTCCGAATGTAATCAACCATTGAACACCCAAAATCACATTGGTGTCAGGTATTTCAACCAAAAAGAAGTGATCAACAAATTTATATGTCCCCATTGTGACTGATAAGGATGGTAAGTAATGCATTCATTGCATTGTTCTATCTCCTTGGACCAAAACAAAGAATCCATCAAAGACATTAGTGGGTATTTCCCTCCTTTGCACTAGTTGGGAATCAATGAAATTGTGGGTAGCCCCACTATCAATCAACAAAGAAACCCTCTGATTCAATATGGAACCTTGAACTCTTAATTTCAAGTACTTATGTACTCCTCTCAAAGATGCAAGCGCCCCTCTAATAGCAGCAAATGCCCCATTCCCATCTCCTGATGGTGTTGTTTCTCCTCCTGCAGTGTTAGCACTGTGACCTCTTCTTGGTTCATCTTCTTCTTCCTCCTCATCATCTGAGAAGACCTCTAACAGTAATGTGTTTTTCCAGCAGCACATCTATGTCTATGTTCCCATGATTCTTGGAAAGCGAAGCATAGCCTCCTTCTTCTTAGATCCCTCCAGACTTCAACATCAAGAGGTTTCCTGTATGAGGTCTCCTTTGAAGAAGCAGCTTTTTCTTCCTTTCCCTTTGAAGGAACAGAGGTCTTATGCTGAAAAGTTGCCTTTTCTTTTTCTAAGGCATCTTGAAGGTATCTAGCCCTTTCAATAGCATCATGTAGTCTATTGGGCTTGTTAGATTTAACTAACCCATGAAGAGATTGATCTAAACCATCAATGAACATGTACACCCTTATTGCTACAGACAAATCAGTAACCATAAAAAATAATCTTAAAAATTCAAAAATGTAAGTTTCTATATTACCTAATTGCTTTAACTTTGCAAGGCTCATGAATGGTGCCTCTGTATCTCTTCTATCAAACCTTTCCACCAGCCTTCTACTGAAATTTGAATAAGGAGTCACATTGGCATGACCCAATGTTGACAAGCCATGGAACCACCAGTCATGTGCTTCACCTTCAAGGTGCAACAGTATAATCTTGATAGCCTCCATCTCTAGAACCTTGCTCAACTAAAATTAGATGTCATGTTTTTCTAACCAAGATTTGGCAGAACACTTGGATGGCCCATCAAAGTTGGGTAAAAATAATCTTGCCATAGTGTGGTGTCGATCATGATTTTGAATGAATCGACCACCTTTATGATGATTCCCTGGTCTTCTTTTATCATTTATGTGAAAAAACTCCTGAACTGAAATTAGATGTCATGTTTTTCTACCCAAGATTTGGCAGAACACTTGGATGGCCCATCAAAGTTGGGTAAAAATAATCTTGCCATAGTGTGGTGTCGATCATGATTTTGAATGAATCGACCACCTTTATGATGATGCCCTGGTCTTCTTTTATCATTTATGTGAAAAAAATCCTGAAAATGCAAGTTATCTTTTGAGACTCATATTCTTCAAAATAGTTCTCAAGGGACTCATGCTCTTAAAACCCTTCATTTCCCATAGCCAAAAAGGTAGGCATGGTAGAGCGTTGGGAAACTTGTGGCCGATGCACTTGTTGATCATTCCAGTGATGAGATATTCCAGAACCTTCTTCAAGATGCAATCCTTTAGGGGATTCTTTGATTATGCCCATTTTCATCTCTTTGATTTCTCTAGAAATATTTTGCATGGCTCTAAGAAGGATCTTAGGAAAATCCTTTTCTTCTCCTTCACTTCTAGATACAGGGGCTTTACCATTGTCTTCATTGTCATTGGTGTAATAAAATTTCCTTTGTCTTCTCTTTAGATACCTCTTCTCTCTTTCAGTAAGAGGCTCCTATTTTTCAGAAGACATATTGGCCTCTTACAAAGCACAGGTTGTGCCAATATGACACTCTGATACCACTGTAATATTCCCAAATGGGGAATGCAACAATAGAAAGAATATTTGCAAGAAAATAATGCAGTTCATCTAAGATACAACCGGAGGCAAATAAGGAAACCTTTCAAATGTATTTACAACAGGAAATTAGATTCACAATGTGGCCCATAAGAATCATAACTGGAAATACAAGTCACCAATAGAAGAAAATCCTGAAAAAGAGGTGTTGCAACCATATGTATAGATTGGAAATTTCTTTACGATGTTATTTTATTGACTGCAACATGTTGTAGATTACACATTAGATCTAGAGCAAATAAGTGCATGAAATGTCAGATCTATAACAGATCCATACACTATATAGGCTCCTCTTTAGAATCCCCCTAGGGTTTTCAGCATTACACAATGTACATGAAGTAGATATGAGATCTAAGTTTGCAGATCTGCAGAAATATTCAGATATTCAGAAGTATTCAAAAGTATGCAGATCAAATATGATATGAACAAGAAATAGATCTCCTCCAATGGATATCCAAAGTGAAGGGAAGATCCCCATCACTTGAAAACTAACTCTACAGATGGTATGCCAAAAGTCCCTGCAACAAAACCTACAGGAATAACGCAGATCTGAAATAAAAACTGCGCTATAGTGTTTATAATATGTTTGGCCACATGCCAAGATATGAAAATGTAGCTCAATATGTCCAATACTCTCCTCCAAATGGAATAAAAGCATCCTCCACTGAAAAAGAGCACTGAAATGGCCTAGATATGAATAGATCTAGCCTCCAGTTATTGCAACTTGCAAAGACAACCAAACCCTCAACAAGATCTGCATTGTATTTGAAAGAAGAAGCTTGACCTTCAGCCAGATAGTGGACTATGCAACACAAACTCTTCCAAGAGGCCTCTCAAGGAAAGAGGTGGGATTCCCGATTAGGAACACCCAATGATAAACATCATTATTATAAGTATATATGTCTAAAAAAAAAATATAATTATAAAATGAAATATCATCAACAACCTCCTCATGCTTCCATCCTCTTTATTTTATAAGTTAAAAGGTTGTAAGCCCTAAGCCACCTTCAATGAAATCACTTCTTTCACACCATCCATCTCCATCTAAAAATGCGTTGTGTCTCATTGATGGCCACTACTCTAAGTTAAAGCTGTAGATTTGGTCAAGATTGACCCAATCAAGATATCCAACCCCTTTCACACCCAAGGGTGCTTTCTTATACAACCAAGATTTAGCATTTTTCACATTTGGCATTGATTTATTCTTTTATTAGGAGTATTATGGACCTCCTGTACACTTTTATTCCTTAAACAAGGAAAAAAAAAATGGATATTCCAATTATCTTAGGACTAATTGGGAATATTATAGCAAGAGAAAGGAATATTTATATGTCAAACCAAGTACATCAAGGAAATGCTCAAGAAATTCAAAATGCAAGATTTCAAACCCATCCTTACTCCAATGGTAATTGGTTTAAAATTGAGCATAGAAAACTCATCTAAGGATGTGGATCACAGGTTTTAAAAATATATGATTGGTAGTCTTCTATATGTAACAGCCTCCCGACCAGATGTTATGCAAGCACTTGGACAAGTATCAAGATTCCGAGTAGCACCAAAATAATCACATATTATTGTCGTCAAAATAATTCATTGATATCTAAAGGGCACAACAGAATATTGCTTGTGGTATCCCAAGGGTAACAATCTCATTATTAAAGCCTTTACAGATGCATATTGGGTAGGATGCGTTGATGATCACAAGAGTACTAGTTGAGCAACATTCTATCTAGGTGGTTGTCTTGTATCATGGTTGAGAAAAAATCAAACCTCAATCTCGTTATCTATATCCGAAGCATTATACATTACAATGGAAGCTTGTTTTACTCAAGTCCTTTTGATTAAACAAAATTTTCAATATCTTAGAGTACAATTCAGTGAGCCTATTCACATCTTCTATGATAACACTACTGCCATCAACATCTCCACAAATCCTAACATGCATTAAATAACAAAACACATTCCGATCAAACATCATTTTATTAGAGAGAAAGTCGCTGAAAAGAATATTGAACTTGAATATGTTGGTACAAAAGAACAATCGTTGATATCTTTATAAACCTTTAGATCGTGAATTATTTGAACTTCTTCGCTAGAAGCTTGGGATTCTTCCAAGTTCTGAATATATTTTCCCTATTCATAAAATAAAGGGGGAGAGGAAGTGTGTATAGGTTCACAGGATGGTTATGTGTCAAGGGGAGTTACCCTTTGCCATTGATTTCAAATGGGGAGAGAATTTTGTAGGAAGAGGTGTCATGATTGTAGGCGGAGTACCTGTGTTGCCATCAATGCCAAAGGGGGATATTTTTGATCAATGGTTGTCATTATTTTCAACCAAAGTAGCACCAGGGGCTACCTCGATATTGCATAGGAATTTTAACCTACCAAATTACTATATTCCGTGTCAAGTATATTTTTGATGGTTCCTACTTGTCGAGATATTTCCATTTATATATGGCATGCCATGTAATTCTTCACGGTTTGAGAGATATTCATGTTTGAAGTCAGTAACCCCAGTTAGTGGGTTAAAACCCCATGGGGTTGTGGCATGTCACTAATCATTGGTTGTGGTCATTGAAAAATCAATAATTAATCATTTTTAAGCTCCTAAAATCTCTCCCACGTTCATTTGTTGAAGACCCTCTCAACCTAAGCATTTATATAAATTGTGATCCTCATATCCTCCTCATGTAGGGATTTCACTACTTGAAACAATTCATCGTGTAATTTTCACTATAATTCTTTTTTTACGAAGGTTAAGAATCTGAAAGTTATATCAGCAAAGCCAAAATCCTGAGGAAGCCTGTGTAAAAATTTCAAATCATGGTTCACAATATTTTTGGAGATATGATCTGTGGAAGTTAGGGTTTTTGAAGGCTCTTGAAATTCATCTCAAAGATTTCACCTTGGGAAAATCGTCATAACTCTCTTTGTGAGCACTGGATTGGAATTTTGTAAAACGTGGTAGATAGTGCATGGATATTTTTTTTCTTTATCAATTTTAGAGCCAAAGGAGTAAACAGTGACACGTGGCATGTCGTACAAGTTTTCTCTACTGAGCTAGCCCATAGCTAGGTCATTGTCAGAGATTGGGAATAAATTTGTCTTGAAGAATCCAAATTGGGTCAGAACTGTGGAATTGGAAAGAAGACAAAAGAGGGCTACTACAGGAGTTAAAATCACATATTGGGATATTAAATAATAGAGATACATCCACTAGTAGATTTGGCCCAACTTCTGATGGCCAAATCATCGCTATTTCGACACATAGGTGTCCCAAGAGCGACACTTTGAGGCGGGGCAAAACGTGGTTAGCCATTATGTCGCAATTCTAACACTTCAATAAAGTGTCAGAAGAACGACAGATTTTTCAATGTTTGTAGATGTTCGTCGCTCTTCTGACGTTATCAAAATCATCGCTATGTCGACGTAATAAAACTCGTCAGTATTCCGACATTCTCGAAACTGTCGGTTTACCAACGTTTAAAACGTCGCTCTTCCGACGGTTATAGCAAATCTCTTTCGATGTTTAAAGAGTCACTCTTCTGACATTTAAAACATCGCTCTTCCAATGGATATAGCAAGTCTCGTCCAAAATTTAAAGCGTGTCTCTTCCGATGGATATAAAAACTCTCGTCCGACGTTTAAAGCGTGCTCTTTCGAAGTTTAAAATTTTTCTCTTCTGGTGGATATAGAAACTCTCGTCTGCATTTAAAATGTCTCTCTTCCAACGGATATAGAAACCCTCATCCGACATTTATTGCGTTGCTCTTCCGATGTTCGTATCGTCGCTCTTCTGACGGATATAACAACTCTCTTCTGACAGATATACCATCGCTCTTCCAACGTGTATAGGATGACCGATCGAAATAATTTTTTGTTTTTAAAATTGAACATCGTAATAATGATGGATATAAGCATCGATATTCCGATGGAAAGAAAATATTAAAAAAAACAAATGTCTTATTATTGATTCTCTAATGAATGTCGTATTACCGATTCACGTCATATCCAACTGATTGATTTCCATGATCAGGAGCTTCTCTAATGGAGCCTCTTCTTGAACCAGAGTCTCTAGAGAATTGTTCAGTTGACCAAGAATTTTTAGATTCAGCCTGAAGCAAAAAAAAAATAGTTAATCAAAAAAACTGTTGCTAAATATTTATCTTCGTTTAAGAAAAAAAACATATGAGCATTCATCAACATCATTGAAGAAACACAAGCAACAAGAAGTCATAAATCTAAGTATCAATGTGTAAATTAGGTTACCTTCATGTCCAAATTTGATGAAGAATATGAAGAAAATATTGGAGAAACAGCTGCCATGGCATCCAATAAACTGGGCTCTGCAACTATGAGATTTGCTCTGATTCTCTCAAACTGTAGTACTGAAAGCCTAAAGAAGCAAATCTATTTCTCACCATTGATATTAATATATAATGCACATGACTTTCAGATATTTTTGCAGAGACCCAAAAGCCTGTTTTTTGTCCTCAATGACCCCAATGACCCTATTGTGACAACTATACCTCAAAATTGTGGATACGCTAATTTTTAATTTTCAAATGTGTGGTAGCTTAGTTGCAGATTGATTGTTGAATGATTTTTGAGACTTTCATTTGAGCCTCTCTTTTATCGATCTTCATTCTTACACTTCTTATTTTCAATATTCCTCTCTAACCAGTCACAACTATTCATAAAAAGGTCGACTTATTATATATGACAACAATTATATATACCCTAGTAAACTGTGCAATTAAATTGTGCGACCTGAGTAGAGGTTGGACAGTGCCTCAAAATTACAAATTCATTTAGTCTTTAAATCTTCAATTTGATAAATGATCGTATGTTATCCAATTACTAAGTTGGTTCAATTTTTAAATGCTTAACAATGCTTAAACCCAATAAAATGCAAGCATGCCAAGTTTAGTTGAGCTATTTTCTATGAATAACGTATTAATGATTTGGATGTAGAGGAACAAACTTCAACCCAAGAAAATGTAAAAAGTATGAAAATTCCAAGTTTCTTTGAGTTGTTTTCTGTGAATAACATAATAATGATTTTGATATATATAAACAAACATAAACCCAAGAAAAGAAAAACACGAAACAACATGAAAATTCTTAAAGCCAACAGCCATGCCAAGTTAGCTTTGAGTTTTTCTCTGTTTGACTAAAATAATGATTTGAATTTGATTAAACGGGAACATTAACATAGATACTTGGAGAGGCAATGTTACAGTTTTCACATCCCGTAATACTCTCACAATCCTGCGTTGCCGCAAACATATTCAAAATATGCACCAGCCTCCGATCAAAAACAAAAAATTCCTTTGCTATGATATCCAAAGTAACATTAGAATTTAGTAGCTGTAATGACTGTGATTACCGTCTACTAGGACCAACTACCAAATTGATAGGACAATGAATCACTCACTTGAAATCTAAATATGTTCAGAGAATATTATTAGACCCGGAAGAAAGGAGACCAATGGAAGTAGAAGCCATAGGTTTATACATAAAGAGTTGCTCCATTCGTAATAGGTGCCATGGGGCTCAAACCAGTTGATGTCCCAGTGGGAACAGTGCCATTGAGAATTGACATACCACCACTGCAATCAATATAGTTCAATACTATCAGCAATGATAAAACTAGAACGTTAAGATATGGGTTCAACATGAAATCATACAAATTTAGAGAAAATGAAATTGTAGGTTAATTTAAAACATACCTAGATGGATACATGCACGATGCATAACCTATCATTGAAAAATGTAGAGGGAAAAGATGCTAAATGTTTACATATTCAAGCTCAGCAGGAAATGAAAAGTTCAAGAAAATTTACATTATAAAATCATAAGCAACTAGAGATAAGGAATACTAGTCACAAATTTGGAATCAGTGAAGACTTTGGCCAAACGACCATTGACAAGACAATTTTCTGTTATAGATTGGTATATCAAACCTATCCTATAAGTTGATTGAAACCATCATCCCTGTCAAAATAATATTGAAATTTTGAGCTCCAATCGCATATTTTTTAACATGAAAGCAAGTATTGATTGAATAGTTGAGATGGTCAGAGCACATTAATGAAGAAAGGTGGCGAGGTTGAAAGTAGCGGGGGTATTGTTAAATAGTAATTGCATATCAAACCCCAAATTTTACCTCAATACATTCAAAATCAAGTCCTGCCAGTAGGAATTGAAATTCCTACTGAATTTGTGTTCGAGTAATTGTCACACTCATCTACTCGGGAATCAATTATGAGGACTAACTACCACCCTGGGAACATGGGAATAACCACTCACTCAAGAAGGGTTTGGAAGTTTACTAAAGTTGTGGCTTTTGGTGTAATAGAAAACCTCAATATGGTATCAGATTTGTGGCCCTAGTTTAATACCCCGAGTTTCATTTAAGGGGGGTGTTGGAGTAATTTTCACACTCACCTCATTGGGAATCACTTAAGGTAACTTCCTACTCAAGGTAATGGTAAAGGTGTGGAAGTTTATTACAGCCTGCAGGTTAAGGGGGGGTGTTGGAGTAATTGTCACACTCACCACATTGGGAATCACTTAAGCGAACTGCCCACTCAAGGTAATGGTAGAGGTGTGGAAGTTTATTACAGCCTACAGGTTTTGGTGTAACGAAAATGGTAAAGGTTTGGAAGTTTACTACAATCTTCAGGTTTGGGTGTAATGTAAAACCTCAACAAGTCTACTTACTAGAGAAGAAGCCAATGTCCCTGGATGAGTGATCATGGTATAGCTAAAATTGAGAAGAAAAAAAATGTTAAAATGAAAAATAAGTGGTTTTATTTTGTTCCTAAAAGTAGCTTTTGCAAGATAGTAGCACTACCAAAGGATTCTGAAGAGACAGGGGATGAGCTTTTACAGTCCTTCATTAACTTAAAGTAATGATCCAAAACATTTTATAGACACCTGTATACACTAATATATGACTTATGTGTAGAAGGTTTGGCTCTATGTTAGGGAAAGTATCTCTGGTACATCAATTACAGACCTCTTTAATGCATACCTAAGGAATAATTCATGGCATCCATTAAACCTCTCTAGCAAGATTATCCATCACTTCTAAATAATTTCTTGATCTTTCAAGACCTCCTGAAGAAGCCTCATTTCCACACTACATTGAGCATTTTCTGTCTACTTGGCCTAGTAGAAGCCAATATTTGTTGGGGAAATTTCATACATATATTGACAAGTATCTTTTGACATATTTGAAGGGTTCACAAGACTATTTCAAAATATGATTTCTGCCTAGAAACGGAATCATTCATCTATGTATAGAGGGTCTCTTGTACAAGTTGAGATTACTATATTTTGTGCCCTTTTCCTATGCATAAATACTTAATATGGAAGTTAAGGTGCAATTTGGACATAACACACTTAAACATGCAGAAACCAGAAAACATGTCACTGATATCTACTTTCATTTGAGTCCAGTTGCCATCGTTTCCATTGATATCTCTAGATATGGTTGTTGTTGCTGTGATCTTTTAAGCTATGAACACTTGCAAATATTCTACCTTTTTTTCCTGAGGAGGCAGGAGTAAAAAAGTGGATGTGTTTGAACTTTGGGTTAGGAATGAAACCTGGTGTAAACTTTATTGTTTAATATGGATCTCAGGTGTAGACTTAAGGACTATAATATAAGTGCAATTAAGAAGATATAGAGATGCGCATTTAAAATTTTAGAAAGATGTTATATATGTATAGCGTATAAGCTAAGGTTTGGGCATATGATTCTATGGTATATGCTAACTTATAGTACAAGCTCATGATTGTAATTTGATGCGTAGGAATTCTGGTTAAAAGGACTATGTTATAGTATGAGAACATAACCATATATAAAGGTATCATTATGATATGATGAGAAGTGGACAAGGTCAAAGAAGGAAGAATATGAATAGAGACCGAGTTCTCTAGCTATGGTGAAATACAGTGCTAATTGGTGCTGAATAAAGAAATCAAATATGGAGTAGAAGTGAAAAAATAAGGTCTACAAGGTTTCTTGGTCACCACTAGGAAAATTTGGAACTAGGAAAATATGCAGCACAATGGATTCTTGAGCTAGAGCCTAAAGAATCTGCAGCAAATGTGCTTCTGTCAAACATCTATATTGTAGTTGGAAAGTGGGATGATAGAGATGACATGAGAAAATTGATGGATGGCAGGAATATTAAAAAGGAGGCAGGACATAGTGTCATTGAGGTCAAGAATCAGGTGCATAAGTTTATTGTCTCAGATTTTGACATAACATAAGACCTCACCTGACTCTGTTGTCTTACATGTTGACATAACATAAGTAATGTGATCAATAGTGAAAGTTTTCTTTGCCTGGCTAGCTGAGGTTTTAGATGCTGAGGTTTCTTCTTTTCAGATGTCGAGGTTTCTTTTAGTCACAATTATGTGAAAGGCCAAATTTCAAGATGAAATGTTAATAGTGAATAACTCAGCCAATTTTCAAACGGATTTGTTGGAATGTGTTGCAGTAGAATCATGTAAAAAGGGAATGCTTTAATGGAGGAGTCTTTGTTATCTTAAAAGTTGAAATAAAGCAAGAGGTCTGGAAACTCTTCTTAGTTTTATGAAATAATACTATTCTAAAGAAAAAATAGTGTGGTTTAAGTGTGAATATGATTTTTTGAGATAGTAACTGAAGGTCCTAAGATATCTCAAGAAAGGAATGACGATTGGGTATTTTGTTTTATCAGGTCAACATCTCCAACAATTCCCCTATAGAGGAGTGACTAAGAATTGCACATAACTTCTAAGTTTGGTTTTAGCTAATAGCAAAAAATTGACAAATGTTCCAACATTATCACTATTAAACATGATGTATTTCAACAATTAGTGTATTCCACTTGGCTGGAAAGGGTTCCTCCATTGAGTTGAGATGACTTCATCATCTCTTGTATGATGTGTTGAACAAAAGTTTCTTAATTTGCAAAATATGGTGTAGATTGGAATTGTGATTTTTGGACAAAGTTTGAGGAACCAACAGAAGGAACTTGAATAGTACTTCCAAAATAAGTTGTGAGACCACTTAAGAGAGTAATCTTCCTAGAGTCCATAGAGTTCTAATGAAGAATCCCTACTATGGTGCTTGTAGAGCTAGAATGGGAGGTTAAACTGACTGAATTATTTACATTATTAATTATATTATCTGCAACAAGCTTCATAAGAGTAGGTTTACCTGCACATTGTTCACCGCTCAATGTCTGTGAACCATTTTGTTCTTGATTTTAAGCCACCTAATTTTGAAAATTGTCCTCGACGAGGAAAATTGTTTAGATTTTCAAGGGGACCAATTTTATTTTCCCTGCTAAAATCAATTCGATACTTCATGTTGTTCACTACCTCTGATATTTGAAGGAATCGAACATATCCTTTTGTATGCCCAATATATTTCACCAAGGGAACCTCCAATGCTTTTTCTAATTGACGAGAAATCACAAAAAACATGTTATAGTTTGATTGTAATTCCCAGGGAGAAATAATTATCTTACCAATTTTCATTGAAGGTTGATACTTATGTGCAATCGCACCAAATTTCTATACCTGTTGTGTCAACAACCCTTGAGGAATGAGATCATCATGATTTCTTGCACAAAATTTCCATGAAAACATAAAGTCTGAGAAAAAAAGAGAATTTGGAGTTGACCATCACATAGAGCACAAAGTTTCTCCAATACATTTTCCTGTATTTCATTTTCATACTCTAACACAATGTGGCATGAAGGATTAGTATATTCACGAGGCATATCTTTGTACATGAGTTCTTCCAATGTTCCGCTATCATATTTGATTTTGCAAAGCCTTGGTAAAACCTCCACTGTAGTTTCACAGCCTCTGCCAAGTTTTCTACCAAATATTTCACAATGCCACACATACTGAGGGAATTTTTTGGCGATCAATATCTCCACATACCTTAGAACGCGAAATATCTCCACCAGCTACTATGGGTTTCGAGCCGTTAATGGATGGTGGCCACTTTAGGGTTTCATAGCATCCATTATTCCTAGCTTCTGCAAGAATATGGAAAAAAACTAGCATCATAGGGAAGAATGGAATCATGTAAAACAACAACAAAAAATACAGAAAAAACGTTATAAAAACTACCTGGGCATAATAAATTTTTTGATCAAAATCAAAGCCATCATTCTGTTCAGAGATTAGAAATGCAGGAGTAGCTGTCGAAGCCATCATGTTTTCTCAGGTTTGGTTAGAAAATCAAACAATATTCCTCCTCTTCTTCTGGAGAATATGGGACATGGGAAAGAAGGAATAAGAATTTAGAAAGGGTCACTCGATGATTGGTATTTGGTCCTACGACTCATCAAATTCTTCCAGAAGAAGGCTATTCCCCAATACCAATCTTAAGGGTAGTAGGGTGATCAATGCAATTAGTAGAATAGCCTTCTCCTTGAAAGGCAACGGACCCTTTCCCATTGTACCATACATGTCATGCCTCAGAAATGCAACATACTTGGCTTCCATCTCCTTCAAAGCCTCTGGAGAAACAGTTTCTAATCCTTGAGCAGTAAAACTGAGTGAATAAGCGGAGTGGGAATTTTTTTTTGAATAGGTCGATTAAGATAGAGTAGCCGCCAAATTAAATTTAAATGATTTAAAATGAGGGTCTATTACAAATTAAATGATTTAAAATTGTTTTAAATGCATTATATAAATATTATGTATGGGTATTGGTAAAAATGTTCTTCTCTATAACTACACTGTATAAATATTATGTACAGTTGCAAGAGTAAAGCTATCAAAGTCTAAAGCCATCTCTCATAGGTTCGATCTCTTTAGGTATAAAGGGTATCTAGAGTATAATTTTATATAAGGAATGAAATAGAATATAATATAATATAAGGAATGAATCTAGAGTATAAGGAATATAAGAAATGCATCTAGAGTATAAGGAATATCTTTATGGGTTATGATAAGTCACTTATATTTATGTATTGTATTGAATGTTATGATTAGATATAATACAATATCTGAATTGTAATACCCATACAACTCTGTTAAATAACAGAAGATCAGAATTGTAATACACATTCAAATCTGTTAAATAGTTGAATGCATTAACCTGTCATCAACTTAACTCTAGTCTATTCATATTTTATGCAATATCTTAGACAATAAAAATATTCTAACGATTAAATACATTTATATGAAAACAATGCATTCAACAGGAAAGGGCTTCAAGGGTAAAGGGTTAAATTCCAAGGGATTTAGGGTCAGAGGATTTAGTGGTCAATTACTTAAAATTTAGGGGATTTAGGTGTTTAAGGGATTAGAAGTTTATTAAGGTCTTTAAGGGTGAAGGATAATTAGGGGTAAGGGTCATAGGTTAAGAGGATAAGGAGTTATGGCTTACAAGGTTCATGGATTATAGCTAGTTAGGGGTTATTTTCTTAATATTTAATGAGTCAAGGGGTTTATGGGTTATAAGTTATGAGTGTAGGGATTAAGGGATTATGGATTGGGGGTTAAGGGGATATGGAATTCAATGGATATGGGTTAAGGGCTTATGTTTTGTGATCATTGGACTCCTAATCCCTGACTTATTACCATTATTGGGGGTTCCCCTATCGATTTATCTCACTACCTTCCCTCTAGGTCTCCTAGCCCCTTATATGAAATTAGGTCCTAAGCCCCCTTCTAGTCATTCTCTAATGCTAGGATTATAGATCACAGTAAACCATACTTTCACCTCTAAATTATACCCATCCATCCAACCCTTGTGTCCCCTTGACCCGTTATTTCACATTCCTCAAGGCATACATCAAATATTTGGATATATCTTGGATGACTTGTCACATTCCATGACTAGCTTCATGCATGAATAGTAATTCCCATCATTTAAGAATTTTTTGGAGGGTTTTCATGGCATAGTCAAGGGCCACATTTACAAAAAAAGAGAATTTTATCAGTATATGTTATATGGATTAAGGACTAGAGGGTTGTTGACACGGAAAAAATTCCACCTTGCGAACAAGGGGGAATTAATCACCCGATCGTAGGTCCCAACTAGACCTGCTCTCATTTTGAATGGCCAATCCAAATAGGTTTTAAGGACTATTATAATGGTTAGGGGAATAATGAGTTAGTTGTTAAGGGATTGGGGATTAGGGGCTTAGGGATTCGATGAATAGGAGATTAGGGGTTAGAGGTTTAGGGTTTAGGGTTTAGGGGTTAGAAGAATAATGAGTTAGTGGTTAAGGTAATAGGGATTGGGGGCTTAGGGGTTAGGGGATTTAAGCACATTTAGGGGTTAGGGGAGTAATGATTTAGTGGTTAAGGGATTATGGATTGGGGTTAGGGAGATAATTAGTTAGTGGTTAAGGGTTTAGCGATTGGGGGTTAGAGGTTAGGAGATTTAGGTGCATTTAGCAGTTAGGGTTCGAATAATGAGTTAGTAGTTAAGGGATTAGGGATTGCAGGCTTAGGGTTCCCGACCCGAACGCATTTGGGTGGGTGTAATCAACCGAAACAACCTGAACTGAACGAGTTTGGGTGGGTACCCTCAAACTAAACGACACGGCGTGCCCGACCGAACGAAGGCACAAGGGAGAAAATGGAAAACATGCCACACGAACATGCACAAGGCACCCATGCGGTCACAACTTAGCAAATTTAATACAGCCACCCTAAAACGAAATGACCCAACCTGAACGCATTTGGGTGGGAAGCCTCACATAGCGCAACATGGTGTGCATGATCGAACGAAGGCACAAGGGAGAAAATGGAAAATGGGCTGCACGAATGTGCAAAAGGCACCCTTGCGGTCACAAATTGGCAAATTTGATACGACCACCCTCAAACGAAACGACCCGACCTGAATGCATTTGGGTGGGTGCCCTCAAAAGAAATGGCCCGACACGACCATATATTCTAGGATGTAGTATCCCTTTAAAAGTCAACAATTACAACTAAAATCTCTACTACAAGTGTGGAACAAGATTAAAACTTAACAACGGTGGTAAGTATTACTCCTAAGAAATTAAGGAATTTTGAAAATCTTGGGGAATGGCATGCTTGAAGACAACTTCACATGGTCTCGAGCAATATGGCCATGTTAAGAGACCAAATTAGACCTTGATATAAAAATGCGTGAAGCATGAGAGAGAATGTTAGTTTAAAGAAAGGATTTTGAGCTGAAGTCGTTGCTACTACTAATTATTTTATTAATATATCACAAAGTTCAATTTTGGGTGGCATGAAACTAGAGGAAGTTAGAGTGAAAAGAAGTTGTATCTTGCACATATTAGGTTTTTGAAGTGTGAAACATGCATGTATGTGGCTAAAGTGGATAAGACAAAACTTGACAACCTATCTTCAGAAAAGGATTTTGAGTTGAAGTAGTTCTTGCAAATAATTATTTAATTAATATGTCACCAAGTTCGATTTTGGGTGACATGACACTAGAGGAAGTCGAAGTGGAAAGAAACCCTCTCTTACATGTCTTAGGTTTATGAAGTGTGAAACATGCATGTATGTGGCTAAGGTGGACAAGATAAAAATTGACAACATATTGGTCAGTTTCCTTGACCCTTTATTGGTTATTCAGAAGGATTATGAATACACCACTCTTAATATCAAGGTAACCCCTAGCAGATCAAGGGCTACAAGTTGTAGTTTTCATCTGAACATCAACATACCACAACCATGCTTACAACCATGATATGTTTTTTGAGGAGGAGAAATCTTGTCGAGATCAACATCAAGATCCATTGCAAAAAAAAAAAGTACAACTTGTGGTGACTCCAGATGAGCATAAATGAATAGCTACAATAGATGTTGAATGTGGAAATTATTGAGGGAAAAGATTAAATTCATCTTCCTTTTGCATTCGAGCGCGAGGAAAATCAATCATCAATGAAAATTCAAAATTTTCAAGCTAAGCAACATCAACCAAATAGGGGGTAGAGTTTGGGGAACAGTCGTAAGTGAATGGGGCCTATGTGATATGGCTACGAGTTATCTACCCCCACACAATCCGATATGCAAATAGTAAACATTGTAGGCATAGGGTTAATTAACCCCACACATAGGGATTACATAGCTTTTCTTCCCATGCCACATGCTCATGAACTGAAATCTCTCTTTACTGTCAATATGTGCAAATGAAAAAACAAGACATCTATTCAATTTTACTGGTTGGGTGGCTCTAAGAACCATGCCATACATGTAATATTTTCAAATAATGAGGATCGAAACATTGTCGTAATCTCCAGGCATTATGGATTACAGAGGTTTTGTTCACATGCCTCCACCCTTTTTGATTTAGCCTGCAAACATATTCTAGGATTCCAGAGGAGATCTTCCTCCATCCAATAGCCATGAGGGATTCTAGAGGCTTTGGTTCCACACCTCCACCCTTATATTTAATTAGGAACCCTTGATAACCAAGCAATATCCATGCTTAATGAAAGGTTAAGGGCTCCAAGTATTGCAGCTCTATCCCACTATTGTCCGGGCCTGAGCTCTGCCATCAGCACGCTTGATTTTTTCCCTCGACTTTTTCTCGCTTTTCAACGTTCCTCCCTATATTCTTTCCTGATATCCCCTCCATTCCCACTCCATTTTCTCTAATTTTTCCTTTGATTCATTGGAATGATACCCCTATAATCTAAATTTATGTTGATTTGGATCGGTGGTTCATCACCCAGCATTGTTTCATCACTATGTGTTGTTTGGTATCATAATTTTATTTTAGTGGTGCGCTTCCTATGGTAGTGGCATTGCACAATCCTTCATTGAATATGGTAAAACACCTGGTAAAGGGAAAGGTAAAGCACATGAATCCGTTCATTATGCTATGGCACATTACAACATGTCTGCATATTTGTATACATGAACATATTTGACCCCTTTCAAAATCAATAGATATCTAATTTCAAGATGAGTTGTGGAAGAAGACACTCAACTATGAGCGTATACCCTTTAGATGTTGAATATGTTATGAGGAAAAACATTTATATCGCCATTTTTTGTTGGTAAATCAGATGAAGTCCCCTAAATCGGTGTCGAATCAAGAAAATAATGGGTTTACAACTATTGAGCATAGCCATTGTAACCCTAAACATGGCTCCTCACATGACCCGACCTGACCGGATTTGCCCGAGCGCGTTTCCTTGGGCGCCCTCATAGTACGGTACAAACTGAGCCGACCCGACCCGAACACATTTCCTTGGGTACCATCACATGAACAGACCCGACCTAACCTGCCCAACCATTGAAGGCATGAGGGAGAAAATAGAAAATGGGTTGCACGAACATGTAGTACAAGGCACACGGGCAGTCACAACACAAAATTTTTGTTACAACCACCCTCACATGACCCAACCCAACCCACCCTGACTGGACCGAATGCATTTCCCTGGGCACCCTCACATGACCAGAACTAACCTGACCTGACCTGCCCAAACGCGTTTCCCTAGGCACCCTCACACGACCTGACCTGACCCACCCCGACCCGCCTAAGTGCATTTCCTTGGGTGCCCTCACACGGAATGACTCGACCTGACATGCACAAACGCATTTCCTTAGGTTCCCTCACATGACCCGACCCACCCAAATGCGTTTCCCTGGGCACCCTCATACGACACGACCTGACCTGAACCGCGCAAATGTGTTGCCTTGGATAGTGTCACAGGACACGACCAGACCCAAACCAACACAACACGAGTTGTCACAACTTAGCATTTTTGATATGACCACACTCACATGACCCAACCCCACTCGACCCGACCTGACTCAACCGGTCTGAACGTCAAAGGTACGAGGGAGCAAACATAAAATGGGTCGCACGAACATGCAGTACAAGGCACATAGGTGGTTAGTACAACTTAGCGTTTTTGATATGGACAACCTGACATGACCCAACCCAACTTGACCCGACACACCCGAACGTGTTTCTCTAGGTGCCCTCACATGACCTGACCCAACCCGACTCGACCCGCCCGAACGCGTTTCCCTGGGTGCCCTCACATGAACTGACCGAACCGGACCAGACCCACCCTAACGCATTTACGTGGGAGCCATCACATGACCAGACATGACCCGACCCGGCCCGACACATTCCTTGTGTAGCCTACCATGACCCAACTTGACCCAACCCACCCGAGCATGTTTCCTTGGGCGCCCTCACAGTACGGCACAACTCGATCTGACCCGACCTGAACAAGTTTCCTTGGGCACCATCATACAACCCGTCCCAACCCGCCTGAACGTCGAAGGAACGAAAGAGAAAATGACAAATGGGTCTCATGAACATGCATAAGGCACATGAGTGGTCACAACTTATCATTTTTTATATGACCTCCCTCACATCATCTAACCTAAATGCGTTGGTTGTGGTGCCCTCACACGACACAACCTGACTCGCCCAAACGAAGGGCGCACGAGGGAGAAAATGGAAAATAGATTAAAAAAATGTACAAAAGCAACACAAGCAGTCACAACTTAGCATTTGTGATACAACCACCATCACATGACCCAACCTGACTTGACCAACCCGCACATGTTTCCTTGGGCGACCTCACACGACTCGACCTGACCTGACCCGACCCACTCAAACGCGTTTTGTTGGGCACCCTCACATGACCTGACCTGGCCGGACACGTTCCTTGGGTAGCTTGCCATGACCCAACTTGACCTAACTCACCCAAACGCGTTTCCTTGGGCACCCTCACATGACCCGACACGACCCGACCTAACCGTACACGTTCCTTGGGTAGGCTACCATGACCCGACTTGACTCGACCTGCCCAAACGCTTTTCCTTGGGCGCCCTCACAGTACAGCACAACCTGACCTGACCTGACCCGAACGTGTTTCCCTGGGCTCCATAACATGACCCGACCTAACCCGACTTGCCCAAACGTCAAAGGCATGAGGGAGAAAATGACAAATGGGTTACACGAACGTGCACAAGGCACACATGAAGTCACAACTTAGCATTTTTTATACAACATCCCTTAGACTATCCAACTCGAACACGTTTCTTATGGTGCCCTCACATAGCAAGACCTGACCTGCCCGAACGAAGGGCACGCGAGGGATAAAATGGAAAAAGGATCACACAAACATGCACAAGAAACATAGTCAGTCACAACTTAGCATTTTTTATATGACCACCCTCACAAGACCCAACCCAACCTGACCCGACCTGCTCGAATGCGTTTCCTTCGATGGCCTCACACGGCATGACCTAACCAGACCCGACCCGACCCGACCCTACTCGCCTGAACGTGTTTCCTTGGGAGCCCTCACAATATGGCACGACTTGACCTAACCTGACCCGAAGGCATTTCCTTGGGTGGCATCACACGACTCGACTCGACCCACCCGAACGTGTTTCCCTAGGCGCCCTTACGACATGACCAAACCCAGTCAGACATGTTCCTTGGGCACCCTCACATAGCCCGACCTGACCCGACCCACTTGAACATGTTTCCTTGGATGCTCTCACTATACAACATGATCTGACCCAACGCAACCGACCCGAATGCATTTCCTTGGGTGCCCTCACAGTACGCCACGACCCGACCCGACCCAACCCAAACACATTTCCTTGGGCTCCATCACACGACCTGACCTGACCCGACCTACCTGAATGTCGAAGGCACTAGGGAGAAAATGAAAAACGGGTCACACGAACGTGCACAAGGCACACAGGCAGTCATAACTTATCATTTTTTATACAACCTCCCTTAGACGATCGAGCTCGAACACGTATTCTGTGGCGCCCTCACACAGCACGACCTGATACGCCTGAAAAAAGAGCACATGAGGGAGAAAATGAAAAAAGGATCACACAAACATGCACAAGAAACATAGGTGGTCACAACTTAGTATTTTTTATACGACCACCCTCACACGAGCCAACCCAACCTGACCCGACCCGCCCGAACGCGTTTCCTTGGGCGGCCTCACATGACACGATCTAACCAGATCAAAATCGACCCAACCTGCTCAAACATGTTTCCTTGGGCACCCTCACAATATGGCATGACCTGACCTGACCTGACCCAAACGTTTTTCCTTAGGTGGCATCACACGTCTCGACCTGACCCACCTGAATGTGTTTCCCTGAACATCATCATGACATGGCCCGACATGACCCGACCCGGTTGGACATGTTCCTTGGGTGCCCTCACATGACCCGACCTAACCTGACCCGCTCGAACATGTTTCCTTGGGCACCATCACGGTACAACATCACCCGACCCAACCCGACCCGAACGCATTTCCTTGGGCGACATCACACGACCCAACACAACCCGACCTGCCTGAACGTCAAAGGCACGAGGGAGAAAACGAAAAATGGGTCACATGAATGTGCACAAGGTACATGGGCGGTCATAACTTAGCATTTCTTATATGACCTCCCTCACACGATTTGACCCGAATGAGTTTCATGTGGCTCCCTCACATGGCATGACCCGAACCGCCCGAACAAAGGGCGCAGGAGGGAGAAAATAGAAAATGGATCACACAAACATGCACAAGGAACATGGGTGGTCACAACTTAAAATTTTCTATACGACCACCCTCATATGACCCGACCCGACATGACCTGACTCGCCCGAACGCATTTCCTTGGGCGGCCTCACACAGCATGACCTAACCAAACCCGACCCGACCCGACCCGACCGAACGTGTTTTCTTGTAGGGCGCCCTTATAATATGGTGCGAACTGACCTGACCTAACCCGAACGAATTTCCTTGGGCACCATCACATGACTCAACCCGACCGAAATGAATTTGTTTCCTGGGGCGGCCTCACACGACACGACCTGACCAGACCCAACTCGACCCACCCGAATGCGTTTCCTTGGGTGCCCTCATATGACCCGATCACATGACTCGAAACATTTTTCTTGAACCATAAACCTAATCATATGACCCAACACATTGTTCCTAAATCCTAAAATATAACTCCCAAACATTGTTCCTAAACCCTAAGCGCTAAGATTGTTCCTAAACGTCGCAATACCGACACTTGTCTCGAAACCGTCACAATACTGACACTTGTCCAAACTATCACAATACCAACACTTAAATCCAAACATCCCAATAGTGACAATTTTCCCCGAAACATCGCAATAATAGCACTTATCTCAAAACTGTCACAATACCAACACTTATCTCCAAACGTCGCAATTCCGACACTTCGCTCTGAAACGTCGCAATACCGACAATTTTGTCCAAACCGTCGCAATAGCAATAGTTACCTCCAAATGTCATAATACTGACACTTTAATCCAAGCATCTCAGTACCGACACTTGTCTCCAAATTTCAGTATAGCGATGGTTGCAGGCAGGATTTGAAAAATTGATAAAAATTGGGGAAATTTTCGACAATATGTCAAAAGTGTCAAAACTAAAGTGTCGAAATTTTGACCAAATGTACTAGTGATTAGATTCAATATCGATCTCCCAGAAGGAAATAAAAAGCTAGATCATGTGTTGTCAAGGGCTGTAAAGGACCAGAATTTCTAGGGTAGCAAAGAAAAGCAAGGTGCAGAAAAATGATGGAGCAGAGGTAAGCTCCACGTAAGTACATTTTGTATATACATGTTCATCTCTTAACTGCATTAGGTTCTTTGTATTCTAATTTTTTTTTTTTGTTTAACACTGACATATGCTCTGCAGGATGAGGTAATATTTTCTATTATCATGTCATGGGTATATATATATATATATTATATATATTCATCATGATGAGACTCAATGCATGATCTAATGTTCTGAAGAGTGAGAAAGGGTAGTATGACAAGAGCAGTAATAAAGGTGCATAACAATAGCAAGAAGTTCACCACATGAATTCTTCAATTGGGAAGCACTGCATATAGTCATTATAAAGGAATCATTGTACCGGGTCATTATAAAAGCAGCATTGTAAAATTTTTATAGCTTTCTAGCTGCCAAGAATTGAAGAGGCAGTGTTGGGAGGTCTAGGAACATCATTAGGGAGGTCTAGGATCATCATATGGTCTAGTGTTTCTTCTTCTTATACATCATTCTATATCATTGTAAAGTGGACCATTTTCCCTGTTACTAGATTCCATTCTTATTTTATTGTTCTATAGGGTGGTAGGGTGGTGCTAGGCTACTGCATGAAGTCACCAACAGGTTCAATCCTGTGAAAACTTTAAGGTGCTTGGGTAGTGCTAGGGTTAGTTTTAGTTCATTGGGTGTTGAGGCATCCATTCAGTTGACTATTGAATAATTTCAGGCATTGGAGCGTCCATCCAGTGGGACCTGGAGAAGAATTATTTTATATATTCTAGGAAGTTGGAGCCTTATTTTCATTTGGAGTTGAGTATTAAAGAAATATTAGAAAATAATTCAGGTGGTTTTTGTCTCAGAGGGTTTTTCCACCTTAAAACTTGTGTGCATTTTTGTTACTTTTTTTTACTGTTGTCATTTTGCAAAGAATAATAATAATTGAAGATCAACTGATGCTCTGAAATATTAATAATAATATTAATTTAAAGGAATTCTCATTCACCCTACCTCTTAGTGTTTCCAACATTCATCTGTCCCTTTCACAATGTTTCCTCATTTGGACTATTGGTCCCACTCAAATTTATCATTCTCTTCACTCTTGCAATTAACACCCACTCATGTTGATCATACTTTAACTGATTTTAGAACTTCACGTTGCATGGGGACTTTATCCTTCACTTTTTTTTTTAACTTGTCGATGGTGGCCAATTTAACTTGACACCTTCAGCTTAGTAAAGTTTTTCCTGTTAACATTCATTCATTTAGTCACTTATGCATAAGGAGAGGGTCAGAGAGTGCCATACCTGAGCCTTACCTCCTTGTCAAATTGTGGCAGAATGATGCATGTTGGAGTTGGACTATGGGAGTGGCATCAACCGAGTTTGTATCATTACCTGAGAATTTATTGTGTGCCTTTATTCTTTTTGAGGTGCTTAACTTGATTTTTTTTATTGTTTTTGTAGATACATTGTTGAGTCTTAAAGTGCATGTTTACTACTGGAGGATACTTCTTGGAGTGCCAATGTTTCCTACAAAATAATATCATAAGTCTTTTTTGTCTCCATGAGTGATCAAAAGAACTTCAGGGCTTTTCTAGTGCTTACACAGGGCTTGCTACACAACGTTGGTTCTTCTTGTAGAAGCCTTTGCCTATTTTGGACCTCTAGATTTGCATGGGTGATGAGGGATAATGTGGAGAGGCATTAGGGTGATGGAAATATGATGATAGGATGATGAGGAAGTGGTGTGGCATTGGAAAATGGAGTGAAGGAACTCTATTTCTTTTGGAAAAAAATATTTTATAAATGTTACAGAGTGTAGGGTTTGAGTGAATAATCTCTATGTTTGAGATGGAGGAGTGATGAGAGGGTGGTAGGAAAATGTGCAAAGACTCTCCGCAATGAATTTTTGACACCATGGGGCCCTTGGGGGCTACTCATTTTCCTTGATCCACCCTTATGTAGCTCATATTAAATTCTTGTAGCACCTTAGTAACTTCTTGTAGCATCACAAGAAATTCTTGTATCACCATAGAGAGGGTGCAAAATTTTGATTTCTGAGCTCATTTGATGGTGTAGAGGGATGATGGAGTGAGTTGTAGTGTTGGAGGGTGACTGGATGGATGGAGGGGTGAATAGGAATGTGAGAAATTCCTTGCTTTGTAACCATGACATGCCACTGTTCATAACCTTGCAAGACAGTAAATAAGGTAAACAATCATGGTGTCATCTCACCTTCTTGTCTTTGTTCTCTTCTATTGTTTTTTCAATTTTTTTTCCAAGACCAGTGGGTTTCCTCAGAAGAGGTTTCCAACCAATTATCCTACCTTGAGTACCTCAAATAGGGTGTCACTCAGGGATATTTATTTTTATTTTTTCTTTTTCTTCTTTTTTCTACAAGACTGCCTCAAAGATATTTTCAATCCCAAGTTGTGCTTAGATGCGTCATGGAGGTTTTCACCAAGGCCTCTTTATTTTTTTTCCCCTAGGAGGATTGTGGACTAGAACCTATGAGGCTCCCAATTACATTTACTTCCTTGTTTATTGTATTGATGAAATCTGCCATAGACATGCGATATTTATAGACCTTTAGCCTATAACCATTAACAAGAAGAGGGATCCCCTCCTCATCAATGGTTATGATCTGAACAACCCCATTGTTATGGAATTTATTTCTCAAATATGGGCCTTACCATTTTTTCATCAACTTCCATTTACAGTCCTTGAACCTGGAATAATTTCTCCCTGATGTTCCTATCATGCCAAACCTTCCTCTCGAATTATATGACTTCAATGTGGAGGAGGGCCTACATTATAAATTCATCCAGGCCGTTTAGTTCAAGAAGCCTTTCTTTTTGTGCCCTTTTGATATCTAAATATAATTGGGCTAGCATTATGAGTGTGTTATATTCAAATTCAATAGAAATAAAATATGTATTCCCATAAACCAGATCATATGGAGTGAGCATAGTATTTGTCTTTCAGGTGGTATTATAGGCCCACGTTTCCTCCACTAATTTGTCTACCAAATATTTCTTGTTGTTGCTCACTAGATTATTTAGGATAGTTTTTAGTGCTCTATTGGTAGCCTCTACTTTTCAATTTTCTTGAGGGTGATAGGAAGTATATGTTATGTGCTTGATGTTATGGTGCAATAGGAGATTCCCAATTAAGTGTGATGTGAACTGAGCTCCTTGATCAGTGAATATATATCTTGGCTACCCAAATTTGTAGAACACATTTTATCTTAAGAATTAAACCACTTTTTATTCATTTCTTCCCATGAAAGCCTTTTTCTCAACCAACTTTATCAAATAATCGGTGCATATTATCATGTAGTTATTTTTCCCAAATGGTGGTAGATCAATTGGCCCGATGAAATCCATGCCCCAATGGCTCTAAGGCCACTTGAGGTTGTAGGGAATTTCATCCATGGGTGTAGGTTTTCCCATCCTATGGAAATGGTCACATCTGTTGGTATACCTTTTAACATCCTGATGGAAAGTAGGCCAATAGTAGCCATATTGCAAGGCCTTGAAAGCTCTCCTCTTAGCAGAAAAATAGCCCCCACAGGGCCCATCATGACATGTTGATAGGATGTAAAATAATTCCTCCTCCCTGATAAATCTCCTTAGAATATGATTTGTTCTGAGTTTGTAAAGGTTGCCACCAATCCAAGTGAAACGGGCACTCGTTCTCACAATTTTGTTCTTCTCCCTAGATGACAGATTTGGAGAAAATCTCCCAACATCCAGATAGTTGGCTATGTCAGAAAACTAGGGAGAAATTACAGAGACAGAAAATAAGTTCTCATATGGAATATGATCATTAATCATCTCTTCATTATCTACAGGAAACATGACTTTACACAAAAAATCTACCACTACATTTTATTTCCGAGGCTTATCAATGATAGTTAAATCGAATTTTTTCAACAATAATAACCACCTTATAATTTAACATTCACATCAGGTTTTTTCATCAAGTATTTAATTTTTTCATGGTCAGTATGCACAAAATTTTGGTACCCAATAATATAATGTATGAACTTATTCAATGAATGTAAAACAACTAAAATCTCTTTCTCAATGATAATGTAGTTCAATTTAGCCTTAGACAATTTTTTACTGATGAAATATATGACATAGGGAAAATTATCGTTCATTTGTCCCAAAGTTACCCCCACATATTTCACTGAGGCATCAATATCGATACGGAAAGGTAGATCCCAATTGGGACCTCAAAGTACATGGGTAGTGGTCAACTTTTCCTTTATGATTTCAAAGGCATCTTAACAAAAACTTGACCAACATAATTCAGAGTCCTTGTCCAGCAATCCAAAAAATGGTGAAGCCACCTTGCTAAAATCCTTGATGAATCTCCTATAGTAACCAAAAAATCCCATAAAACGCCTAACATATGTCTGTTTCTGAGGAGTAGGCACCCTTTTTATGATAGCAATCTTGTTTGGGTCTACTTGTATTCCTACCTAAGATATGGAGTGGCCAAGGACAATCTTTGCCTTTCTCAAGAATTCACACTTCTCATGACTCAAAGAGAGATGAATTTCAATGCATCTCCTCGTGACTTTACACAGATTAAAGAGGTCCTCTTGTAAATAATACCCATAGGGAGTGAAATCATTCATATAGATTTCCACAGAATCATGGAAAAGCTTAGCAAAAATGCTCAGGACTGCTCTCTGGAATGTGGCAGGGGCATTACATAGGCTAAATGGGAGAAATATATTAGAAAAGGTGCCCCAAGGAAATGTAAATGTAGCCTTGTCTTGGTGTTCAGGTTGGGCCTAGATCTGATTGTAAGCAATGAACCCATTGAGGAAAGTGAAGAACTTCTTCCCTGCAAGACCATCCAAGAACTGGTCAATAAAAGGCAAATGGAAATGGTATTTCTTTGTGGATTTTTTCAAATATCTATAATCAATACAGATCGTTCACTTCCCATTCTTATTTGGGACTAATACTAGAGGAGACACCAATTCACTGTCTGATATGTGGTATATGAACCTTGCATCGAACTAATTTTTTAGTTCTTCATTTACTATGTATTTCAAGGTTGGGTTGATTGACCTATAGGGTTGGCACACAATATTACATCCTTATTTGATGTAAATATGGTGTGTGAATAATGAGGGATCCGCCCCTTTCATTTATTTTTAATCCAAAGAAAAATCATCTATGTGCTCTCTCACCAGTTGCCACAATTGTTATTCCTCTTTGGCTAAGAGAGAGGGATTGATATTTAGTGTTCCAGATCGGTGAAATTCTAAAACCTTGGAAGGTTCAGGAAGTCATTCAACTGATCATAGCTCAGTCCAAGGATTTTTTTATGATTCTCTCACAAGTTCATAAATTGGAAAGGTAGTGGGGGGGTTGGTTTTGAATGATATGTTCAATGAGGTCATCTTTATTAGATTGCCCCCCTTTGATAACATTTTCTCAGGTACACACATGGTATGGTGTTGCATGGTACAATTCATATTCTTTCTCATCCTCCAGCCACAAAGGTAGATCATGTTGAATATAAATTTGAGTAAGAGGATATAATACGAGTTGTTTTAAAAAGGGCCCATTGTTAATGGTCATGTCTCTAGCACTGCAACTGATATAGCCATCGAAAGTGGCCAACCAAGGTGTTCCTAGGATAAGAGGATAACCATTAAAAATTTTCTTGGGTTGAAGCACAAGGAAATCATTGATATACTCCTAGGAGTTAATGGAGAGAACAACCTCCTCAACAACACCCTTAGGGGATACTCTGGATGCATCTTCAAGTTATCTAACTGTAGTGTTATTTCTAATAGCTCCTTGGAGGTTGAGATTGAACATGGTTTATCTATTCATCACATTGATGGCATCCCCAAGATCAATAAATGTATGGGGGAAAATGATACCATCAACATGTACATCCACTACTGGAATCCCAAGGTCTAGGTATTTTCAGAAAATAACCCTCCCCAGCATCAGATTAGATAATTAAAATACAACGTTGATGGTGGGGGTGTCTCTCTTCTTTCTTCCAGGATTTTTGAAGAATTTCTCTTTGATAAGATTATTATAGATTGGAACATCCTTAATATTTTGGAGATGGCCCTATCTTTACACAAATATTCTTAAATTATCCTATAATTTTAGTCTCTTTTGGGGTGTTCAGGCTAGGATGCATCAATCTCTCAAGAAAAAGAGGTGGATTTACTTGAGGGGTAATTTATTCCTTTTCCTCTTCAATCTTTTTAGGTGGAGATGGTGGATGTTTATCTTGGAACACTCTCCCAGGTATAAGGTTAATCTCATGGATCTCCACAACATAAGGAGGGTAAGATGTCTCTGAACTATAGACATGTTGTTCTTGATTGTTATTCAGGTTCATATTAGGCTGAGCAAGAACTTGAGGTTTCTTAGGTCGAGTAGGATGAGTGATTTTATGTTCAGGTTTGGGTGGAGGCAGTAAAGTAGGAGTTTGATTTAGTTGAGGCCTCCACTCTTGTGATGGGTTTCTCCAGTGAGGAGGTTGGAAAGCATATGGTTGAAATGGTTGCTTGGCAAGTTGAGGATGATATGAAGGGGAATGAGTAGAAGAATACCAAGGTGACAAGGTTGAATTTTTATTTCAAATGTAGTAATAATAAGGTCCACCTTCAACGATTTGCTAGTATGGTCAAGGTCCTTGAGGCCTCCTTTTATTTATAAAGAAAATTTGGTCTCGTCCTCCTTCCATCGGTTGGTATACAACTTTTAGGCTAGGTAAGGAAGGGAATTTATCTATTTCATGGTTTTCTTCACAGATTAAGAAAACTTATATGACATTCATTGGGAATTTGTTCCAAGGGTGTCTTCTAGTGCATCTAGGGAAAAATATATCTGGGGCTCTCTCTTCCTCCTGTTATTTCCTTTTGATCTCCATGTTATCCATTTTCAAGGAAAATTATACAACATTTCACTATTGAAATCCTATAACATGTTTCCTATCTCACTTTTTATGGATGAGGTGGAGGAAGAGATAATATCCAAGCCTTGATTACTTCTACCCTTCTTTTGGCTAACCTAAAATTATTTCTGAACACATTTTTTATTTCATGATACGTTGACTGATATATATCTCCTCCATATAGCATGGTGAGGGTTTCCAGCACTTCCTCATCAATCCCTCGGAGAAGAACTAACTTGAGTGATCTAGGATCAAGGGTACAGTCAACGTTCTTGTAGTTCAGTTGAAACCTTTCCTCATAGTATTCCAAAGATTCATCAGGCCCTAGGGTCATCCTAAGGATTTCTTCCTTTGTTTATTTGGACCTACAATTGTCTTTGTTCTTGTTGTTGAAATACTCTTGCATTTGGGCACAGGTAGTGATGATTTCCGCGGGTAGACTCATGAACCAGCACAAGGTTACATCCTCGAGGGTAGAGGGGAAAAATTTCAACTTCTGTTCATCTCAGGCATATTCATAAGTCCTACATAAAACAACAAACTAAAACATGAAAGTATCAGGGTCCTTAGAATTTAAGCCATGGAAGTTTGGAAGGGATGAAGGGATGATGTTTTTCATTTATTCAGATGGATATTGGTGGCCAACCCCCTATTCCACTTCGAATCCTGCCATTTTTTCTTGCAATTTTTCAGTTTCCTTAATTGTAGCATAATTTACTATTTTTTGGCAGTTTTCAGGAACTAAACTGCCAGAGTCATTTTGAGGCACTAAACAACGTTTTTTAGGAAGCTCAGCAGAAACATGGGTCTTTAACTAATTTTTCTCACTAGAAAATTTTATTCCTTGGATAGATATTTCTAACGAGGTATTGTGTGTCAAATAGATATTGTATGCTAAAGTTACATCCCCAGGAGGTTGATGTACCAATTTACCGAAACAGGGCCCATAGTTTTGGCACTTCATCTACTATGGTTAGGTTTTGTGATATTAATGAAATGAAGTATTATTTCTGTTGTATCTCTTTTTTTTGTATTTTTGTATTTTATTATGTTCTTGCATAAGTTTGGATCATTGGTATCAGAGTGGTCTTCTCTTACTCTTTTTTCCTTTGTGTGTCCCCCAGGAGGTCAGGGTATAAGGAGTTAGGGCTTGATCTAGTTGAACACTTGCAATATAAGCCTTGCAAACCTTGACGACCTCCCATGGCAGAAGAAAATAAAGACGAGGGAGCAGGAGATCATATCAAAATATTGCTCAAGCAGGCCCTCGAGAAACAAAGGAATGCGATGATGGATAAATCTTCGCATATCCTTCAACGGTTGCCCACTGGCAACACAGATACATCCAACCGCCACTCTAGAGTAGACACTCTTTTCAAGGTACAAGTCAAATTCAACATTCTTGTATTTGAAGGACATATATATATATATGTAGATGTCACAGACAGATGGTTTAGTTTTCTGGAAGGGTATTTCTCAATCCATGATTTCTTCAACCGAGAAAAAATTACTTTTTGTTTGCTCGAGGGGTTTTGATCCAGGTTCAGAGGTTAAATTTTTCCAAAAAACCCCTATACTACTGGCCCTTTCATCAAGGGCCTACTTCTGTAGGACAAAGCCTCATACGAAGTAGTATGGGAGGGTGCTAGAACTAGGTTTCTTCACCCTGGGAGAGGTCAGGTAGGTTAGGCAGAGGTGTGTTTGACTTGAAAATTATCAGATCACATATTACAGAACCCAGATCTATCAGTTCCTCTGCATCCACGTGCGCAATATCATGTATAATCGCAACGAACCACATATACAGGAAAATAAGGCAATTATGACAACTATTCTTGCATCAAGTCTAATAAATGGATTTATATCAATGGTTAATGCAACATAAACACATAACACAGTTACTTGCTGTAATGTTCCAAATCTGGAACTTGCTGCTCCATCGGGATTATCTTGAGATATTCCAATTTCCTTCTTTAGTGAGCTATCACAAGTCCATTTCAGAGATTGACTATTGGGGCATTTACAGGATATGTCTCCTTCAAAGAAGGGAGAGATCCTGAGGCTAGCTGGCCCTTCATAGACTCTGCCTATGGATATGCAATATTCCACCTCAGGAATTCCTGCTACAGTGTCATTGAGGACGCTCTATAAGGAATCTTCTACATAAATAAGACAAAACACCACTGGAATACCCTAGAATAACTCATATAAAACTCCCTTGCATAAAATTAGCTTAAAGAAATGCATCTAGATGGGTTATTCATATCTCCCCAATCTAGATTTCTGAAACAATGCTCAAAGAGTGAGCTACAACAATACATGAACATGAACATTAACTCTGCAAATATGAAATACATCATAAGAGGGGAAATGGTACAGAAAAAATTATATTATTATTTCAGCATGAATATACAAGAAATAATTGAGGGGATAAACCTCTTCATCCTCTAGAACCAACTCCAAGAATATACCATGTAATGCGAGAGTATTTGCAGCTACACAGAATGTCGGGAAACCATAACTACGTAGTATATTTGAGATATGTAGCTGCCAAATACATATAAAATGATAATGTAGCTGAAATATACAATAAAATAGCCCAAGAAAGGAAAATGGGCTCAATATGAGATTTCTAGCCAATCTCAGAGAGATTGCTAGAAATGCCGGACAAAATACAATAGTGACAACTAATTGTCACTGCAAGTGATACCAAGCAAATATGAGGCTATGGATAATTTGAAATTATGATTCCCTCCTCTAATAATGCCCTCAAAGGAAAAGGGGCTGATCCCCTTTTACTAAAAAGCACTCCTCCTGATGAGCACAAGAATCTCCCTCAACACTGCCCTCATGGAATAACGCAGTTCCTCCAAGTGACTGTGCAGTGGGAGATGGTGAATGAGTGAAGTGATGCCACAGATCTGAAATGAGGTCCAAGAGCCCTATATATATCTCTTCCCATATATAAATCACTCATCCACTAAAAAGAAAGTAGGGAAAGACTCAATGAGTTCCTCTGCTACTACCCCTGCTACATAGCACCATTCTGCTACATAAATAATGCTGCAATTGAAGGAGTGAGCTTGGAAAAATTCTGGAATGAGGAAATGCAACTCAAATCCTCTCCTCCCATGAGGAAGAGGTGGGGGATCCCCTCTTGGGAACACCCCCAATGCTGAAGAGCACTGCAGTCCTGCTAAACAACCCAAATGTGCAAGTCCTTGGCCTCACTACAAAATTTCTGAATCAAAGCATAAACCAAATGAGCTTCTCCTTCTTTCTTATAAATCAAACGGACTCTCTCTCACCATAGGTCCCACAATTAGTGTTTCCATTCACTTTGAATGCTTTCCCTCCAAAAACGACGTTGTCTTCTAAAGCAAGCCACCCCTCTAAGGCAGCGTTGTTGACTTGGTCAAAGATGGACAAATCAAGGTGATTCTCATCACGTTCACACAATTAGGTGTTTAGTTCAGCTGCTTATTTATCCTCCTTCCTCATAAGGAGTGTTATTTATCTATCACCAAGGGGTTAAGGGGTCTCCTTACCCATTTTATTAAGCAAAAATAAAATATGCCACTATAATGTTCCATTTTAGCTTCAGGCTAAAATTGGGAACATTACAGTCCTCCCCTCCCACATGTTGCTTTTCCCCAAGAAACTGCATAGAGAGAACAAAATTTCTTTCCCCCCTTCTTCTCTTATGGCCTCCTCATCAAAAATCTCCACCAATGCTCAAGATATGCTGCAACAAAAATATCCTCCAATGCCTCCTCCCAAGTATGCAAACTAGAATGGTGTACACCCTGAAAGATAGAAGGTGTAGGTGGAAATCATCCTACTGAACTATGGCATACTCAAGGTAGGAGTGATGAGATGCATGGGAATTATAATCCCACTGATGATCTCCTCAACCATGCTATCATCCAAATGAAAACCTTGCCCCTGGTTCTGTGCAATGTAATGTGGTTGAATGGAGACTTTTGCTGCTTCATCCCAATAAGCTCCTCTCTCCCTCTGTAGTACATATGGGGCTACTTCTATCCTTGGGATGAAATGGTATGGCCTCCAGGAGTGGCCCAAGCTACCCCATCAAAATATTCAGCAATGAAATGCCTCTCCAAATTCTCCAAGTGGTTTTCCCCACAAGAAGAGAAACGTAATAGTATGGAAATCATGGTTTTCCCAATGGTATCTCCTGCAATATAGAACATGTGTAATGGGGAGAATAGTGCTCCCAATGGGCTGTCCCAACATATAAGTCACTCTCCAAATGGTGCTCCCTGTGAATAAATAAGATTTAGAAATACAAGGTAGCATAATACAATGTAAACAAGCTTCCATAAGACAACTAGAGAGTGGGTCATTGCTCCTCTCATGGGACTAGCGCAGTGAGCCTCTTTTCTGCATAAAAAAAACAAGTGCTTTCCCAGCCACTTTTTTGCTGCAACACACATCTCAAAAGATAGGGACATGAAAATATAAATAGGTGCCAATGGCGCGCACCAAGGAAGATGTGGCTCCCTCCACAACCACCATAAGAATGGTCCATTATTTCTTCTAAAAAAGTCTACAAATACATCCTTGTACATTATGCAAGAGGGAAAAACTCCCCTTGACTCATCATGCTACTCAAACAAGGAAGAAAGCATAGTACAAAATGTGAGATTATACCTTCCCCGATTTGTACTTAAACTCTTGAGATGAAATGGTCCAACTGAGAATTTCCCTCTACCTCCAACGAGTAGGGAAGTGGCTGTGAGGTTCTCTCCATCATAATAAAGTAGGCTATGCATCTCTCCCTATGCTGATAGATGCCATGATGAATGCCCTCCAAGTGAACTCCTCTAGCCAATCAAATTATGCATCCAAGTGAATAGCTAGGAAGTCCTCATATGTTGCATGCAATAATCTCTTCTTGAGACTAGAAGCCCTAGCCAAGAAGAATTTGCCATAGTATTAGATGACCATATCATAAAATTTGCATCAGTTATCTCCCTCCTGGTCATAAAGAATCATGCATGCATCAAGATCCTAGGGAATACTCAACCAAATCTAATTCCTCCATCCTGGATCAATCCTCCACATAAACAACACTAGTGTTCTGCAATGTAGTGCTCCATCATGCTACTGCCTGCTACCCTGACATCCCCTCATGTCAAATTCATCATCCAAGTTGCTGCCATGCCATAATGCAGCTACTCATGCTCAAAGAGATGAAAATATCTGAAAATAAGTCTCCCATGAGAGACTATCACCTCCAAAGAATCTCCTGATCCTGGACAATGTAAGCATGAGTGGCCTCCATCTACTCCAAATAATGAAACAGTTATTCCCCAAAGGAAGTAATCTCTCTCTCACTAAATCCATGGAGCAGTCATCCCACATGATGAAGATGCTACCCTCCATCCATGTAGCAAACTCTATCATCGCAGTAAATCTGATGAAGAGGGGTTATACTTAAAATGAGAGAGTGTATATCTCCTCCTTGACTTTACCCCAAACCCCCTGCGTTGTGTTGGATCCCTATAGTGTCTACACCCCTCCGGAATCCATGAGTGGTGAATCAAATGGCATGATGCCTCTCATCATCTCTAGATCAAGTGGCCTTCCAGGTGGAAAGCCTCCAAAAAGTGAGACATCAAGATCTGAAATAGATTGCATGTATGAGTGGACTGATTTGTCCCTCTTTTTTCTATGTTGTGCAGTCTCTTTCCCATGTACAGAAATTTCTGAAATAGATAAGGGAGAATGCTCATCATCCCTTCATGCTGATCCTTCTTCTCTTTCTTCCTCCATCTCACAATCCCCAGAAAATGCTACATATGGCTCCGGAATTGTGCCTTGGTACCCACATGCAAAAATATTTGGAACTCCTTGCAAGGACACAAGGGCTCCTCTAGTGGAAGCAATGGCTTCCCTTTCACCTCCATGTGGTGATGGATCTCCTCCTAAAGTGAAAACGTTGTTGGTTCTTTCCAGTGTATGCAAAGTGTTTGTGTTTATGACACAATGAGTTTCACCAAGTTTTTCCATCAAACCCTTAGTGAATGCATCACATGTTTTCTCATTTGCATGGCAATGAAAAATAGAACCCTCAAACCAACAATCATGAGCCATACCTTGCAGTGTTTCTCCTCTAATGGCCTCATCTCCTTCCTCTATCCCCTTTGCAATGCAAGTGAACAAAGTACTACGCTGTCAATCTACATGTGTGGTTTAATGACCACAGCCTTATTCAAAATAGCTAGGATTTGTCTCATCAACAAACCTTTTTCAGAGAATTTCTCCAAATTTTTCCTTTCATCAAATCTTCAATGGTGTGCTCAATGGTATGGAAAAGAAGAAGGGAAACCTCCTCTTCCTTCATTCCTCTTTCCTTTTCTCCTTGTAAATCACCACTCCTTGGATAGTGGCTCCTCTTTCTGATAGCATTGGATCTTGGGCATCGGTTGAGCCAAGATCATGCTTCGATACCACTGTAATGTTCCAAATATAGAACTTGTTGCTCCATCGGGAATATCCTGAGATATTCCAATTTACTTCTTCAGTGCACTATCACAAGTCCATTTCATAGATTGAATGTTGGGACATTTACAGGATATGTCTCCTTCAAAGAAGGGAGAGATCCTAAGGCTAGCTAGCCCTTCACAGGCTCTGCCTATGGATATGCAACATTCCACCTCGAGAATTCTTGCTACAGGGTCCTTCAGGATGCTGTATAAGGAAGCTGCTACATAAATAATACAAACCACCACAGGGATTCCATAGAATAACTCATATACAACTCCCTTGTAGAAAATGAGCTTAAATAAATACATCTAGATGGGTTATTCAGATCTCCCCAATCTAGAGTTTTGAAACAATGCTCAAAGAGTGAGCTACAACAATACATGAACATGAAAATTAACTCAGCAAATATGAAATACATAATAAGAGGGGAAATGGTACAGCCAACATTATATTATTATTTCAGCATGAATATACAAGAAATAATTGAGGGGATAAACCTCTCAATCCTCTAGAACCAACTCCAAGAATATACCATGAAATGAGGGAGTAGCTGTAGCTACACAGAATGCCAGGAAACCATAACTGCGCAGTATATTTGAGATATGCAGCTGTTGAATACATATAAAATGATAATTTAGCTGAAAGATACAAGAAAATAGCCCAAGAAAGGAAAATGGTCTCAATATGAGATTTCTAGCCAATCTCAGGGAGATTGCTAGAAATGATGGACAAAATACAATAGTGACAACTAATTGTCACTGAAAATGAAACCAAATGAATATGAGGCTATGGATAATATGAAATTATGATGCCCTCGTCTGATAATTCCCTCAAAGGAAAAGGGGCTGATCCCCTTTTACTCAAAAGAACTCCTCCTAATGAGCAGAAGAATCTCCCTCAACACTGCCCTCATGGAATAACGCAGTTCCTCCAAGTGACTACGTAGTGGGAGATGGTGAATGAGTGGCATGATGCCACATATCTAAAATTAAGTACAAGATACCTCTCTACAACTCTTCCCATGAAGAAATCACTCCTCCACTAAAAAGCAATTAGGGAAAGAATCAATGAGTTCCTCTACTACTACCCCAGCTACATAGCACCATTCTGCTACAGAAATAATGATGCAACTGAAGGAGTGAGCTTGGCCAAATGAAAAAATGAGGAAATGCAGCTAAAATCATCTCCTCCCATTAGGAAGAAGTGGGGGAACCCCTCCCGGGAACACCCCCAGTGCTCAAGGGCACTGCAATCCTGCTAAACAGCCTGGATGTGCAAGTCCTTGGCCTCACTACGAAATTTCTGAATCAAAGCATAAACCAAATGAGCTTCTCCTTATTTCTAATAAATTAAATGAACTCTCTCGCCATAGGTGCCACAATTATGGTTTCCATTCACTTTGAATTCTTTCCCTCCAAAAACTGTATTGTCTTCTAAAGAAAGCCACCCCTTTAAGGCAGTGCTGTTGATTTGGTCAAAGATGGTCAACTCAAGGTGATTCTCATCATGTTCACACCATTAGGTGTTTATTTAAACTACTTATTTATCCTCCTTCCTCATAAGCTATGTTATTTCTGTATAAACAAGGGGTTAAGGGGTCTCCTTACCCATTTTATTAAGAAAAAATAAAATATGCCACTATAATGTTCCATTTTAGCTTGAGGCTAAAATTGGGAACATTACACTTGCGGATCTCAATATAGAATTATGCATACCATAATAGATCTAGTTCACAGTATAAACATGTAACACAAGTATTTTCGCAGCTTAAATCAATGACAAAGAGCACACATAAATAGATATCACAGATTCAATAGATTCATAGATTTCAACAGCCTTCCGCATTCATTAATGCTTCAGTTCCTTTTACAATACCCAAAAACCCAACCTGCGCACACAGCAGTAGGGTCCATACATAGCAGTAACGAGGATCTCCATGCACATAACCAGCATGAGTCCTTTCCCCAAAAAACCCAAACAGATCTACTAATTCGTAATTCACATCAATCTTAATCCTAGTTTGTCTTACAACTCAAAAAGGTTCAACTACTTATACTATTTTAGCCTACGCATCCAATGGTCTGCAAACCATGGTTTGCAGACTCTTGGTCTACCCTTGACCAACTTATAATGCATGAGGGGTTTTTACCCACCCCAAAACCCCTACGTTAGAATAAATATAATAAAAAATATACAAAAATGGACCATATTCACAGCTCTTGTAGGAGACCCTATTCCAACAGTCCCCCAACACAATCTTGTGACTCGTCCCAAGTCACTTGTGGCAGTGGGGTCTCCACCTGCGCCTGTATGCCTACTATGGACATAGAGTCATTTGATCCAATACAGTTTGATCCAGCTACCATTGATGTAGCCGGGGAGGATATCTCTATAGAGGTAGCAAGCCTAACCACTCCGCCATTCTTGATCTCCTTAACTATGTAGGGACCAAGCCAATGTTGTCGGAACTTCCCAGAATGCTTTGAAAACTAGCTATCATAGAAGAGGACCAATTGGCCTTCCGTGAAAGTCTTTTGGCTAATGTGTCGGTCATGCCAAGCTTTATCGTGGGCCTTCTGGACTTTCTGATGGAAATTCACAATAAACCGATCTTCCTCCAAAGTGATAAGTTGTGCTAATCGCTCTTCCATGACGTTTGGTTCTGCCATTTTTGTAAATGTTGCGATATGCAGACTAGGAAAAATATACTCTATGGGCATAATGGCTTCTTTACCATAAACCATCCTGAATGGGTTTTTTCCTGTTAACCTCTTGCAGGTTCTTCGATAGGCCCAGAGGATCGTCAAGATGCGCATGTCCCAATCGTTGCGATCAACATTACATACCTTGGTCAGTGTATGCTCCAAGATTTTATTAAAAGCTTCAACCGTGTCATTGGCCTGGGGGTGATATGGCATGCTCTTCACATGATGGATTTGGAATTCCTCATTCAAAGATCGAATTGTTTCATTAACAAAGTGTGTACCTCTGTCACTCGTGAGAATCTTTGGACATACAAACCTAGTCAGGATTTGTTCAAAGATGAAATGTGCAGCAATATCCATAGTAAAATCATTTATTGCTTGTGCTTCCTCCCACCTGGTTACATAGTTGATGACCATAATAATGTAGCGTGCACCCATATTTTTTCTTGAGGGGTTGATAGGCCCGATGAAGTTGATATCCCACTTATCAAATGCTTATAGGTCCATTTGTGGTTGAAGGGGCATTTCATCTCTACGGGTGGCCTCCCTATTTGTTGGCACGTATCACAGGCTTTAAAATAGTCGTGGGCGTCAGTATGCAAGGTTGGCCACCATAACCTATCTCTCAAGATCTTCTGCGTTGTTTCTTTCCCTGCATAGTGACCTCCTACTACTTTGTCATGAGCGTCAGTCAAGAAATCATACCTTTTGTGCTCCAAAACATATCTTCGCAATACTTCATCTACCCCCATCTTATATAAGTGTCCTGTGATGATGGTAAATTTTTCTGCCTGGGTGAACGACTCTTTTTTCTGCTATACAAGGTACTCTCGAGGTGTCATCTCGGTAGTCAAGAACTGAATGATATCAGCAAAGTGTGCATCAAATACCTTGATAGGAAATAGTTGCGCATCAAGAAATATGACTTCCAGGTCGGTTGGCTGCTCGCCGCTCTTTATTCGAGACAAGTGGTTTGGCCTAGCATTCAACTTGCCTGGCTTGACTATGATTTCAAAGTCATACTCTTGAAATAGCAGTAGCCACCGGCATATTTCCCCCCCCAACACAGGCTTATTGACCAGGTATTTTAAATCTGAATGGTTTGTGAACATTTTGAAGTGACCTCCTAGCAAGTAAATATCGATGTTGTGAAATAAGCAAACAGAGCGGTCGAGAGCGTTCACTTCCTGATCGCTTTTGTTCGCTCCAGAGAGCTTCCTACTTGGAAAGCCAACCGGATGGTCAATATCTCCTTCCCCTGGCTACATAAGGACAGCCCTGAGAGTAATGTCTGATGCATTGACATGAACATGAAATACCTTCTCCCAATCTAGAAAGATGAGAATAGGTGTCGAGACCATATTTTCCTTTAGTAGCTCCAAGCTATTTTGGCATTCGTCATTCCAAAAGAATGAAACATTCTTCTTGAGAAATTTTTCCATAGGGGTAGTAATCAGCACATAGCCTTGAATGAATTTTTTGTAGTAGGCTGTGTGTTCAACGATCGAGCGTAGCTGCTTCTCCGTGGTTGGTACTGGAAAATTTATGATAATTGTGATTTTGTCAAGATCTACCATTAGTCCTTTCCGACAAACTATGTGGCCGAGGAAGGTCTGAAGGGTATGCAGAAGATAAAATTATTGATATTTAGGGAAATATGGTGTTTCCGGAAAGCATCCAACATCATGTGCAGGTTTGAGACATGTGCCTTGACCAGGTCAAAGACAGTCCAATCATCAAAATACACCTCGCGGAACTTATGAATGAATTATTTCAAGACTGTGACAACGACCTGTGAGAAGATCGCAGGGGTGTTTTTGAGTCCAAAAGGCATCACATTATACTAAAAATATCCCCACTTGGTGGCAAACGTGGTTTTACTGCCGTCCTCAAGTGCGAGTCTTATCTGATGGTATCCTGAGAACCCGTCCATGAAAGAGTATGCTTCCTGTCCTCCCACGTTGTCGAAGATTTCGTTTGAGAATGGCGTCGGGAATGGATCATGAATGCAGGCATCGTTTAACTTGCGTAGGTCGAAACAGATATGAATCTCTCCCTTATTTTTTTTCTCCTGAACCACCATTGGATTGACCTAGTTTGATTGTTGAACAGGTTCAATGATCCCTGAAGAAAGAATTTTATCAAGCTCCTCCTTGAATTTCTGCTTATATTTGTGGTTCAACCTATAAGGTTGCTGCTTTATGGGTCGCGCATCAGGTTTGAGAGTGATATACATGACCCCTAAGTCCCCCGTGATCCCCTTTAGCTTGGAAAACTTTGTAGGGAACAAGTCCTGATATTGTGTAAGTAATTCAACCACTTTACCTACTATATTCTCATCTCAATAGTCCCCAATCTTAGCCAATTTAGGGTGCTCTTTTGTCCCAATGTTTACTTCACACAGTTTGAAAGGCTTAATGACATCCACTTCCCTTAGTGTAGGTCCTTCAATGGCGTGTTCCCCTTCCGACTCTAGGATAGAGACACACTGCGGATCATCTTCATCTTTCTCACTTGCCAAGCTGCAGTAGTTGAAAATATCTTGCATCTGCATTTCCCATGTCCAAATTCCAAATACTGCAAAAGAGCTGGTCTTGCCAAACATGAACGTATATATGTCTTGAAGAGCTTAGTCAAGTGCCTCTGAACCCCCTATCAATCCAAATGTTCCTATAAAGCCATTCTTCAAAATTTCCCAGTGGCAGGTGCGCTGATGTAGCTCCGCATCCAGGTACCAAGTAGTGGAGATTGGACCCAATGTGTGAATGAATAAGTGAACCCACTCCCCTATAGTTCGTTCATCCCACGCCTCCATCCATGCAACCACGTGTTCACGCAGATCCCCTAGGCCAAGGAACAGCTTGACCCATACCTCTGCTGGGGTCTCAAATCACAAGAGCAACCTACCTCGACGATCCTCCCAGGTCAGGAATGCTTCCTTATGCATCTCCCACCATCGTGCAGGGGTTGCACGAATTTCTAGGTTAAGGGCCCATAACCTTCATTCCCTGGGAACCTTGGCTTCAAATTCCTACATAAATTCTCTAACATTACAAGAACCATCAAAATAAGGTAGATCTCTTACCTCGGAGGAGATGCAGCAGAAGTTCTTCGTGATCTGAAGACATCTCAGCGCAGAGACATCATGTAACCAATTTTTCCAATTCTCTATTTCCCCATCAGAGTCGGAGAAACATTCACTGTCCTTTTCCCAGAAAAGTACCCCCTTCACCATGGGGTTGATCTAGTCTTCATCTCACACAGTCAACTTATAAATGTGATCTACATCCTCTTCGTCACACACTGATTCTGTGTATCATTCACCCTCTACCGAATCTAATGGTACTATTACCCTTTTACCATTATTCTCGAATACTATGCTTCTATTCTTTAGGTTAATTATGCCTCCCATATCGATGGCCCAATCCAAGCCTAGGAGCACAGGGTAGGGGTCTTCATCTTCGACAATCTAAATTAATTCAAAGTCAGTCCAGACCTTAACCACTGCGATATCCACTACAATATTTGATAGTCTTCCTAGTGGAATGATCTTATGTTTATTGGCCATACGCAGCTAGATAGTGGACCATTCTAAATTAGGTTCCCTCATGTGTTGCCAAGTTTTTTTAGGTAATACATTCGCGTCTAACCCTAGGTCCAAAATAACCTGATCCATCTTGTAATCACCGATCTGCGTATTCAACTGCATCTCTCTGCTGGTGTGTTTCTTATACCCATAGAGTTTATGTACATCCTTGATTTCTAGAGGGAGGATAGGTCGCATTGCGCATCTATCTATCAATGCCTAGAGATTTTCCATAGCCCTCAAGTTGTGTAGCAACTTCGTACATGCTTGTAAAAAGGGTTTGACCTCCTCATCTCTCTTGAGGTCCTCAGGGGGCTACGAAGTAAATGCCTCTACCTTGGCAAAGTCCTGGCAAGTTGCGATAAATGGTTCTTTCTCCTTTTTGGATCCAACCCTTCCTCTTTGCTAACTATTGGTTGGATTAGAGTATCGTTTGTAGTTTTCTTCCCAGGCCCCCCAGTGGCCATCCCACTACGTGTTATGACATTTATGCTTGGATATTTGTCTAGTAGTTAAGCCTTAACCCTCTGCACATTCTGCGTAGGTGTTGACTTATTTTCCTGCATCTTCCCTATCAAGACTGGATAGTCTTCAATTGCATGGTCCAACTGCCTATAATACCGGCAGGTCTGTCTTATGGGGTTTGGACAGTCCCTGGAAAAGTTCCCTACCTCTCCACAGTTATAACAGATGATTTTCCCTCATACCTAACTTGCGCTTCCACCTCTTCCGCCTCCCCTGACCCTTGTTAGGGAACCCCCTACACTCGAGAGGGATCTGGGTGAGGATGGTTCCAACTGCACCCTATATATATTCCCCCGATTGACTGTCAAATAATACGTTCGAAAATTATGTTCATCATGTCCTACTGACATGCAGAACCTGCACCATTGTTGTTTTACTTCTGGGATGTACACAACAAGGCAGGGATAGTGGTTTGTGTTGTGCAGCCCTACAACGCAGCAATCATCACACCATAGTGCTAGCCCACTTGGTCCTGCCACTTCCCTAGGGCACAGTGGACTAGGTCCCCCAACCTGCACGTATTCTGTTAACAACGGGCAGTTATCCTTGGTCTGACCATTCATCTCGCAACGTATGCACCATATTTCTAGGCTAGCCTCTGCGCCTCGCTCCTTTCACAAGTTCTGGATCTCCATGTGCATCGCCTCCATTTTTCCTTGGATCTACTGGACACCTAGCTAGGAATCGTCTCTGGGCACAGCTTCTAACTTCATAGCGACCTCTAGGGCTTTTTCCAGTGATTTGAGAGTTTGGTGAGCCATAGGTACACGCAAGTGAGGCATCAACATAGTAATGAACTACTCCGTGTGCTGTGCTTCATCATACTGAAATCCTCCTTCCTTGATCACCTTATTCAGACATTGATCGGTCTCCCATACAGATTCAGAAGGCCCTTGCTTGAAATCATTTAGTGTTAGGTCCCTATATTACTAGTGTAGTCCCTTATTATGTTAGTGTAGCCACATTTACTTTTATTGTTTTACCCCTGTAACCCCCATATTGTTATTATTGTGCCCTTACATTATTATTGTTAGGTCGGCTATGATTACATTGTGGCCCCATGGACTCCTATATATAGAAAGGAGGTTTTGTCATTTGCATCATCCATGAATTTTTCATTCATGTAATGTATTGGAGGTTACCCCCTCGAAGTGGCTTATTTCTAAGGCGTTGATATCTCTCTTCTTCTATTTTTGGAGATGGCTTCACAACATTTGGTATCAGAGCTTTGAGATTCTCTGGTTTTGTTGCTCCAAACAAGGCAACGTGGAATTTTTGCTATAAATTTTTTTTCTACGAAGGTTCAGAAGCTAAAATGTTTAGAGTGCGAAGAAAATATCTTGAGCAACATCATTGCAAAATTTCAGAGCTTGGTTCACAATATTTTCAGAGATATGATTTGTGGAAGTTAGGTCATTTTGCAAGCTCCTAAATTTAACCTAAACAATTCATCGTGGAATTGTCACTACAAAATTTCGTATACGAAGGATCAAAAGATCAATTTTCGAGGATCTTGGTTCGCAATATTTGCGGAGATATGATATGTGTAAGTTAGGGCTTTCTCAGGCTTCTAAATTTCATCTCAAAGAGGTGATCGTGGGAAAATATTCATAGCTCTCTCTATGAGCATCAGATTGCAATGTTGTAAAAAGTGGCCACAAGTACACAAAATTTAGTTTTCTGTCTATCAATTTCAGAGCCAAAGGAGGAAACAGTGACATGTGGCAAGTCATACAAGTTTTCTATACTGAACTAGTCCATGACTGGGTCATTGTGGGAGATTGGACATAAATTTTCCTTGAAGATTCCAAATCATATCATACCTATGGCATTTGAAAGAAGCTTTAGAGGGCTACTAGAGGGCCGAGTTTTAGATATTTAGGATCCACAATTATAGAGATAATTCAATTTCAATATCGAGCTCCTCGAAAGCGAGTAAAAGGTGTGTATTTGTTTTTTCTAAATTGCATAAGTCTTGTTTGAAGAATCAAGTTGAATTGATTCCAAGGGAATTTTGTAGAATATATATCAATATTTGGTTCTAAAATGCCCCCCTAAAAATAATTCAACACCTATTAATCCTTTAGAAGGCTCTACTATGAATCATGAATATGAAGAAACACAACATGAGATATCAAAATTACAAGATCAAGTGCACCAAATTTCCCTATCGCAAAGAGAAACAAAAAATGAAATTCAAGTTCTTAAGAAAGGCATGGAAAATAAGATGGATGGTTTGAAGAAAGGCGTGGAAGCTAAGATTAATGGTTTGGAACCTATGATGGATGGCATGGAAGTGGGCATGGAAGCTAAGATGGATGTCATGGAAACTAAGATGGATGACATGGAAGCTAAGATCAATGAAAAAATTAAAGACAACATGGAAAACATGAAGAATTATTTGGAAAAGTTGATACAATAAATGTTTCCTAATGGCGAAAAGATAATAGAGGAAACTCATGATGAGAACAAAATAAATGTTAATCATGATTTCATAAACTCTAATGTTGGATGGAAGAACCACCATATTCCAAATATGGATATGAGTAAGTTTGATGGCAAGGATCCTGTAAGATGGATACTACAGATGGAGCAATATTTTGATCTCAATAATGTGCAAAACACACAAAAGGTACGCATTGAAACTTTACATTTATAAAAAAATACATTTGTATGGTATCGATGGCCTTTCTCTCGTAAAAAAAAATTCACTTGGTCAATTTTTGATGGAGGAAATGATAGCACATTATGAGGATACAAAAAGCAACACCTTCTTTAGCGAACAGATAACTCTCAAATAAAAGGGTTTAGTGGAAGAGCACATTTAGGACTTCCAAAAATTCAATATAAGGGTAACTGATATTTCAGAGGAACAAAGGATTGATGTCTTCATAGGGACTTCAAAGGATAACATCCAACATGAAGTTCGCGTTTGGGAACCTGATTCATTGGAAAAGGCATTCAGGTTGGCAAGAAAAATTGAATGTAAAATTATGGCAACAAGGAAGCCTACCACTCACATATATAAAGATGGAAGTGTTTCTACTCCTATACTTCCACAACCTACAAGGTTTACACCACAACAATTGGAAGAAAAAATAGCAAAAGGGCTTTGCTATAGTTGTGATAGAAAAATACACTAAAGGTCATAAGTGTGTTGAGAAGAACTTATTTTACATAGATTGTGAAGAGGAAGAAGAAAACGAATTGGAATCTTCAAAAGAAGAAGATATACACCAAGAACCAACCCTAGAAGAGGAAGAAATGAGTTCGACCATATCATGTAATGGATTGGCAAGAATTACCACTCCTCAAACTCTCAAGATAGAAGGACATATCAAGAAGAAAAAGGTAATAGTGTTGATTGATTCGGGTAATACCCATAATTTTATTCATTGTAAGGCAGCCAAGGAATTGAATTTTTTCCTATACCCATCACCAGAGTGTCAAGTGATGGTTGCAAATGGAGGAACTACAAATTTCTATGGAAAATTCCATAATATAAGGCTAACCATGGGGGAATATGTATTGAATGGGAGGTGTTGATTTTGTACTAGGAGTACAATGGTAACAATATTTGGGGATGGTAGCTATTAATTTTCAAGAAATTTTCTTGAAATTTCTTTTCACAAGGAAATGAAGTCGAATTATGGGGTATTGTAGGGAAGCTGGGAAAGATAATAAGCTTTAATTTCATGACAAAGCTTCTGAAGAAAAAACAATGAGGCGTAATTACACAACTATGCTCACTAGAAGTTCCAACATCAAAATCATCTATTTCTGCAGATCTCAAAAAGTCTTGGACAATCATTCCAAGGTGTTTGAAACTCCCAAAGGACTCCCACATATTCGTGATCATGATCATGCTATTTGTTTGATTCCAGGAAGTGTTCCTGCAAACATCAGGCCTTATAGATATCCTTATGTCCATAAGAGTGAAATTGAACACATGATTGTAGAAATGTTAGAGGCAGGTATAATTCAACCAAGTCAAAGTTCTTTCTCTGCTCCAATGGTATTGGTGCAGAAGAAGGATGGATCATGGCACATGTGTCTGGATTATAGGGAGCTCAATAAGCTCACCATTAAAGATAAATTTCCCATTCGTGTTATTGATGAATTATTGGATGAATTACATGGAGAAATTTATTTCACCAAGTTGGATCTTTGTTCAGGATATCATGAAATTAGAATGAAGACTGGAGATATTCATGGGTTGATGAATTCCATTTTCAAACCCTTCCTTAGAAAAATTTTGGTAGTATTTTTTGATGATATACTAATCTACAGCATGTCTTGGAAGGATCATGTTCAACATGTTGACATGGTGCTAAAACTATTGCAGGAGAAACCATTATATGCAAAAACATCCAAATGTTTCTTTGGAGTACAAGAGGTGGAATATCTAGGTCATATTGTATCTCACGAGGGTGTTAAGGTAGACCCTAACAAAATTAAAGCCATTAAGGAATGGAGAGTCCCCACAACCATAAAGTAGTTGCGAGAATTTCTTGGGTTAACTGGGTTTTATTGTAGGTTTTTTAAGAATTATGGGAGAATAACAACACCTCTATCAATATTATTGAATAAATATGCATTTTCATGGAATTCTGAAGCAACTAAGGCCTTTGAACATTTAAAAGAGGAAATGTGCCTAGCACCGGTCTTAGCTATTCCAGACTTCACAAAAACCTTTATTGTGGAATGTCATGCCTCAGGAAATGGAATTGGTGTTGTTTTAATGCAGGAAGGAAGACCCATTGCTTTTGAAAGTCATCCAATCAAATGGAAGTATTTACAGAAATCTATTTATGAGAAGGAAATGTTAGCAATACTACATGCACTAAAGAAATGACGACCTTACCTAACGGGAAGACACTTCAAAGTAAAAACTGATCACGACAGTCTTAAACACTTTTTGAAACAAATACGATCTTCAGAAGAGCATCAAAAATGGGTCACAAAGATGTTGGGTTATGACTTGGAAATAATCTACAAAAAAGGGAAGCTAAATGTTATTGCAGATGCACTCTCAAGAAAAAATGAAGAGGTGGAACCATTGCTTTGTGCCATTTTTATTATCCAACCAGATTGGATAACCGAAGCAAGGTATGAATGGAAGAAGGATGAAGAAGTGTGGACGCTCATTCAAAAGTTGCAGCAAGATCCCAGTACATATGATACTTTTAGTTGGAAAAAATATTCCTTATGGTACAAAGATTGCTTATATCTTTTTAAGAATTCCCAATTGTAATATTCCAAAATTTTATGGAATATGAAAAACTTTTGTTTTTTCTTTAGGAGGAGAATAAAAGGGTTACAAAACCCCTTGCTAATAAAAATCTGAATAAGGAACCCTCATAATGTGAAATGGGATCAATAAATAACTAGATTTCACACCCCATGTGTGAAAAGAGACAACTTGGAGGTGGATAATTCTAGAAGAGGCCAAGTTAACTGCGCAGGTTGAGAAGATAAGGTTCACTTGGTGGGCCAGCGTAGTTTGCATGAGAGGGAGATCATTCTAGAGAGGAAAATCTAAGGTGTAGGGCCCATGGCAAGGCACCTCTCACTTGTTTAAAATAAGAACGAAGTAGCCATTCTCATTCATTTTTTTATTATCATTTCTATTGTCTTCTCAGACAAGTGCATTCTCCAGCTGTTTAGCTGAGATGCTATACTACTAGCACTTGGTGTTCCCAGGCAGGAATCCCATATATTCCAAAGAGTAGCTCTTGGAAGAGACTTTTCTTCGTATTACCCATATTCTAGCTTCACACCAAAGCATTCCATTCAGCTCTAGTGTAGCCTCCATTGGTGGTTGAGTTGTGTTGCTGGGTGTTCCAGGGGAGGATTTCTCAACATCACTTCCGGCATTGTATTTCAGAGGAGGGAGTCTCCATTCCTTTGGGAGATCAGTGAGGGAGCTTATGATATTCATTCCATCATATTTGGCATCAGGCCAAGCATTTTCCACCAGTAGAAGAGCATCCCTCTTCCTTGACTGCGCAATTTCTAGAGAACATTTGCAGTGAGGGTTGCAGCATTTCAGTGGGTAGTGAGATCTTCAATGAAAGGATCATCCTTTCATTTGGGATATTATGCAGAGGATTTACATCAGATATTTCATCATATTCAGCAAGGCTCCTCCTATTTCTAGTTTCTATTGAGTTGCAACAGCTTCCCAACAATTCCGGCATTTTGGTAAAATTGTCATTTTGTCTAGTTTCCAGCCAATCCTCTTAAAGGATTGTTGTATTGTATTTTTAGGGGTTGAGACCTTGTTCCCCTTTTATTTATTTGAGCTTACATTTCTGTATCATTCATGTCCATGTATTTACTACTGCAGTGCCTCCATAGACTGCGCAGTCTTAGTTGGGAATAAACTATGTAAGCAGTGCTTTCTCCATTCCTATGCACATGTCTCATTGAGGCTCTTTACTTGATTTGAGTAATAGATTCCTCAAGATTTTTTCCACATTTTATATTGAATATGTATTTAAAGGCTGATTACATCTTCATGAGACATGGCTCCCTTGAAATAACACCGCCATTTCCTTGTTGACCAAAGTGTAGTTGCTGCCTCTTTATTTGGGCACTTTCTAGGAGATCTAGTTTGGGGATATCTATTTAACCCATATAGATTCATTTATTTGATCTCAAATTATATGTAGGAGCTGTATGATATGTGATATAAGGCATCCCAACATTGGTTTTCCTTATTTTTGCAGTGGCTTCCTTATACAGCGTCCCCTTGGACACTGTGGCAGCAATTCCTGAGGAAGGAATTTCACATATCTATAGACAGAGTCTGTGAATTGCCAGGTAGCCTCTATATCTCACCCTTCCTTGTGAAGGTGAAATATCTAGAAAATTCCCCCACAGTCTATCTCTGGAATAGACTTGTGATATTTCTGAAAAAAGGAACATTATAATGGTATCAGAGCACCTTTCTTGGCTCAGCCTGTGGCCGTCAAAGCCCAAGAAAGAGAACAGAAGATGAAGAGGATGAGATTGATCCCATCCATTTTTGAAAAGAATAATAACCTCCCCAAGGAGGAAGAAAAAATAGAAAAGGAAGACCCCTGAACTTCCTATTCTCATCTAGAAGCAAACAAGAAAATGAGTAAGAGGAGTTGGAAGGAGATTGATGGAGAATCTCTAAGGAAGTTTGAAATTGGGGAAAACCCTAGATTTGCACATGGTGGAGGTAAGCATGCAGCCACACACCATCATGATGAAAAATTCATTCAAAGACCCATCATTCCTATGAGGGAGATGAAAGGTGGAGGAAAGGTGAATAAGGAGGAAACCCTTAGTGATTTCTTGAAGGAGTATGAGTCTCACACTCATGAATTCAGAAATCAGCCCACTTTTTCTGAGTTTTTCAAGAGAAAGGTGAAGGGAAAGGAGCAACAAGATAGATTTCATCTATCTAATTTTGGAGGTTTTCCTTCATATTCAGCCAAATATGGGGTGACGGAGCTAAACACCCTCCAATAGCAGCACCACATTTCAAAAGAAGAAATCATCAAGGTCACAACGCTGCATTTGAGAGGTAAGGTTCATGCATGGTGGAAACTTGAGTCCATTTCTTTTGAGAATGCTAAAGCTTCATCTTATGTAAACTTCACTAAGTCATTGGTGAAAATATTTGATCAGAACATTGTTGAAGCTCATGTGATCGAGTTAAACCAAGGGGCTCAAACAAAACCCCTACATAGAAACGCAGAACCACCTCAAGGAACTATGGCAGGGGCTGAAAACTTGCATCACGACTTGTTGGAGGAAAAAATTTCATCCCACACCTTTGAGCAACAAAACAAAGAGTTTTCTTTTCCAAAGGTGGATCACGTCATTGGGATGTTGCCCAAATTTATTGCAAAAACAGAGGGCAACAACGGTGCCAAATCTAGAGATCATATAGTGCCTCATGCAGAGGAAGAAGGAGCTTTTGCTCCAAACAGAGGGATTCTTGTAACTTTGCAAGAAGGTCCCCAGGATCTCATGCATGTAGATCAAGGCACATTTCATGATTCACATGCACCATTAGAGAGGAGGTGTAAAACCATGAAGACTTAGGGAGAAGATAGAGGAGAGATCCAGCATCATGGGATGAGAAGGGCCCATCTCTATCCATTTTTGGAGGTCATTACACCTAGGGAGGTGATTGAGCTGTGCAGTAAAAGCAAGGACAGGATTTTTCATCCATATATGTAGTCATCTTCAAATGAGAATGTCTCATTGAGTGGATACATCACACCAAGGAAGCCACTGGTTCAGATGAGGAGGATAGATGCTTCAAACAGTGAGGCATCAATCATTGATTTCAGTAGTGTGGAGGCCTTAGGACAGCTTGTTGTAGCACTGGGGGTCTTAGGTAAAAGAAAATCAGAGGGGAGAATCCCCTCAATATCATTCTTACCCACTCTCCTTTCAGTACCTGCGCTGTGGAAGGGGAAGGAAGGGAAGGACAATAGCCTTCCCACTTGTATAGTTGGCATGGGAGCAGTATATGCACACCACTCTTTGGAGGAGTGGGCACAGTCACTTCTTTTCCTTGGGAGGAAGAGGAGAGATTCATCTATGAGTTTCTCCCTTTGAATGAGTAGAAAACATGGTAAGGACATTGTTCATTTACATTATTTACATGTTGATTCCTTAACCATGTATATGCAGGATGTTGCTCCAAACAGGAGCATTCTTTGTCAAAGGCTCATTTGTCTACTTGGGGCCAAAAGCATAGTTGATGACCATCCCCTTGATGGACTTGGGGGAGATTTTTATTTTGGATGGAATGCTCCTCATGTCTCATACACCATTCATTTCCTCCAAATACATGAGGATAATGTAGCAGCAAACCGGTGGTTGAATAGCCACATATTTTGTCATTCTCTCTTGCAGTTCGTGCCCAAACTGCATTGATTTCATAAGAGGGATCAATGTCCCACTCACTTGCTATATATGGGAGCCAGCATGAATTTTTCTTTGGCTCTCTATGCTATTGTAGATCATACAATTGTTGGGAGCATGATTGGGAGAAAGGCACATGGGATGGATGTGTCCTTTGGGGGAGAAGATCCCCATACTTTTTGCAGGGCATGCTCAAAGGGGAGCATGGGAAATTATGTGGCCACCATAGTTCAGCATTTATTCCTTCTTGAGGTGAGCCATGGGAGTGATGGGGAGTCATATGATGGTGTTGATCTCCTTCCCATTAAAAAGGAGAGACATTGGGCTAGCTTGATTCACAATGGAGGAGGGAGTATCCTTGGAGATCCAAAAATCATCTTGCAACTTGAGGGAAACATTTCTACAGCCCAAGAGTAGCCTTCACTCTACACTTTTCATAACTAGAAAGGTGAACAACATGGGGTAGCCTATGATTCCTACCACTTTCAGATTTTTAGCCCACCTTCTTTGTTGGAGCTCAAGGTGGAAGAAGATGTTCAACAATTGCCTTATCTAGAGGTGACTAGATTGTTGTGGATGATTGCTTGGGGGTGGAGGATCCATATGAGGGAAATTTTTTCCCAATAAATCATGACACCATGCCTCAAGGAAACCTCTAGATAACACCTTATTTCCTTCTTGATTACATTCCATGTTCATGATGATAGCCACTTTGGCTAGTTTACATGCTGGGGAGGAACAATATGGAGACTCTTTGTTGATACAACATCTCATTCTCCATGAGAATTTCATCATAAATAGATGCTACAGTTGGAGGATGAGTACATCCTACAGTTCTATCCTTGCAGTTGCTTGAGGACAAGCAACATCTGGGAGGGGAGGACTGTAATATTCCAAAATTTTAGGGAATATTAAAAAATTTTGTTTTTTCTTTAGGAGGAGAATAAAAGGGTGAGAAAAAACTTGATAATAAAAATCTAAATAAGGAACCCTCATAATGTGAAAGGGGATCAATAAAAAACTAGATTTCACCCCCCATGTGTGAAAAGAGACAACTTGCAGGTGGATAATTCTAGAAGAGGCCAAATTAACTACGCAAGTTGAGAAGATAAGGCTCACTTGGTGGGCCAGCACAGTTTGCATGAGAGGGAGATCATTCTAGAGAGGAAAACATAATGTGTGGGTCCCATGGCAAAGAACCTCTCACTTTTTTAAAAGAAGAATGAAGTAGCCATTCTCATTCATGTTTTTATTATCATTTCTATTGTCTTCTCATACAAGTTCATTCTCTAGCTGTTTAGCTGAGATGTTGTTCTGTTAGCACTGGGTGTTCTCGTGTGGGAATCCCATATCTTCCATAGATTTTCTCTTGGAAGAGATTTTTCTTCATATTCCCCATATTCTGGCTTGAGGAAAAAGCATTCCATTCAGCTACAGTGTAGTCTCCATTGCTGGTTGAGTTGTGTTGCTGGGTGTTGCAGGGGAGGGTTTCTCAACATCACTTCCGGCATTGTATTTCAGAGGAGGGAGTCTCCATTCCTTTGGGAGATCAGTGAGGGAGATTCTAATCTTCATTCCATCATCTTTTACATCAGGCCAATCATTTTCCATCAGCAGAAGGGCATCTCTCTTCCTTGACTACGCAATTTCTAGAGAACATTTGCAGTGAGGGTTGCAGCATTTCAGTGGGTAGTGATATCTTCAATGAAAGGATCAAAATTTCATTTGGGAGATTAAGAAGAGGATTTACATCAGATATTGCATCATCTTCAGCAAGGATCCTCCTATTTTAAGTTTTTATTGAGTTGCAGCAGCTGCCCAGCAACTCCGGCATTTTGGTAAAATTTCCATTTTGTCTAGTTTCTAGCCAATCCTCTTAAAGGATTGTTGTATTGTATTTTCAGGGGTTGAGACCTTGTTCCCCTTTTCTTTATTTGAGCTTAAATTTTTGTATCATTCATTTCCATGTATTTACTGCTGCAGTTCCTCCAGAGATTGCACAGTCTTAGTTGGGAATAAACTATGTAAGCAATGTTTTCTTCATTCATATGCACATGCCTCATTGAGGCTCTTTACATGATTTGAGTAATAGATTCCTCAATAGTTTGTCTACATTTTCTACTAAATATATATTTAAATTATGATTACATCTTCATGAGACATGTCTCCCTTGAAATAACGTTGTCATTTCCTTGTTGAGCAAAGTGTAGTTGCTGCCTCTTTATTTGGGCACTTTCTAGGAGATCTAGTTTGGGGATATCTGTATAACATAGCTAGATTCATTTCTTTGAGTTCAAATTCTATGTTGGAGTTGTATGATATGTGCTCTAAGGAATCCTAGCATTGGTTTGCCTTATTTTTTCAGTGGCTTCGTTATACAGCGTCACCTTTGACATTGTTGCAACAATTCCTAAGGAAGGAATTTCACATATCTATAGATAGATTCTGTGAAGGGCGAGGTAGCCTATGGATCTCACCCTTCCTTGTGAAGGTGACATATCTGGAAAATTCCCCCATATTCTATCTCTATAATAGACTTGTGATATTTCCAAAAAAAGGAACATTACACCAACTAAAACAAAAGATTCTTTTGGAATTGCACACTTCTGCTTTAGGAGGACACTCGGGATTTTTAAAAACTTACCACAGGGTGCAGAAATATTTTTTTTGGGATGGAATTAAAGCTGATATTCAAAATTTTTTGACAGAATTTTTGGTTTGCCAACAAAATAAATTTGAGAAAATTAAGACCCTTGGTCTTCTACAACCTTTATCCATTCCAAGTCAACGTTGGGAGGAGATTTCAATGGATTTTATCACAGGTTTACCTAAGTCCAAAGGAAATAATTTCATCATGGTGGTAGTTGATAGACATACCAAGTATGCACACTTTTTTGCATTATCTCATCCATTTAATGAAAATACAGTTTCTACTACATTTATGGACACAGTTCAAAAGCTACATGGAAGCCCAAATATTATTGTGAGTGACAGAGATCCCATTTTTACTGGAAATTTTTGGATGGAGTTATTTTCTTGTTTGGGTACTCAATTAGCTCATAGCTCATCTTATCATCCTCAATGTGATGGTCAAACTGAGATAGTGAATACATTTTTGGAAGGATATCTTCATTGTTTTGTATTTGATAAACAAACATAATGGGTCAAGTGGTTACCTCTCGCTAAATGGTGGTATAACACTTCCTTCCATACTGCAGAAAAAATAACCCCATTTATGGCACTTTATGGATATCATCCACCATCCATCACATTATCCTTAAGAGAAAATTCTAAAGTTGAAGCAGTGGAATATCACATCGAGCATCAACAAGAAGTTCTCCCACTGTTAAAGGATAACTTAAATCTGGCACAAAATCGAATGAAACAACAGGCAGATCAACATTGCAGTGAAAGAAGTTTTGATGTAGGAGACTGGGTATTTTTATGGCTACAACCATAGAAACAAATGTCCCTCAAGCAAGCTAAGAAGGATAATAAATTGTTGGTAAAGTACTATGGTCCTTACAAGGTGTTGCAAAATATTGGTACTATGGCATACAAATTGGAGCTTCCTGCTTCTTCGTGAGTGCATCTAGTTTTCCGTGTTTCATGCTTAAAGAAGGTTATAGGTGAAAATCTTCCAGTTCAAACAATATTGCCAGAACTTGATGGGGAAGGAAAAATCATATTGGAACCTGAAGCGGTCATGGAAACAAGAAATCGATAGCTACGAAATCAATCAATTTCAGAGTATCTCATCAAGTGGAAGAACTTACCCACTAAAGATTCTACATGGGAGGATGACAATGTTTTATAGAAGCACTCAGAGCTACTCAAGTGTTGTGGTAAACACCTTTTTGAATGAGAGGGCATGTTAGGTCCCTATATTACTAATGTAGTCTCTTATTATGTTAGTGTAGCCCCCCTTATTGTTATTGTTATACCCCTGTAACCCCCATATTGTTATTATTATGCCCTTACATTATTATTGTTAGGTCGGCTAGGATTACATTGTGGCCCCATGGACTCCTATATATAGAAAGGAGGTTTTTTCATTTGTATCATCCAAGAATTGTTCATTCATGTAATGTATTGGGGTTTTCCCCCTCGAAGTGGCTTATTTCTAAGGTGTTGATATCTCTTTTCTTCTATTTTTGGAGTTGGTTTCACAAGATTTAGATCGACCACTATTTTAGAATAGGACTTACGCTTCTTGAACTATTGTTTTAAGGCATTCTTGACCTTTTCGATGGTTGAGCTTGCATGTTGTCTGATGTATCCCATGTACCAATCCAAAACTCTTCCTTTGAAGGCAAGGGACAGTTGTGCCCTCTTCACCACATCACTAGCTACGTTTTGCGCATTCCATACCGATTCTACGAAAAAACAAAGTGCTCGATGTCTGCATCTCCCCCACCCTTAAATGTAGGCAATTTCATGTGCGCAGCCATTTCGTCTCTTGGTGGGGGAGGTGTAGGAAAACTCTTACCCCTATGTTGGTTTGAAAGTGGTTTGGTTAGATAAATCTGCGTAGCTACTTCAATTACCGGGATCTTGACATATCTATCTCCTTCTAGTTTGGTCCGATATTATTTGCTGCTTCGCATCGTACTTCTTTCTGGATCAATGGTCATTCACTTGGTGTGGCTACACAGAATACTTTTTTCGCACAGTAATATCTTAATCAGAAACTTGCCCCTAAATATTTTGAAGAATCTTCTCTCTTCTTTGGAGTAGGAGATGAATTGATTGATGGAAAATTCCATCAGGAATCCTCCTAGCACACTGTCCACCTAGTGATCTACGGTGAGAGTGATAGTGTTATCAGCCTTCTCTAACTATTGGATCAATTCTTGGGTCCACTGTGTGACCCGATCATCCTTCCAACACTTATGAAATTTGACTAACCTTGTGATCCACTCCTGGAGCTCAATCACAATAGTTACGAAGAAGATCTCATAGATATCTATAATATCCCAAAATCGGGATTGCACAACAAGCCTGCTGAAATAACTCACTCCTGATAATTCAGTGCACTAAAATGATTTTTTAGATCCTGGATCCCTTATATCATCTCATCAAATATCTAAATCCAAAAGGAGAGAAAAAAAAAATCAAACTAGGTGGGTTAAACAGATCTCCCACAACCTAGTCTAGCTGAAAAACACCAAAAGAGAGGGGTTGTAGCTATATGCAAAGGAATAATTCAAAAATAACATAGTTTATCAATTCATGAGAATGAGACCAACATGGAGGTCCATCTTTCAGCTATACAACATAAAAATAGATCTACAATGTAGCTTATACAGTGTACAACATAAATAGGATGAATGTACAATACATAAGATTCAAAATGAGCTGCTACAACAACTTGAAATGGTAGATTAATCTTGAAAAAATTGTTTTCATTACTGAAGAACTTATTATATTACAACTCAGATCTAGATCAGATCTATACATAAAAAGATAGATCTATTTCAAATCTGTGTACAAGATAGGCTCCTATATACATTCCCCTTGGGGATCTCAGCAAAACATTAATAACGATGAGTAGATCTGAGATCTAAGTCATAGATCTGCAGAAGTATTCAAAAAATTATAAATCATAACATATACAATAGATCAGATCTGAGCTAACATGGATTGGTTGGCCAAACCATGGATCACCACAGTGAAAGGAAGGATCCAATCACTAGAGATCTCTCCCCTAAAATGATGCCAAGACACCCTGCAACTCTGCTCTTGCAAATAACGTAGTCATGGAAGAAGGACTGCACTGTAGGCCCTGAGAATGATTTGGCATACTACCATTATGTGGATTTGAAGCTCAACCCACTAATTCACTCTTCCAGAAGGTTAAAAGACACACTCACTTAGAAGAGGCACCAGTACAAGCTAGATCTAAATAGATCTAGTGCTCCACTTGCTACAGCTCACATGGACAACCCAATACTAAGCAGGATTGTGTTGTATATGCAAGATGTGGCTTGGTTAAATGCCAGATAGTGGAATAGTCATACAAGAGTCCTCCAAGAGCTATTCAGGGAAGGAGGTGGGATTCTTAAACAGGAAAGCCCAACAAGGGATGTCTAAGCAGACAATACCTTCATAAAATAATAGCATGAACAACCTTTTCCTGCTGTCCTCCTCTTTATTTTACAAGATGAAAGCCTTGCCAAACCCTAAACCACCTCAATGAGTTAGCTCCTTTCACATGTGGAGCCTCCATCTAAAACTACGTTGTCTATCCATGAGGTTCATTGCATCTAGACTGCACTGTTGACTTGGTCAAAGTTGACCCAATCTCATGATTCAAACCCATTCACACCTACAAGAGTTTATTTACATGGCCTAGATATGTCTCTGTTCACATAGGCATTGATTTATTCATGGTTTTAAGGAGTTTTACATGTCCTCCACATTTTATTCATCAATATTAAATTCAAGATAAAACAAGGAAAAATAAGATGTTCCCCTTAGCTTGGGCTAAATGGGAATATTACAGTCCTCCCCTCCAAAATGTTGCTTTTCCTCAAGAAACTGATAAGGTGAGTGCTACAAGGCTTCTCCTCCATTGGTGACATCATCAAAGATCAAGCTCCCATCATAAGGTAGATTCTCACCAATCCAAACCCCCATGAACTGTATCAAAGTCAATATGAGATGTGCAAAATCCATCCCACGAGGAAACAAGATCAAATGTGAAACACCCATCGTTTGCCTAATTTTCCCTCTGAATTATATAACATAAGACACATGGAGAGTTTTCAGTCAATTAGGCACATGCATACCTCACCTCCTCCCTCCATAGATTCCCATAAATATTACAAGCATGTCATCAATGTATGGGAGAAAAATAATGTACAAAAAAATAGAAAGGTGTACATATGGAGGTGGGTCATAGTCCCACATGTGGAACCAGCGTAATGGATATCCTTCCTGCATCAACCCAAGATGTGGTAAGTGGTTTTCCCACAACTTACTTGCAGCCCATGCCATCTCACTGTAGTTGAAGGTGTGAGATATGTTTGGTGCCTTTAGAAAGCACCCATCATGAAACAAGATCTCCCTTTTTCCACCAAGGGAGTGGCCAAGTATAGCAATTGTTGTGGCCCCATATTTGCCATGAGATTGAAAATATATAACACTCCTTCTTGGAGTCATGGCCTACAAAAACATGGTGTAAGAATGCATGAAGTCAAAATATAAAATACATGTATTAAGAGCATGCTCTTCACCAACAATTCCCCTCATAAAATGGGAGTGGTGCATAGATCTATCTTCTCCCTGAAGAGAGGAAAGAGAAGGCTTAATTAACTCTCCAACAGAGTTATGTTCCTGCCCCATCTCCAAAAAGTTCATGCATATTTGACAATGCTGATATAGTCCTCCTCCAAAGCCCTCCCAATAGTATCTCCTCAAGATAATGTTGTTGAGCTTCATAGAATATCCATGGCTGAAATAGAAATCCTCATAGGCCCATTGTAGTAACAACTCCTTGAGCTTGGATGCTCTGGAAAATAAGATCCTACCATGATCATAGATGACCCCATCTTGGATTGAGTAATCCTCCTCATGTAGCAAGTCATCAAGAATCATGCATGTATGAAGATCCTTGGAATATTCCACCAACAATTGGGATTCCCAATAGGGATATAAGGTGCCCAACAATGGTAGTGCTGATAATGTGCCAACTGAAGTGGCTGCCATGTTGCTTCTCTTCTCCTTAACATACTCCATGTCTAAGGTATATGTTGGAAGGCCAGGCCTTCCATTCTTCTCCTCTTTGACATCTCCCATGCCAAAGGTATGAGATGGAAGGTTGCTATTCTTTCCTTTTTGCCTTCATTTCTCATGCTCATGTTTCAAAGAAGAAGGAAGCTCTTGGGAGTTAGTCTTCCATGGAAGGCTATCACCTGTCCAAGGCCTCTATGTTCTGGCCAAAGCATGCATGTGAGATCACCATCTCTCTTCTAGAAGGGAAGAGTATTCTTCCAACAAGTTTGTCTTCTGATTCAAGTCTTGCCTCCCACGCTTCATGGTGGTGTCATTTTCTCTCCTTGCAGCATATATTCTCAATGAAATTTGAGAGGTGATGATAGATATTGAAGTCAAAGGAAAATTTCTCTCCCTTTATTTGTACCTCCCCCATACTCTCAGCGTTGTAGTATGGTCTTCTAATGCTCCCTTCCTCCTTGGATCTATGGAAGGAGCACCAATGCATGAAACATCTCCCATCAAATCTGAGTCAGGTGGTCTCCTTGGGGGTAAACCACAAGTTAAATATGTCTCATGGCTCATTCCCATGTGAACTACCTATGGGAACATAATATGACTACTTCCACTGCGCAAACCCATCTCTAACTATTGTGTGGAAGTACCATGGTAGGGAGAAGTTGGAGCAACTCCCCCATCTTCTTCTTCATCACCCACCTTCTGTAAGATCTCACAGTATAAAGTGCTCCCTCTAGATGTAGTTAACTCATGAACACCCATCATCTCCTTGGTGTTGAGATTCTTGATCACAAAGGACTGATCCATCATAGTGTGTGTTCCAAGATTTGGATGCAGTGTTGGAACACATCTCCTCCACTGTTTCATCTCTTTGTCTATCATCATAAACACATATTGTTTATCCTCCCCATGTATAGGATCCATGGGTCCTTCTTTCCAAGATACAAGATCCCTCATGGTGGAAGCAATAGCTTCAACTCCATCTCTCAATAAAATTAGATTCTCTCCTGCTGTCACAGCACTGGAGGAACCTTTTAGTTCTACTTCTTTCTCCTCCTCATCAATGGAATATGCCCTATCAATAAGAGACCCTTTTCCTTGATATCTCATTGAAGAAAGGACATCCATGTCTTCTTCTTGAGAAGAATGATCTTGCTGAAGTGAGACCTTTTCCCTTGGAAAATCATGTAGCGGATCTTTAACCCTCCCAGCAGTGTTCTGAAATGGAGTTACCTTCATGGATCTTCTTTCTTCTTTGAGTTGAAAAAAATCATGAGAGCCTAGCTGATATTTGAATCTTTTAGAATGAGATTCATATTCTCGGAGGTAGTCACCAAGAATCTTCTCCTCTTGTGTCTCTCCTTTTTCTTCTCCTCTTACAAAGAATGCAGGCATGCTGCAATGTTGTAGATCAGATTGTGTGGTCGCACACTCACACACATCAGATGAAGTAGTGGGGCTTCCTTCATGTGAAAACCCTTCCAGAAGGTTTTATTGTATTCCATTCTTCACTTCCCTGATTCCTTCTTTTAGCTCATTCAAATATTGAGAAAGAATGTTAGATAACTCTACTTCTTTTATGCTTCCATACAAAGGGGTTTCATCATTGCTTTCTTTGTATTCGGTGTAATCATTTTTCTTCTGTCTTCTTCTATGATACCTCTTCTTTCTGTCAGCAAGAGGCTTTCCTCCTTCTAAATACATATTGGGTCCAAGAATGCACAGGCTGTGCCAATAAAAATGCTTTGATACCACTGTAATATCCCAAAATTAGGATTGCACAACAAGCCTGCTGAAATAATGCACTCTTGATAATTCAGTGCACTAAAATGAGTTTTTAGCTCCTAGATCCCTTAGATTAGCTCATCTAAGATCTAAATAAAAAAATAGAGAAAAATTGAATCAAACTAGGTGGGTTAAACAGATCTCCCACAACCTAGTCTAGCTAAAAAACACCCAAACAGAGGGGTTGTAGCTATATGCAAAGGAATGCTTTAGAAATAATGAAGTTTATCAATTCATGAGAATGATACCAACATGGAGGTCCATATTTCAGCTATACAACAGCAAAATAGATCTACAATGCAACTTATACAGTGTACCACAGAAATAGGATGAATGTACAAGACAAAAGACTCAAAATGAGCTGCTACAACAACATGAAATGGTAGAATAAGCTTAAAAAAGTTATTTTCATTGCTAAATCATGCAGTATATTACAACTCAGATCTAGAGTAGATCTGTACATAAAATGATAGATCTATTTCAAATCTGTGTACAAGATAAGATCCTCTATACATTCCCCTTGGGGATCTCAGCAAAACATGAACAATGATGAGTAGATCTAAGATCTAAGTCACAAATATGCAGAAGTATTCAGAAAATTATGAATCATAATTTATATAGTACATCATATCTGAACGAACATGGATTGGTTGGCCAATCCACGGATCACCACAGTGAAAGGGAGGACCCAATCACTAGATATCTCTCCTCTAAAATGATACCAAGACACCCTGCAACTCTAATCTTGCAAATAACGCACTCATGGAAGAGGAACTATGCTGTAGGCCCTGAGAATGCTTTGGCCTGTTTCTAATGTGTGGATCTAAAGCTCAACCCACTAATGCACTCTTACAGGAGGTTAAAAGACACACTCACTAAGATGAGGCACCAGTACAAGCTAGATCTAAACAAATCTAGTGCTCCATTTGCTACAGCTCACATGGAAAACCCAATCCTAAGTAGGACTACGTTGTAGATGAAATATGTGGCTTGGCCAAATGCCAGATAGTGGACTAGGCAAACAAGACTCCTCTAAGAGTTGCTCAAGGAAGGAGGTGGGATTCCTAAACTGGAAAACCTAACAAGGGATGTCTAAGCAGACAATACCTTCAGAAAATAATAACATCAAAAACCTTTTCCTATTGTCCTCCTCCTTATTTTATAAGATGAAAGCATTGCCAGACCCTAAACCACCTCAATGAGTTAGCTCCTTTCGCATGTGGAGCCTCCATCTAAAACTCTGTTGTCTATCCATGAGGTTCATTGCATCTAGACTGCACTGTTGACTTGGTCAAAGTTGAACCAATCTCATGATTCAAACCCATTCACACCTGCAAGAGTTTATTTACATGGCCCAGATATGTCTCTATTCACATAGGAATTGATTTATTCATGGTTTTAAGGAGTTTTACATATCCTCCTTCACATTTTATTCATCAATATGAAATGCAAGATAATACAAGGAAAAATAAAATATTCCCCTTAGCTCGGGCTAAATGGGAATATTACAATATCTGTGAAAATATACCTATTTTTCCACTCTTCGGTGGTCAACCTCATAGTGCGGTTTTCTTTCACTGTGAATTCTTGAACTTTCCGTTCGAACCATTCATCAATTTATTTTCTTTCAGGTTTCCAGTACAGCCATGGCATTACCCAATCCCTCTCTCAAAATTCTCCTACTCTCAGAAACAGAACCATTTGTTGGCTCTAGGGGTCCTGACCCAGGTTTGGAGGTTAATGTTTGGCAACAAAACCCTATACTACTGGCCCTTTTGGCAGTGGCCTACTTATGCGGGCCAAAGTCTCACTCGAAGTAGTATGGGAGGGTGCTAGAACTAGGTTTCTGCACCCTAGGAGAGGTCAAGTAAGTCAGGTAAAGCTGCGTCTGACTTGACAATTATCACATCACATATTACAGAACCCAGATCTATCATTTCCTCGACATCCACGTGCGCAATATCATGTATAATCGCAACGAACCATAGATATAGGAAAATAAGACAATTATCACAGCTATTCTTGCATCAAGTCTAATAAATGGATTTAGATCAATGGTCAATGCAGCATAAACACATAAAACAATTACTTGCGGAGCTCAATATAGAATTATGCATAGAATAATAGATCTGGATCATAGTATAAACACGTAACACAAGTATTTTTGCAACTTAAATCAATGACACAGAGAATACATAAACAAATATCACATATTCAATAGATTTAGAGATTTCAAGAGCCTTCTACATTCATTAATCCTTCATTTCCTTTTACAATACCCAAAAAATGCAGCCTGCGCACAAAACAATAGGGTCCACACACATCAGGACTGAGGATCTCCGCGCACATAGCCAACAGGAGTCCTTTCCCAAAAAAACACAAACAGATCTACTAATTCACAATTCACATCAATATCAATCCCATCCTATCTTACAACTCAAAAAGGTTCAACTACTTATACTATTTTAGCCTACGCATCCAATGGTCTGCAAACTATGGTTTGCAAACTCTCAGTCTACCCTTAACCCACCTACAATGCATGAGGGGCTTTGACCCACCCCAAAACCCCTGTGTTAGACTAAATATAATAAAAAATATACAAAAAAAGGACCATATTCACATCTCTTGTAGGTTACCCTGTTCCAACACTTTTTCACTCCTCAAAGTCTACTGTGACAAAAAGGACATGAAGGAACCCTCTCTTTTCTCAATAGCAACCACTTGGAAATCGTTGTGAGATGGCATCAAGGAACAATATTACCTCGTGGGGAGCTATGAGGACAAATACATCAAATGGACCACACTGCAACAGCAAAGGGATCAAGATGTGCACAAGCTGATGAATTTGTTCCATATCTTACGCATAAAGTTAGGTATTAAATATTCAGAGAAACATTTAGTGTTCAAGTAATAAATTTTTTTGCCTAGATACATTCAGGAGTAAATTTAGTTCCTCGACATTATCTCACTTGGCACAAAATATCGATATGTCGCCAAGATCGAGCAGAAATTTAAGCAGAAGAAGTAAGAATTTAGATCCGTGAATTCAAAGCCATGGACAGGTGCCCTTGAACCGCGAAACAGGGAGAAAAGAAAAATAAGGACACGAGGAAGTGGTGTGAATTTCATAACATCCCCACTCACAACAGAAGCGAGTGCTGGGCAAAATAGTTGCTTGTGGCCGAACTGAAGGCATCTAAATTAGATGTGTGTTATGATCCCAAGGTAGAACCAGAAAATGGAAATGACAAAGGGAGGAAAATCCACCATTGCCACCACAAATATCCAATGGGAGGAGCCTGAGGATCCAGAGGAGGGGGAGTGCCTCTTCCATTCCAAGATGTGGGTGAACGGTTCTCCACTACAATTTCTTGTCGATAGCAGAACCCAAAAGAACCTCAATTCAGCAAAGGTCATGAAGTCTCTTGGTCTTCTGACCACAGCACACCTACACTAGTATATCATTGGGTGGCTTCACCAAGGAAGAGATCTATTCGTATGCCAACAATGTCGCCTTATGTGCAACATCAAGCCTTTCACAAATGAGGTAGTATGTGATGTTGCTCCTATCGACGTGTCTAATGTATTATTGGGCCAACCATACTTGTGGAAGGGATGTCCTGTGTATGATTATAGGCCTCGTTCTATTATTATTACTTAGGGAAATAAGTTTTATAGGATATCGGAGGTAGTACAGCCTTCCCTTATCTCTTTGAATACTGCAAATCAATGCAGTAAGATTATTTTCCAAAACAGGAAATTTGTTTTCATTACGATTCATCCACAAGGAAAGAAGAAGATAATGGTTGCAACTTCCAAACAGGGCTCCCCTTTGTGGCAACAACAAATGGAGAAAGATGTGGAGAAATACAAGGAAATTTTCTCCTCACCCATAAAGGTTCCTCTACATTTTCAATTTAGGCACTCCATTGATCTGACCGCAGGCGAGCCACTGCCTGATGTTGCCATAGCTCATGTGATCACACATAGAAAATTCAAACATCTATTTTCTAAGGCTAATAAAGCAACTAGATTTATTAGACACATCCAATGCATATACCAGTAGGTCCACAACATATTGGATAAATATAATTCTAAGTACAATAAGTGACATGATCAACATCATGTGCTACACAAGTTATAGTTGGTTGACCAAGTTTGGTTGAATTTGTAGAAATAAGGCTTATATGAAGCTCATAAGAAGCTCATACCACTATGATATGGGCCTTAAAACATTATGAAGGCTTTGGGAGATAATTCATTTGAGCTCAGCATTCCCCCATTCCTTGTTCAACACCTAGTGTTCAATGTGGACTGCCTTCGACCATACTTTCCACCACTATTGGACACATCCGACATGGAAGAACAACTCACACCAACAGAGTTAAAAAAATACTGCATGAAACAAGCCACAAATGATCTAATAATGGACACACATATCACAAACACCCACCAACAAAGGATCCAACTATATCAACTTGACAAAGCAGTCCATCTCCTTCATCAGGGAAAGTGGCTCACAGGGGACCAAGTTTAGAAGAACTTTTCTCATCTCATGGAGGAAATCAATGCAATGGGAACCATTGCTTCCTAAGGGGGGAGGAATGATCCAGGTGGATATTGGTGTCCACCCATCTATTCCACTTGGACTCCTACCAGTGTTTCTTGCATTTTTTTTAGTTTCCTTAATTGTAGCACAATTTACTATTTTTGGTATCTTTTCGGGTCATGAACATCTAGAGCCATTTTGAGGCCCTAAACGAATTTTTTTTGGAAAAGTGGGAGAAAAATGGGTCTTTGAATGTTTTTTCTCACTCAAAATTTGTAGTCCTTAGATAGGTATTTATAACAAGGTATTGTACATGCTTCATCTCCTAGGGTTAAGTTTTGGATATTAAGGGTTTTCCATTGTTTCTCAATAATAAGTAGGAATTTGAGTGTCTTCGTAACACAGTTCAGAGGCATTTATCCACAAAATCTCTTCCCAGAGATAAGCTACCAGTGCCCAAGCTATTCTATTTCCATTCTTTCTATAAGCATATCTCAGTTATGTAACATTAGCGAAATTAAGTCTTATTTATGTTGCATATCTACATTTATGTGTATTTATATATTTTATTACATTCCTTCACAAGTCAGGAACATTCATAATAGTATTTCCATTGGTTTCTCTTATGGGAAATACCCCTTGATTTATGTTCTCATCCATAAATAGAAAATATGAAGCAGGTTCCTCTTCTTCCCCAATGGGTTCTTCAAAATTTTCAAGGTTCTCACCTATAGGGAATTCTAGCTCACAGTCACTGAAAAATATCAAAGGTTGACCGTGTGGAGATGTGGGGTTTTTTTCATAAATTTTCCATTGTTGTCCCTACTCCTACGAGTCATGAAAGGATTTTTTTTTTGTTTCTTTTCACTTTTTAAAACTGTATGAAAAAAAAAAATGTTTAAGGAGGAAACAAGCATCTACTCAACTATACTTATCAACCCGAGCTTCGTACAAACTTAGAGGTGATAGTGTTATATCCATAGAATATCGATTCAACTCATGCCACCCTCAAGTAGGTCTTCTGGACAATATTACTTCTAGGCCATTACTTCTACTTGATTAAAGGGCAACTATCTAATGTAATGCATGAAATTTATTCTAATCTAAGACAAATAGAATGTGTATCAAACTTCTACTTGCAATTGATAGTAAAATCCAGGCATAAATAGTTATCCAAGTTGTAGAAAAAGTAAACTATGTTAAGGGAAATCATTGATCTAGCTATCTATTCATTTTAAGTAAACAAACTATTCCATCATCACACATTTCATCAAGGAATAAACCAAATCCTATCTATTGTTTCATTCAAATTGTACTTGGATGTAAAATTGAATCTAGTTATGAAATGAAATAAAATCCTAACACCTACTATGTTTTTGCACCAAGGAAGGAGGGAGCTTTGGAGTGGCCTAAGAGTATCTTCTAACCATGAATTAAGAGTTTGAGGTTAGATGCATACTATTATAGCTTAAAAATTTAAAAAGGAGCTAAACTACAGTGAATAGGTGACCTATAGTGCTGCTATAGGAGATTTCTACAAGATGTCATGTAATTCCTACAGGATATCTTGAAGTGCTACAAGAAACATGACGAGATGGTTTTAAGGATGAAAAGGGGGCAAGGAAGATATAGATATCCGAGGCAAAGTCGAGAGAGGTGATGGCAAGGTGACCAACACCTCCAACCAAGTTCAAAAATCTTGGGAGGCATGTTTTGCACTTGGAAGGCTAGTTAGGGTGGTGGTGAAGGTGGTTCACAAAATAGGGTTTTGATGGAAGATTTGGAGGTTGGAGAGAAGAAGGATAACTATGATGAAAAGGGTGTTTTTCCTGTAGTTGTATACATCCCTGCAATCACTACATACATTCATGCATTGATTATTAACAACCTAACATGTTAAAAAGTGGAAAAGATGAGTTGAATGGAAAACCCTACTTAACATAAGGTAAGGTCTGATCGAAGCACACATCTAAATTCTAACTTAAGGTAATAATATTATGAACATGATGATCACACTATGTAAATTTCCAAGAAATCATAAACAAACTCATTTTAGTCTGTTGTTGGAGATCCTTCTCCTCAATCTCCCATGAGAGAGGTGAGGAAGAGATTCCACAAGCACAATTTTGATATATTTTTGATGCTACTAGAAAGAAAATAGACTAGAAAAATGTTGAAACATAAAGAGAGAATATAAATACACAAGAGGGACTTACCAATGGATTGGTCCCTAACCCAAAAGAATCATTCCTATGAGACTAAATCCGTGATGGAACAAAAAACTTCTCATTATCATTGCATAAAAATGTTTATTACATCATGTGATAGTAAAAATAACACTAAATTAGACCTCAAGAGCTACCAAGCTTCCTACAAAGTTCAAATCCTACTGAGATTTTGCAATACAATTATTTATACAAATGGGTAGATACCAAGAACTCCCTATAAAGTAGGAACAAGTCCTCGATCTCAAGAAGAGTTGATCTTGGCTCCTCATAATTGTTGATTTTCTTGGTTGCCTTTGTCTTTGAGATATTGGGAGATATCTTAGTTTCCTATTGGATGATTGAGAGTGTTAAGGAGGTGGAAAACCCACCTAAAATCTCTCCTTGTGTCTAATTTGAGCCCTTAGGTGGAAAATATCTAAAAAATTTGGCTTCATTTCTTGAAATTAATTCATATTAGGAAACAAAACATGAAAAACATAATACACCCTTCTCGTTAAGCATAATATGAAAAAAATTTGAATAAATGTGAGAGAGAGGTAACTTAATATCTATATTATGGAATTTAACCCCTTAAAATATAGCTGATGGAGGGCCTCATCAAGGGGGAAAAGTAGATGGGGGGGAGAGAGAGAGAGAGAGAGAGAGATGGAGGGTTGAGAGAGGGGAAATAAGAGACAAATGGAGAGAAGCATCATCAGGTGGGAATGGGAGGAGATAGAGAAGAAGAGATACATGCATGTGAGCTCACAAACATAGAGGGATATAAATACAAAGAGTGAAAAATAGATACAGAGACATAAACACATATGTAAATGGAAATATAGAGTTAGACAGTGGAAGGGAGAGAAATAGAGAGAGGGAAGGAAAAATAGAGGGAGAAGAGAGACATAAGAGGAATAAGAGAGACAGGTGGAGATAGGCACTGAGATCGAAGGAGAAAGAGTAATGGAACAAGTGGAAGGGAAAGATAGAGGAATACTGAGAGAAAGTAGGTGGAAGACAGAGAGAAAGAGGGGGATTGAGGGAGATATGAGAGATATATAGGGGTGTTTGAGGGAGATATATATATATATATATATATATATATATATATATATATATATATATATATATATATATATATATATATATATATATATATATATATAGAGAGAGAGAGAGAGAGAGAGAGAGAGAGAGAGAGAGAGAGAGAGAGAGAGAAGGGAGGGATATTGAGAAAGGAGAGAGAGAGAGAGGAAGAGTGGAATACAAAATAGATAGAGAGGGAAGAAGAGAAATATCAGGAGATATAGAGTAGGAGATGAGGGGAGAGGGGGGTACGGAGAGAGTGAAGGGAAAATAAGAATGACATATGCAAAGAGAGGGAGAGATAGTGATGGGCGAGAGAGGAGATATATAGCGAGGGATCACAAGGGAGGAAGAGAAAAGGATAGAGAAGGGGCATATATATATATATATATATATATATATATATATATATATATATATATATATATATATAAAGAGAGAGAGAGACATGGAGATAAAGTGAGAGATAGATAGAGAGAGAGTAAAACAAGAAGGGAGATAGAGATAGGGATGGACGGGGGATATAGAAGGAGAGAAAAATAGAGCGAGGGAGAGTGAAAGGATAGAGGAAGGTTGTTATAGGTCAATTTCGGCATCACTCCCCACGACCTGGTCAAACTAGACATCATCCCAAGGATCAATGAAATCGGGTCTATCATCCCCTATCATTTTAGTTGCTACATGCCCTAAGAGAAGTATATTTTATTTCACATATGATATCACCAACGCTGCCTCTCAAGTGACTAACTGTGTTGCATATGGAGCTCCCTCCATTCAAGGGTGCACTGCAATGCAGTTCTCGAAATTCAAGAGTGAGTTGGTCAAATTGGAGAGAAATTCTCATTGTTCAGGAATCTCCACATGGCTAGTGCCTTCTAGAAGAGTCCATATGTGTCAAACCTCGAATCCATGTGTCCATATAACACCTCTGAACTTGGAAGCATGCCTTTCCTATTATTAGAAAGTCATTTATTGAGAAACTACCATTAGTTGCCCTAGAAATTGAGCACAGATCCTAGTGCTAGAAAAGGAAGAATTTTGGTAAAGAAATGCTATTGGATTCTCAATTGAGCGAGTGATAGAAGTGATATGTTTTTGGTGTGATGTTGGCTATGATGAGACTGGGATGAAGCTGGAGTTGGTGACATCAAATCCATCATTGGTTTTAACCTCCCCCTTATACTCTTTAATAAATATTATTGTTCATTTTCCCATACATGTATCTGTTTATCTTTCTATTTCTCATGTAATGGACTCTTCAATGATACATATGTTTCATGTTGAATTGATTTAACTGATTAAGATAAATAGGCATCTGTATATTTCAATCTCTTTTTTTTTGTTTGTTTATACTTGTAGGAATCAATCTGGCGATCTAAGTTGGATTAGAGGCTACAAAAAAAGCGATAGAAGGAGAATAGAAAGTGCTTAGATCACAAGTAGGTCCTTCTATCTTTCTATGTGTCTATTTACTCTTAGAGAAAGAGATATCAAAGTCTTTAATCTATTGTTCTATATGCATAGCACCACATTTAGGGAATTTGATTTATCCATAGATCATAATTCTCCATAAAAAATTGGCGACTCCATTGGGGAGCTTCCTTTCATTCCTAGTATTGCTTCCTCTGCTTATCCACCCAGTAGCATCTACTTTCAGTGATTATACTTTTGAATCAAATAATTGCATTAGAAGTGTGTTTTGTAGCTTGAATTTTCAATCTCTCTTGTGCCCAACGAACTATTGGTCAAGGCACAGTGCACTGTCTCCCACCAAGGGTGCATTGGAACGCATTGTCTCCCTTTAGAGACTACGTTTCCCCACTAGCCAAAAAAATTCCAATTTAATTTGTCGTTTCCATCATTTCAACCATTTGTTTGCTATGTTTTCAATTGTCGGATACCTCATTGAGACCAGTGAATTTTCCTGATTATTCCTCCTTTGCAAAGTAAGTTTGTTAAATGTCTCTTTAAGTGTTTTTCTTTATCATTTACAAATCAAATTCAGATTATTTTATTTCTACATTAGATCCATTTCTTTTCGTAAAGTAAATTTTCGTTAAATTCTTTGTTTCCTATATGAAAAATTGTAGTTCCATTCTTCATTTTTCCTAAAAGAGAAATTGTTGTTAAATTCCTCATTTCTCAAAGAAGAAAGCATTTGTTTTTGTTGATTTGATGCACATAGTTTCCTTTCTTGCATTCACATTAAAGGGACTAAAAAAAAACCTGCATTTTTATAAAGTGAATTGTGAGTTTTTCATAGGAACAAGTTAGGAAATATGCATTCTAGTTTGTGCTCTTTGTTGTTTGCTCTTAAAACTAATTGCTCTTTCCCTTAGTAGCTATGATTTTCATTGAAAAAGCTAAAATTGAACAGTTTGTTTATCATTTTAGCTTGAATTTTAGGAATTTCCATCACATCATGGCAGTGAACCTGAAAAGGAAAATTGATAAAAATGATCAACTTAAAATTTACATCAATTTACCTAAAAAGGCATTGGAACCACAACGATAACATTTTGAAGGTCTAGGCTAGAGACGGGTTCTAACATCATTAAACATAGTAGTTGTTGTTAATTTTTTGCGATACATTCTGAGTGTGATACCTCACTCCACGTAAGTAAGTATATTAGAGCTTCTCCACATACCTTCGGGTATATATTGGCCAGTTTTCTAGTATGAAAATTATAAAGGGGTGCTCTCACTGTGGAGTTTCGCATTAGACATCGCTAATATAGATTTGGGGCCTCCACAAACCTTCAGGTATATTTGGGAGGACAAATTTAGGTTTTTTTCCATTCATAGTGAACCGAGTTGGCCGCCCTGTAAATTTTGATACACCGAACACAAAATTCTAGGAGATTGCCCACCCGTACTTCTTGGTTCGCTAGGAGGTATTCTGCAGTTCACAGTTTCTTGGTAAACCTTTTGCCTAGAATTACCCTTTTATTTTTTTTTAATTTTTTTGGTCATAAAATTAATCAGTAATCATGGAAGAATAACATCCCTTTCCTTGTCATTCATGTTGAATAGCACTGAAACCACCTTTACCGCCGGGAGCCACTTCTGGCCGGTGAAGGTGACATCGCTCTACCAAAACTAGTATTATCAGTACCTCTGGTGCAACATCATCCTCACATATACCAGAGTCAACAAAAGTGGTTTCTACAAATCCTGGTTCATCTACTGTTGTCGAGACAAATTCCTTACAGCTACCCCTGGTCATGATCATGCCACTTTTTTGATAGACCATCTACATCCTTAAGTCGAACGACCAGACTTTGTTCCTATATTAGTCGCCCCACAATCTATTGTAGCCATTGAGTCTCCCATATTGTGAAGTCAACCTCCTGAAATATACTTTGGGCTAGACGGTGAAATCCTTCTACCTAGTTTAATTTCAATTGAATAAATACCACAAGACAGAACACCTTTAACTCCAACTCATTTTGGGGTAGATCTTTACCCGTACAAGTATTTTCCTCAGTCACCTGCCTCTACTTTTGTTGATACTGTGTCTATTAGACTTCCCATAGATCCAATAGGGTATATATTTGGTTGAAAAACCATGCCTAATCCAACATATTCAACTGTACCATCTATTCCAACTGCAACAGCACCTGCTTTCGCTACCCCGTCATTGTTCACAACTTCATGAGAGTCACATTTATAATGTGGCCCTTTCGTCCCACTTGGTTACCAATATTTATCAGGAGCCTTCTCTAGTGCATCCTCAAACCCATGGACTTCACCAATTTCATCGTCTAGTATTCTAACTAGTAAATCTATAGTGAGTACTGAACAACTTGATACTTTACGCACATCATCAGGGAAATATCAATCTGGTCCATCTAGGTATATTCCATCGAGTACAATATCAACTGGACTCCATGAATTTGGAGAAAAATATTCTCAATCTTATTATAATCCACATGCTGGGGGGAAACCTATGGTCACCCACTCTGACAATAATCTGTCGTTATTTGGTCATCCTAATGTCAGAATGAGTGTTTTTCAATGGCAAGCCACTCTTCCTATCCAAACACAAATGGTTGTACACTCGTATCAACATGTTCAGCCTGTTACACCCACATCAAATCCACTTGTTAATATATCTTTACCCTTGTTAGAGACTCAAATTGTTGTACCTAAACCATCTCAGGTGAGTCCTTCAACTAAATACCCTCAAGTATTGGGTCCTCAAAATGCAACTCCTTCAGTTGTTTTACAACAACTACCTATCTCCGAAATTATTTATTCACAAGCTGGATTACCATATTATGGAATTTCGTAGCCACAACCAAGTTATACCTATCCCCAACCAAATCCAAGCTATCCTAGTTTGGGTTATAACATTGGTGGATAGACCCCTTGGCAGCCATAAGTGAAAATGCCATAACCTTCATTTCAACAAGTAGCATATCCAGGTTCTGGTCAATAGAATCCTCAAGCGTTTGCTTATCAAAATAACCCCTATCTGGGTTACCAACAATAGATTCCTTATGTTGGTGCTCAAAGGCCTGTTTCCCAAGAAATTCTATCATACCCTAGCTATGCTCAACCCAACCTCAATCGTCAGTTGCCCTTTGTTGCAAATTTAGAGTTACTAGATTTAAATTGGCTCACCAGTGATCCAATCAACTATGGTCCTTGGTGGCCGGTGATACTTCATAAATTACCCTCTGATATTCCTAAGCTCAATGAAAACCCTGGGGAAGACCCATTGACTCATGTTATGACTTATCGCTTGTGGATTTCATCTAACTCCCTAAATGATGACTCTGTTCGATTATGTCTTTTATAGCATACGCTCACTCATCCAGCCGCAAAATGGTACATTGAGTCACCAAGAGATTTTTTTGATAATTTCAATGCCCTAGCTATAGTATTTTTGACCCACTTCCAGTTACCCATACGGTTAGACTCTTGTATCTTACAGTATCACAAGGTGACTGATTATTTTCTCTTTGCAAAATTTTCATACATTATATGGATCGAAGAAGGGAGCAAAGAAAGCAGTTAAGGTATAAAAAAAAAAGCAAAGGAAGAGCCTTGAACATGTTTGGGTCAATTTGTGCACCCTAAGCACATCAAGTCTTGAATGTGGGCAAGTCGTGAATAAGTCTCCTACGAACAAAAAATAAATGTGATTGTCATGTACCTTTCCTCCATCTCCACTCACCCCTTCCTCATCTGACGGTCCTTGTTTCATTTCGCACTCCCGAAAGCTTTCGAACTTTAACCATCTAGGGGTGCGAAATGAGTGATATCCCTTACCACCAACCCAGCCACCCGCCACACTTCCTTTTACACTTCATTTCCCTTGAAAGTCACCAAAACCTTACATTTTCCGCATTTCCGCTTCATTTCTCTACTTTACCTTTTTTCACCGCCATATCATTGTTTTACATTCCACTTTCTCATCTACCCAATTGCGATTAAAGTTGCCAGTCCCATGACACGTCATATTTTCCCCCTGCCATCCATTTCATTTATAAAACATTAAAACTTACCATTTCATCGCCTGCAAGGTATTTTTGTTAACTTGTGATGTGGTCTTGCCCCACCACAACAGCGTTTCCCCCCATGTCAAGTTGCTTGTTATACATAGATATATCATATGGAACCTCATAAAATGTACATTACCACTAAAACCATTCTTCGATTTATAAAATCCGCCGATGTAGTGGGCTCCATCTCCATCTTGCCACATCATCCCCCGACAGTGCAAATCACACTTCGCTGATTTTTGCGTTTACCGCATTGCTCAAAACTTTAAATTCTGCGATGTGCGGTAAAATATAAAGGTTGCGATGTGCGATGAGGGTGGGTCCCTCTCCCTGCATTTCGTACTTCACATGCTTTAGAATTTGACCCCGTGCTCATAACCAAACTTTAAGATTGTGATTTGTGATGCTGTCGGGTCCCACCTTCCTTCACACCACTCTTTCCTCCCCGAACTTCGCACTTCGCACCCCTTATAGTTTACCTTTGCTGCTAAAAGTTAATACTTGCGATCTACAGGCGGAAGTCGATCCCCACCTCTCCTCCACGTCACTTCCCACTTTGCATCGCACCACCGATTACATTCTTCACAACTTAAATTGTAAATATTGTGAAGTGCGTTGATGTGATGCAGATTCAAAACTACAATTTTAACATTTTTAGATCTGAGTAAATGATTTTTACATTATTTTCATTGAAAAAGAGTTGAAAAGTGACCAAAAGGCTCGGGTAGCAAATAAATGCTATAGGTCAAGTCGGGCAAAGGTTTGGTAACAAAGAATATTATGTTGTAACTACAAGAAAAAAGGGCACGAATGAAGAATTGTTACCATATGCAACATAGATTGAAAAGGCACAAAACACATCAGCACTAGCATCAATAAATGAAAGTAGCCAGCACTGCACATATTTGATTACCCAAGACATGTTTTATGTAAAACAAATCCCAATTTCAGAGCCTCCATTGGTTTCCTCTTCAAAACCATCACAACCACCTCCAAAGCTTACTGTTTCATCTTCTGAGGAGCCATTGAAGCATTCAGATCTATCAAGAGTTTCCCAGAATTAATTCCAGAGGTAGTTGTTTTCAGTGATGTATGAATCAGTCCTTGAATGGCCACACTTGTCTAATTTTTTTTTTTTAATTAATGAAGTTTTCCAAACTAGATTATGGAAACCAACTTAGCTGTTAGTTAAATACTGCTAGAATTTTCATTATCAAGGGTTGGAAAATTGGACCCTGCTGAAGCTTTCATTGTAAGAAGTATTGGAACTCCATAAATTTTTCAGCTAGGCATCGCCAATAAGAGACCATTCTCATGATTCTTGAGCTATGTTAATGGGGATGTCTTTCCTCTGGTATTAATGTTTTCCTCCATATTTTCATGATGTGCATCAATTTATCTAATTTCAAAACAAAAAATTTTGTTTAATATTTGCTAAAAGAGCACCTTAATTATATTTGTGTTTTTTATCTTAATTTTTTCCTCTGAGACCTGAATTAAAAATTCAGAGAAGGTGTGATCTGCATTTAAGTTGAACCTTTATCTCCTTCTCCCATCTCATATTCACATTGCTAGTAAGATCCAGTTTGCATAGTTAGCTTTCCCTGTGAATGTCCTTGAATAGTTGATGCACAATTCTGCCTTTTATGAATCCAATGTGCAATGGATTAAGTTTTACATCTCTGTCTTTCCAACCACCCAATCATTCAAACAAACAACCCCCATCACTATAACTAGCCTAATATCAGCACTTGTAATTATCAATTTAAATCATAAAATAGAGAGAGAACTCTTCGAGTCTAGGAAGGCTAGGTCTTGGATTCCAAAGTGGTGTGTTGTTTGTCCTCAGTCGTTTTCTCTTAACAATATTACAAATTACGGAGGGATAACATAGTGGCAACCATACTAGGGACTTATTGAAAAAACTTAATATTTCATCAGAACTTAGAAACCCCAGTCAAAACATTGTATGATTTGATTATTTTCCAAGATTGGTATCTGGTTGTTGATGGTGGAGAACAAGCCAGAGACAAGAAACTTGAAATCATCCACCTGGCGTCTCTCATTCAAATTAGTTCCATTCAAAGACTCCACTAGAGGAAGGACCTGAAACATGACTCGTCAGCCTAGAAAATGAAAGTTTTCAAGCCCAAATCAGATTCAAGATATTGTTGTTCTTATACATAATTATGTTCTATCCTACTTTAAGCTTTATCAAGAGTACACTACTGAGGTTTACATTGATGATTGTCAAATTAGTGAGCCTCAAGGAGCTAAGCCCCAAATTGTAGACAATGTACATACTTATATACCTATGCACATCCCAGATGCACTTGTGGAAAACCCAATGAAACATGAACCTCAAGATTTATCTCCCTTGAGTTACGAAATGGGTATGTATTTACTATTAAGTTCATCATCATTTTCCTTGATTCTTATCTTTTTCATATCTTAATGCGCTAATATATTGAGGAATTATGGAAAGAAATGAAGGAATTATTTGCAGTTATGATTTAGCTAACTTTTACCCTTCTTTATGCAGGAAAGCGACAAAAGGAATGATTGATGTTCCCTCACGTTGGAACAGTAGAATCTGACAAGCAAAGGAAGGAACATGTCAATTACAGACAAGGATGAGAGCAAATCAGAGGGATCAGCATGGAATAGGAAAGATGTCTAAAGTTAGAAATCAGTTTTGAATCCCTCAGGAATGGGAGATCTTGAGGGATCTCATTTACCATTTACTCTTTACCCCTTTGTGATTATAAAAGAAAGTTATCGTAGGAAGAAAGGGGAGGAGGAGAATCTCTGTTATTTTTCAAGTTGTAAGTTTAATTACAGACTTGCATCATTGGAGAATGCGATTATATTTTAATGCTACTTAAATTCAATGATTAATATATAATTGAAGTTGTTTTTCCCTCGCATTATCTGAAGTAACTTAACAATGTTTGCTGGCAGCTAAGGGCCCGACCTCTAGTGGATTTAACTGCTTTCTTGTGTTATATTTCTGATTCTTCTAGAGTTTGGTTGGTTTGATAATTTCTTTTTTCCATGAGTTTATTTTATTAGCTATTCATTACTTTCTTGTATCGAGGTACTGTATGTTTTGTTTATAATTTGCATCACTATCATTTGATCTGAGTCTTGTTCATTATAGCGTGAATTATCTAGATAGTGCAATGCATTGATTTAATCAACTGTAAGAGTTTGATTATTGCTATTAGACTCTCAGAAGCGATATCATTCCTATATTGATTACTTTATAGAGATTGTATAGTTTAGATTGAATCAGCTAAGTAGAGGTGAGTTATTGTTACTGTGCTCTCGGTCGATAATGTTGTTACTTGAATTGATGTAAGATTTGATTTCAGTAGAGGATTGAGCTTTGATATTCCCTTTAATAATTGCAATTGGAGTTTATTAGATGCTTCCATTTATTCTTGTGTCAAGATATATACTAAAATTTAGGAAACATTACTCTCTGAATTAATAGCAGCCACATACTGTGTACACTCTTCAAATAAGAGGACTTTCCCGGATTGATGATTAATGTGTGATAGTTAGGAGTTTTAAAAGGCACCTTTTATTAGCCAAAATTTTGGCACCGTTGCCGGGGAGAGTGTAGCCATTTACAAAGAGTGATGTATATCTGATAATTGTTGTTAAGGAATAACTGGGTATTGAAAATAGAAGGTAAGAACCTATGTAACATGCGAGTAAAGTGCTTGCTCCTCTGCCCTCTTTTAAGCTCAATTACAGAAAATTGAAGTAGGTGTTTGATGCTTGTCTGTTGAGAGATAACTATGTATTAGAAACGTAAGGTGAGAAAATACGTATGGAGCAAGTAGAATGGCTGCTCCCCCGCCCGCTTTCCAACAGAATTTTTAGGAACTTAAGGTAGAAATAAACATTTGAATTTTTTTTTGCATGAATGACTAGGAAACTTGACAAGGACAGAATTCTTCCTCCTAAACCTGAAAAATATAAAGTACCAGTGACCCTTGGACGATCAAATTTTATTGATGAAATCTTAAGAAAAGTTGAGTCTCAATCATCAGTAGGACCCTGAATTATTGCTGCCAAATGTTCTATTGACTTCCTTCAAACTGAATAATCACCATCTGTAGCTAACGCTGAGATTAATAGTAAAACCGAAAAGGTTGAGCAGAGTTTTCAAGATACTGAGAATGTACAATCCTGTGCTTCACAAGAAAGAAATTCTTGCAACCTCCGTGAAGGAGAAGGAGAAACAGGTAAGCCTAAAATCGAATTACCAGAACCTAGATCTCCTGAAATAGTGACTGAGCAGAGGATACCCAATCTTCCAGATCAAGGTAGTGTTGTTAAAACTTTTCCAGCCTCTGGTGCGCTTCCTAGGAAAAACTCTCCAACTTCGGAGATCCCTGAAGGATATTGGAATATTTTTGACCAAATGGCTCATAACCAACGAACTCAAACTTATACATTGAAATACCCTATCATTAACACAGCTGTGAATGCTCCCATTGAGGCTATCCCATTACAGAACATTCCTACCTTTTGTCGGCTAACTTCAGAATATCTCGATGCATTTCTTTTTGAATTTGATGCCCTATGCATGGGTTATGATTACACTAGCAACCCACAAAAGCTGAAGCTATTCCCCTCTACTTTGAAGGGAGCATATCTGCGTTGGTTCACAAGACTTGGTGGAGGCACCATCGATGATTGGGACCAAATGAAAATATCTTTCCCTAAAAAATACAAATATTATTGCCGAACTATAGAACTAAAAGATGAAACCTTTCAAATGGTAGCCAAGCCTAGCAAGACTTTGGAAGAATATGTAGAATGTTTCCAATATAATCTGCAAAGATCTCCTTATACAAATCTGCCTAATAATGTTCTTAAAACCAATCTGATTAGAGGTATGAAAGACCAACGGGTAGAGACACTAAATATAATGGGTAAAGGTGATATTTATCAAGAAAATTATAACGATATTGTAGATTTGTGCATCAAGTGTTCCAGGGGCAGTTCAAGGCTAAAACCAGTTGGACGTGATGCAAACCTCAGAGACAGCAAAGCTTTAGGAGAAATCATTACACGAAGTGAAATCGACAATCTGTTAGACGATTTCAAGACTAATATCCTAGGGACCCTGACAACACAATTGGATTTCATGCAAGCTAGGCAAAAGCAGGCTATACCAGAACAAAACTTGGCCATTTTTTGCCCCCGTTGCAGAAAAAAACACATTCATAATGATTTCCCTCTATATGTGATATGAACATGCACCATATGCCCTAAAGAGCACGCCATGGAAAGTTGCCCATCACTCCTAGGATTAAAATCAGTCTTCAAGGAAGTGGAAGAAGAAGTAGAACCAACGTATCTGTTGAACTAGTGTCGCCAATGGCACACACGTCAGACAGGTATGCCTACCGATCCATCTTCATTTTTTCCTTCCTTTTAATATAATTCTCAACAATATTGAGGGGCAACATGGCAGAATCAACCACCTTTTTTGCCACCTCAAGCATTTTTTATGCCACCATGGCCCAATCAGTCAAATCCAAATAAAAATAGTTGGCAAAATTTCCCTTACCCACCACCATTCTAGCAGAACAACCCTTATTCTTCCCAATGGTCCCCTTCCACTTCACAAAATCAGAACTGGTAATAAAATTTGCAAAGAGCTACAAACCAGCTTATGGGAACAGTCCCTTTACCTCAACCAACTTTACCAGCACCTTACACATTGCAGTAGAGCCCTCAACCCAATATACGACCACAACTCCTATCCCAGCCCAACCTGAATCCCAACAATAGACCAGTCCATTCGGTACAAATTATTGAAGGACTGGAGCCAGAAACTGAGTTGAGGGAGTGTAATGAACTCAAATTAAGGTCCGAACGCATAATTTAATTAGAGGGGGATAAAAATATACAATTATTAGATCAGTTACCTGTAGAAAAAACACCTCAAGTGGGGAATACAGTTAAACAGAAAAGCCACCATCAAACTATTACCTCTTCTCCACCATTCCCAGAGATATTGACTATACCCCTCTCAATAGAATATCCCGATTTTGATCTTCTAGGAGAATTAAAAAATCTGTGCGTAAAAATACCTCTCCTTTAGGCTATTCAATACATTCCAATTTATGCAAAAAATATTAAGTAATTGTGTACAAAAAAGCCGAAGAGGAAAATAAAAGCAACCTCAACTGTCCATGTAGTCGGAACTTTGTCTGATTTATTATCAAGAAAAGAAATACCGGTGAAATATGAGGACCCAGGAAACCCTATAGTCACGATACAAATAAATGGATGTTCCTCCCCCAGTGCATTAGTTGATTCAAGAGCAGCCATTAATATTATCACAACAAAAACTTTTCAAAAACTTGGATTACAGCCTTGGATCCAACCGCGAGCTTGCTGGAATTGGCTGACCGATCGGTTGTCAAACTAGAAGGGACATTACAAGATGTAATTGTGTCTGTAGATTCTTAGGAATACCCAGCAGATTTCTTGATCATCAATCCTAGAAACCGACTAGATGGTCATCCTTTAATATTAGGAAGGCCTTGGCTAGTGATTGTTGATGTTTATATCAGCTGCCGGACAGGTAGTATGATTATAACTAGGGGGAATGATGTGAAAAATTTAGCTTTATACCCCGCTGCTCAGCCAAGCTTGACTATTATGAAAACCAGGAAACAACCTGCAACATACTTCACAGAAAATATTCAGTCACCATTAACTGTGGGAGATGCCCTTGAATTCAAAAACCAAACTGAAGATGATGTTATTAATACTTTTATCAATCATCCTGCCATAGTATCAATTTTGAAATGCCACATTATTAAAGAAGTCCTTGATAATGAAATCGAAGAAGATCCCCTGAGAGATATCAATGACCAAACAATACCAACAACCACTGTTTAGAATAGAAAACCTATCGAAATTGAGCTAGGGAAAATCTTAAACATTAACAGTAATCTGAGTGATGACGAGCAACAAAAACTTACTCAAGTTCTTAGGAAAAATAAAGAGGCTTTTTCTTGGGACTACTCAGATATGAAAGGGATTGACCCTCAGCTATGCATGCATCACATCTACACTGAAAAGGATGCAAAAACCATTCAACAACCTCAGCGTAGATTAAAACCTCACCTAAAAGACATTGTTAAAGAAGAAATTCGAAAATTGTTAGATGTCAATTTTATCTATCCTATATCTGACAATAAATGGGTTTCTCCATTAGTTGTGGTTCCCAAAAAGAATGGGAAATGGTGAATATGCGTTGACTATAGAGAACTCAACAAGGCAACGCAAAAATACCACTTTCCCCTTCCATTTATTAATAAGGTGCTAGATACACTGGAAGGGAAGAAATTTTTCTCTTTTCTGGATGGCTTCAGTGGCTATAACCAAATTCAAATTGCCCCTGAATACCAAGATACGACTACCTTTACGTGTCCGTGGGGAACATTCGCTTATAGGGCATTACCTTTCAGATTGTGTAATGCACCTTCCACATTCCAACAAGCCATAATCAGTATTTTCGCAGACTTGATAAATGAAGGATTGGAAGTATATATGGATGATTTCACACCCTATGGAGATGACTTTGAGAAAGCATTATAGACATTGGAAAAATTTCTGGAATGGTGTATTGCTACCAGCCTATGTTTAAGTCATGAAAAGTGCCATATGATGATGACAGAAGGCCTAATCTTGGGTCATTAAATTTGAGCAGCTAGAATTCAGGTAGATCCGACAAAAATATAGTTAATTCTCTTACTAGCTACTCCCTGCACTCAAATAGAGGTACGTATTTTTTTGGGATTTCCTGGATATTATCGTAGATTTATCAAGAATTTTTCACAAATTGCTGCACCATTATATGCCTTAATAGGAAGAAGTGATTTCATATGGACTGACAAATGTGACACTGCCTTTATAGGTCTAAAACAACTAGTATCAACAACACCAGTTCGACGAGGATCGAACTGGGATATACCATTCCGAATTTCATCAGATGCATCAGACACAGCCATTGGAGTAGTTCTTGGCCAAGAAGAAGAAAAGAAACCCTATGCTATATATTACATTAGCGAAAACTTAGCCCCTGCTAAATTGAATTACATAGTAACAAAGAAGGAGTTTTTAGCTGTTATCTATGCTATTAACAAATTCAAACACTATATAACAGGATACCCTGTGGTTTTGTATGCTGATCACTCTGCTATAAAATATTTAGCTAATAAATCTATTACGAATGGAAGAGTGACACGATGGTTGATCCTTTTGCAGGAATTCCACATAAAAATCAAAGATTGACCAGGAAAGGAAAATCCGATAGCATACTTCCTCTCACGGGTACCAAAGACAGACGACTTGGCAGCAGCAAAAGACCAATTCCCTGATGAGCACTTATTTGATATAACCATGAAAACATTGTGGTACGCGGATGTCGCAAACTACCTAGCAGTGGGAAAATTACCCAAGCACCTGATGCCCAATGAAAGAACACTAATAGTACAACGTAGCACTCGGTTCTCCTGGATCGGAGGATATCTCTTTCATACAGGAGCTGATATGCATATTCGAAAGTGTGTCAGGGAAGATGAAATCTTCGACATCCTAAAATATTGACACGATGGGCCTTGCGGTGGACATTTTGTAGACTGTAGGACTAGACATAAAGTCTTACAAATGGGCTATTATTGGCCCACCATTTTTAAGGATGCCAAGAAGTCTGTCTAGGCATGTGATAGTTGCCAAAGAATGGGTCGCCCTGGACAGTCTGACGAGATGCCCCTGCATCCACAGTTATTCATTGAACCTTTTTAATGATGGGATTAGATTTCATTGCCCAATAAACCCATCATCTAATCAAAATACATATATACTGGTTGCAACAGAATATGTGACTAAATGGGTGGACGCAAAAGCATTACCAAGGGCACCGAAAAACTTAGTAATCCACTTTCTTTTCCAAATTTTCGTGCAGTATGGCTTTCCTAGAGAAATAATCAAGGATGGAGGCCACAATTTGTAGGCCATAAGATTTTTGTGACATTAAAAAATCATCATATCATGCACAGAATCACATCTCCATACCACCCGCAAGCAAACATCCAGGTAGAAAGTACCAATAAAGTAATTGAGGGAATACTAACAAAGATAGTTGCATCTCATAGACGTGACTGGGCTACCTGATTTCCAGAAGCCCTATGCGCATATCACACAACATGGAGAAATATCACAGGATAATCCCCATATCGGCTAGTGTTTGGAAAAGAAGCTATCTTCCCAATAGAATTTGAAATTTAGACATTAAGGATAGTTCAAGAAGTAGGCTTGGACTTGAATGAAGCACAGATCAACAGGATACATCAAAGCAATGAATTGGATGAAATCCAGCTATCATCTCTTCAACATATTGAACTAATCCAAAAACAAAGAGTGAAATGGCATAATTCCCTCATCAAGAAGAAGATATTCCATGAAGGTGTTTGGGCACTTTTGTATGATTCTAGGTTCTAGGAGTTCCCAGGAAAAATCCAGACCAGATGGTTAGGCCCCTATGAGATACAAGAGGTGCATGATAATGGCACCCTTACATTAGCCACCATTGATGGGTCTGGCTACTCTTTTAAAGAAAATGGACATCGAGTACACCTCTACCACAAACCGCTTAGAAGGGAATCCTTTTTCGAATAGATATGGGAAGATTCCACAATACAAATTATTGTTGAGGAGGGAAACCCTTCCACAGCACCAGTCTAGTGAAGAAATGTACTTTTTCTTGAAACCTGTACATAAATTTTCCTTTCTGCTTGATTGGATTTGCTTGATAATAGATTGTACATTAGTTTTTTTTCTTTCCTCTATTTTTCCTTTGTTGTTCCCTATAGGGAACAAATGTTGTTCCCTCTAAGGAACAACAATGATCGTGTGTATTTTCTCTTTCTGTTCTTTACAGGGAACAAGTGATGTTCCTTGCAAAGAACAACAATTTCTATGTGCATTTTTCTTTGTTGTTTCCTACAGGGAACAATTGTTGTTCCTTACAGGGAACAACAATTTTTGTGTGTATTTCTCTTTGCTGTTCCCTACAGGGAACAACTGCTATTCCCTACAGGGAACAACAATTTGCATATAAATTTTGTTTTGTTGTTCCCTCTAAGGAACAACAATTTTGGCGTGTAATTCTTCTTGTTGTTCCCTATAGGGAACAACAATTTTTGTGTGTAGCTTTATTTATTGTTCCTTACAGGGAACAGTTGTTGTTTCCTATAAGGAACATCAATTTTTGTGTATGTTTTCTCTTGTTGTTCCCTATAAGGAACAACACATTTTTTTTGCGTATTTTTTTGTTATTCCCTACATGGAACAATTTTTCTTCCCTTTAAGGAACAACACTTTTTGTGTGGCTTTTTTCTTTTGTTATTCCTTTCAAAGAACAACACTTTGCGAATATTTTTGAGAACATCCTCTTTCTCTTCCTTGCATAATCATCCCTAGACCACTCCAATTTCACTCTTTATGATCTTCTTAATGGCATGAAAGGTACAATATGTATTTAAGGACAACAAATATGGAGGTCTAGTGGAACAGGAAAATACCGTGAATACTATCATCTTTAACAAGATTGCTTTGTGATGATCCAAAAAAGAAAAGGACACAGTTATCTATCTCACTTTACTATCCTCATTTCCACTATAAATCAAACTGATTGATTATCTATACCATGTTGGTTCCCCCTTGGTTGTATAACTCTCTCCATGTATTATCAATAAGATTATGGGTATATTTTTAGTATTTATATGTCAAACTTCTTCTGCCATCCCTACTCTTAAGGAGTGATGAGCCACCCTCTATGTATAAAATGGGGACTAAAAAAATAAAAAAATAAAAAATTATATATATATATATATATATATTCACTAACAATTTTATGATTTTTTTCCACAGATGGAGGATAGTGGGTCTCATCACGAGCCAACCTACCATGATCATAAGGAAGGAGCGAGGTGGCATTCCCACTATGGCCACCACACCAGGGATATGATCCAATGGATGTATAAACAAATAAAATCCTTGGAAATAGGAGGTTTCATCATGAGCCGGCTTGACCACTTTCGCTACTTCCTAGTGAATGGCAATGTGTTCACCTGGTCACCAAGCCAACACATTGGTCTCTACTATGGACATCATAAGACACTTCCCAAATTATACATATAGGACCATGGTTCCCAAGGGTTAAAACACAACTCTGTCAAGGATATGGATGCCTGCAGGAAACAGAAGCTCTGCTAATGGTATCGAAACTTTATTTTACATCAATAACTATTATAATAACCTCTTCTTATAATAATTTCTATGGAGAGATTATGGTCCTAAAATACCTTGAACCTTTATGCATGAATATTTTTTTAATCAATCCCAACATTTTAAGTGGAATAATGGCACTAAAGTATTATTTCTTTCACATGCTATCCCTTTTTCTTTATCATATCACATCACAACAGCCTATCACTTATTCATAATTCTTAGTACAAGCCTTGATTTCACCACTCCAATATCCTTTATGATCCTTTCATTAATAAGTGTACCTTGCCAATCCATCACCCCTGTTCTTCGCTGCCAACACCTTACCCTTTCATTCATTCGGTCGTAGGTGACCTATTATTTCAAAGAGGGGCGGGGACCTCTAGTGTAATTATCAATGTGCTGTCATTTTTTTTTATTTTGCAGAATGATATGACATTCCATGATCGCAGAGCATGTGGTATGATAAAAATCCTCAATAACGAAATTTATATTTATAAAGTATCACTTCATAAAGCTATCACAACTATTTGTTGTTTCATCGCTCAGCTCTGTTCATCGTTGTCTTTTCCCTACTACACTTATCATTTGCAAAATTCCAACACTATGGGAGGAAGAACAATACGCAGAGAACCGCTAATACTGGTTGTTTCTGATGCATCCAGGGAAATTTTAGCTCAAGGCAGGTGAATAGCATACTTTACGAGATTTCAACCACCCAACAAGGAAATTTCCATCGAATACTTACGAAATCTACATAATGGACAATCTATGGTAAGGGGCAGGCAAGTCACTGTATCAGACACAATGATAGTGGAAGTATTTGGGTTACTGGCAGAAGGACCTGTGTGGGCTGGTAAGTGGTTGAAGCTGCAGGATGCTATCGAGGCTTTCAGAGATGAAGGACGAGAGCTGGTCAAAAAAGGCAAAGGCGTTCAACCATCTTCTCTTGGAGAACCCTGGGGAGAACTAGAAAGAATCGTCCAGAACTAAATTACATGCGACAAGTGCAAAGACGTGGTAAGGTTGCGTCAACTTAAACTATTAGCAGTTATAAAACAAAAGTGCTCTGTTAATTTATCTGCATTATTGAATTATTTACTGCATGACACCATCGAGAGGCTAAGATGGTCCCAACACATAGAAACCATAGTAAGCCACCACTATCTAATCAGGCTAATAGTCAGCTATAACCTCGCCCATCAACAATCAAGCTGGGGTGATCTAATATTATCTCTCAAAGGAGGTTTAGCCCTACCTGCACCTAACATGGTTTCGAAAAGGAATAGGACTACCCTTTCAAAGAACATACCCCAAAAGTGCAGAAGATCCACAAGGTTGAGGTCAAGATTAGGAGTGGCTGAAAATACTCAAGACAATATCAGTCAACCTATAGAATTATCTAGCCCAAGAAGAATACTTGCAAACAGAGCCTTCCAAGGCTAGGATAACCCTAAATCAAACCATAAGGAAGAAACAGGGCATTCTGGAGATGAACAAAGAAATGAATCGAGACTTCCCTCAATACCAAGCATGAGTCCCCAAGGTGATTTTTTGCACAATTTCGAATTTTCCCAGGTCCTGGCCAACATGAATGATTACATGCAGCCTGAAATCCTGCTCAATCTTAATTTAGGAGAAACCCAATATCCTGAGAATGTTGGCGATGCCAGAAGTCTATCACCCTTAAAAAATGCAAGCCATGAAACATAAACCTATGTAGAGGCCATTCGGGAAGCAGAACACCAATTTAGTGACACGCTTCCAGTAGAAAATAGCTAGGTAGGCCTAAGTACAGAAAACATAGGCCAAGGAGAATAAGTAGAGATAGAGATGCTTCGAGAAGCTGATATTCAAACAGGAGACACGGTCCTCTTAGAAAAGAGCCAAGATGAGCAACCAGGCTCTTTCGAGGCAGAAACTATTAATGATACTGTCAACAGAATAGTTGCTCCTTTGAAAAAGTATAGATCCAAATTGAAAAATCTTAGGAAAGAACAAAAAAAGCTGCACAAAGCAGTAAAAAGGCTCAGAAGAAAAATAAAGAAAATCACAGTGGGAAAGGTCCCAAACAAAACCCTAGAGAGAGAAAATGTAGCTGTACAAACAGAATCACATGAAGGGAGGGCTACAGGGACTCAAACCGAGCCCATACCCACTCAACCAGTCATCATTAAAGAAGAACGACATGAAATTTTCGTAGATATAGCTACTTAGATAGAGGATGTACCCTCTCACAGCATGGCTACTCAGACAGAGGCTTGGACCTCCCATAATAAAGAGATTTAGACGTAACACATCCTTTCTCATAGCATAAGCACTTAGAAAAGCATACAAGCTAAAGACATCATGACACACAATGACCCCATTATTCTGAAACTTCAGAAATAATTAGCGTAGGATCGACTCGCATTAGAATGGCTTGAACAAGAAATTATTCCCCAACAAAGATATCAAGAGTTGCAAAGGAAGCTTCGGGAAATGAATGCGATATAGAGCGAGACCTTCGACATATACATAAAAGAAGAAGAGAAAATAGTGAGGATCAAGCTTAGATTAGATAGGGTCATATCTCAGACGGACACCATCTGCTCATTATATGCAGGGCTCCTGCCACTAACTATGCCTTTTTTTTTGTTAGAACGATACTTTCTGTTGAAAATTAAAGCCATGAGAGCTGGAAAACCAATTAAATTAAAAACAGTTGAAGATTTTATAAATTGTTTCAAACATCATGCTGTAAAGGTTCAAAGGTTTCTTTGTGAATTTTACCTACACAATTTTGTATTAGGGGATGAGGTGGAAAAGAACCCCAACCCTTTTGTGTGATATGTTCAATTCCACGCCTTTATCTCGTTTGCATTCAATCAAATTAAATGGTTCAAAGCTCATAATGCCTTCCAAAGACAAGAACATGGATTGGATCTTTGGGTAAGAAGTGAACCCAACCACCCTTTTCAAATTCTTTCCAACCACAAGAGTCTCATGACAAGGGAAGGGGTGATTAAAATTTTAGGGCCTATTCATAAAGAGATTGTACAAAATGGAGTATCGTATTTTCAATCCATTCAAGAAAGCTCTCTGGTTGTGTCCAAGCTTAGGTGAACAGTCTCTACTCGTAGTTTGCAGGATAGGGAGCCATTTAATTACAAAAATTTTAAAGCATCCGCAACCCATTTTTTCACCTATGGCAACCTCATTTTAAGAGAAGGACCCTATTGGTTAGGATGTCAGTTTCATAGCCCCATCATTTGGTATCCTCCTAGAGATTACAGGGCCATCTATGAATTTCTTGAAGGAAAGCAAGGGCTTGCTTTTGCACTCTTAGCTCAACATCATGGTTTCAGAGCAATTTTTGATGCCCCTTCTCCAGCCTACTCTTTAACTGCACTCCATCAGAATTACTTGATTTTCATGAGGACATGAAATAGGGTAAGCAGGGGAGTATGTAGAGTTACAAAATGGGTATGTATTCACTATTAAGTTCATCATCATTTTCCTTGACTCTTATCTTTTTCATATCTTAATGCACTAACATATTGAGGAATTATGGTAAGAAGTGAAGGAATTATTTGTAGTTATGATTTAACTAAATTTTACCCTTCTTTATGCAGGAAAGTGGCAAAAGGAATGATTGTTGTTCCCTGACGGTGGAATAACATAATCCGACAAGCAGAGGAAGGAATGTGTCGGTTGTGGACAAGGCTGAGAGAACATGAGAGGGATCAGCCTGAAGTAGGAAAGATGTCTGATTATAAAAGAAAGTGATTGTAGGAAGAAAGGGCAGGAGGAGAATCTTTGTTATTTTTTAAGTTGTAAGTTTAATTACAGACTTGCGTCATTGGAGAATGTGATTATATTGTAATGCTCCTTAAGTTATATGATTAATATATAATTGAAGTTGATGTTCCCTCACATTATCTGAAGAAACTTAGCAGTGTTCGCTGGCGGCTAAGGGCCCGTCCTCTGGTGGATTTAACTTCTTTCTTGTGTTATATTTTTTATTCTTCTAGAGTTTGGTTGGTTTGATAATTTCTTGTTTCTGTGAGTATAATTTATTAGTCATTCATTACTTTCTTGTATTGAGCTAGTGTATGTTTTGTTTATAATTTATATCAGTATCATTTGATATGAGTCTTGTTCATTACAACGTGAATTATCTAGATAGTGCATTGCATTTATTTAATCATCTGTAAGAGTTTGATTATTGCTATTAGACTCTAATAAGCGATATCATTCCTATATTGATTACTTTATAGAGATTTAGTATAGTTTAGATTGAATCAGCTAAGTAGAGGTGAATTATTGTTACTATGCTCTCGACTGGTAATGTTGTTACTTGAATTGATGTAAGATTTGATTTCCCTGGAGGATTGAGCTTTGATATTGCCTTTAATAATTGCAATTGGAGTTTATTATATGATTCCATTTATTCTTGTGTAAATATATATACTACAATTTAGGAAACATTACTCTATGAAGTAATAGCAACCACATACTGTATACACTCTTGAAATAACATGACTTGCCCGGATTGATGATTAATGTGGGATAATTAGGAGTTTTAAAGGGCACATTTTATAATCCAAAAATCTCTTGTTCCCGCTAAATTTCGACATGGTTATAAGCCTCCTGCTTTACTGCCTATACATGTAAAATTATAAGACAAATACAAACGTCTATTTTTTCCTTCTATCCTCCATGACCTCCCTGCAAATTTTATCAATAATCTACCCAGATTTGATGGAGAAAGTGCGAAGATCATTGCAGAAAAGCACATTCAAAATATTGAGGATTTCCTTGATCTGGTTGAGGCGGGAGAAGATGATGTGTGTATCAAAATGTTTTCCCTGTCATTGCAAGGTAAAGTTAAAATTTGGTTTAAATATCTTCCAGCTGCAAGCATTAACAATTTTCATCAATTAACTCAAGTTTTCTGAGATAGATGGGTAGTTTTGGGAAATGGTTTTCTCATCATATAAGAGTATAACCATTTAAAAAGACATCCTAGGGAGATAGTACAACATTTTTAAACCAGGTTCAATAAGGTATACTATTTGATGCCTTCTAAGAGAAGGCCACCCCCATGATTAGCTCTCTTGCACTACCCAGATGCATTTGACCCAGAGATGGTGTTCTAGATAAGCGAAATGGACCCCACAACCCTAGAAGAAATGAAAAATGTGGCAATTGATGTGGAATCCAACCTGTTGAATAGGGAATCCAAGTTAAAAGCAATGAATAAGGACAAAATAGAAAGAGAGGGATTGATATCTGCAGAGATAAATCTAGACATGTTAACAAACACAGTCAACTAAATTATGCATATGATTAGTAGGAAAGAGGAACTTTATGTTCATATACCTCCTGTTCCATTAGTTCCAAAGAAAATAAACATCCATGTACTTAAGTAGTTTGTAACCCATCCTAGACACCCTAAAACATAAAATGATTGTTCTATGTATTCTATCCAGAACACAACCAAAGATGAAGTCCAAAATCAGAAGGAGGCAGGGAAATCCTCAACAACAATGTACATTCTAGATGAACTTGCATAGAGAGGTAGATGTTTCGAATATGATTATCTCGATTAATACTATAAGGTCGAGGTTGAGGCTGATTATTTAAAGCAGCCAACACTATGTTCTTGGGAGGAACAAACTCGGTTGTCACAATGCAAAGATGACAACCAAACTCTCCATGGTAAGCAAGAGTGTAAGAAATAAAATGCAAAAAAATGTCAAGTAACTACAAAATTAATTCCTCTATCATTTGCCTCACTCAAAAAGCAGGTTTAAAATAGGAAGGAGGAGGAATTCTCTAATGAGTCGGTTGTGGAAAAGAGGGATGATCCTGCGCCATTTTCAGATCTATAAGTTCTCTCCCTGATCATCTTGAAATCATAGAATCTAAAATCGATGATGAATTGATCCAGATTGATTCTTTTCCCTTATTCTTCGATGCATTTTAGATTATAAAAGGGAATTGGGATCACATTCTCACTGATAGTCCTAAGAGAAAACATGAGGTCTCAGAAGAACCAACACCACCATCTAAAGCACCACATGACCCAATAGCAGACACGTTGGATGGTTTTTGCTTTCAAATTCAATCTTCCTATGTTCATAATTCTCTCAAAAGCTGCTATGATATGGATATGACCAGACAATCTTCCCAATTTTCTTATTGAGTAGAAGTATTGACACAAAATTCATCAGGTAGCATGTGAACATGTTCCAAGTTGATTGAAGACCAGGAGAGCACATCTGTAGTACCATGGTATGAAGCTGAGTTGGCTGAGTCAGAATACCCAGAAATAAGTCAAGAGCACCTTGATCCAGTGGTTGTCTATATGGAGGAGTTGTTCTTCAGAAATCCAACATACATTTTTGGCATGTCAGTTGTTTTTTAAAGGTACCAAGATCCATCTAAACAAGATCAGGGTGGCAATTTCTATCAAACAACAGTGTTAGGTTTGTCTCTAAACATGGTGAAGAGAAATGAAAGAACAAATATATTAGAACAATTCGTTAAATGGATGACCAGAATTATTGTATTATTTATATGGGTTACCATTTCGTATGATAGGTAGGTGCAAATAAGCTCAACACTCTGAGCATATTTCAAATTTTAGTTTTAGATTGCTTTCATTTTTAGATCAGTATGTTTCAGACTTTAGTTTTAGCTTAGTTCTGGTTTCACCATTCAAGTTTTCAAGGTGCAACAGTATGTTCAGCTCGAGGTATTGTAGTGGATAAGTTCAATCGTTAGCCATGCTCAGGATTTCAATCTACTAATAAACTGGACGCGAAGCATGTTGTCTATTTTGCCTACCAAGGTTTTGAGGATCAACTAGTTTCCAGTCACTAAGTTGCCTGACAGATAAAGATACAAGATGTGGGATCAACTCAATGGATTAGGCTACTAGTCTATGGTGTTCTTGACACCTCCTAAAGGAACTGCCATCCCCAAATGGAGCCACTGTTAGACTCCTGTATTTTACAGTATCACAAGGTGACTAATTATTTTCTCTTTGCAATTTTTTCATACTTTACATGGATGTCAATATTCAAAATCCTTTCCAAAGCAAGAATCAAAGAAGGTAGCAAAGAAAGTAGTTAATGCATAAAAAACAAGCAAAGGAAGAGCCTTGAATGTGTTTGGGTCGAGTCATGCACCCTAAGCAGGTAAAGTCATGAACAATTCTCTTACGAACAAAAAATAAATTTCATCGTCCTCTACCTTTCCTCCATCTCCACTCACCCCTCCTCATCTGACGGTCCTTGTTTCATTTCGCACTCCCCGCAACTTTCAAACTTTAACAATTGGGGGGGGGGGTGTCTAAAATGAGTGATATCCCTTACCACCAACCCAGCCACCCGCCACACTTCCTTTTACATTTCATTTCCCTTGAAAGTCCCCAAAACCTTACCTTTTCCACCTTTGTACTTCATTTCTCTAATTTACCCTTTTTCACCACCATATCATTGTTTTACCTTCCGCTTTCCCATCTACCCAACTATGATTAAAGTGGTCTAGTCCCCCTGACACATCACCTTTTCCCCTTGCCATCCATCGCATTTTGTAAACATTAAAACTTACCATTTAAGGACCCACAAGGTATTTCTTTTAACTTGTGATGCAGTTTTGCCCCACTACAACAGCTCCACCCCCCACGCCAGGTTGCTTGCAATACATAGATATATCATATGAAACCTCCTAAACTTTAAATTACTGCCAAAAACATTCACCACTTTATAAACTCCACCAATGTAGTGGGCTCCATCTCGATCTCACCACATCATCCACCGACAGCGCAAATCGCACTTCGCTAATTTTTGTGTTTACTGTATTGCCCAAAAATTTAAATTCTACGAAGTGAAATAAAATATAAAGGTTGTGATGTGCGATGCGGGTCGGTCCCTCTCCACACACTTTGAACTTCAAATTTTTTAGCATTTAACCCCGTGCTCATAACCAAACTTTAAGTTTGAGATTTGTGATGCTGTCGGGTCCCACCATCATTCAGGTCACTCTGTCCTCCCTACACTTCGCACTTCGCATCCCTTATAGTTTACCTTTGCTGCTAAAATTTAATATTTGTGATCTATGGGTGGAAGTTGGGCACCACCTCTCCTCCATGTCACCTCCCACTTAGCATCACACCACTGATTACGTTCTTCGCAAATTAAATTGTAAATACTGCGAAGTGCGTCGATGCGATGTGGCTTTATAACTACAATTTAAACATTTTCAAATCTAGCTAAATGATTTTTATGTTGCTTTTCTTTAAAAAATAGGTGAAACACGGAAGAAAGGCTCGGGTAGAAAATAATGCTAGAGGTCAAGTCGGGCAAAGGTTTGGAGGCAAAGAAGATTATTTTGTAACTATGAGAGAAAAGGGCACGCATGCATAAATGTTACCATATAACTGCAAAGACTAACAAGGAAGAAAAACACATCAGCACCAGCATCAATAAATGAAAGTAGCCAGCACTACACAGATTTGATTATCCAACACATGTCTCGTGTAAAACAAAGCCATATGTCATAGCCTCCATTGCTTTCCTCTTTGAAACCATCACAACCACCTCCAAAGCTTGTTGTTTGATCTTTTGAGGAGCCATTGAAGAATTTAGATCTACGAAGAGTTGCCCAGAATTAATTCGAGAGGTAGTTGTTGTCAATGATGTCTGAATCAGGCCTTGCATGGCCACTCTTATCTAATTTCGGTTTGTTTGTAAGTAATGAATTTTTCCAAATAATATTAGGGAAACCAACTTAGTTGTTAGTTAAATACTGCTAGAATTTTCTTTATTAGGGGTTGGAAAATTGGACCCTGCTGAAGCTTCCATTGTAAGAAGTATTAGAACTTTGTAACTATTTGAGTTGGGCATAAATAATAAGACTATTCATAGGATTATTGACCTATGTTAATGGTGATTTTTTTCCTCTATATTAATATTTTCCTCTGTATTTTCATGTTGTGCATCAATTTATCTGATTTCAAAATAGAAAATTTAGATTAATATTTGCTAAAAGAGAACCTTAATTATATCTATGTTTGTTATATTAATGTTTTCCTCTAAGACGTGAATGCAGAATTCAGAGACGGTCTTCTCTGCATTTAAGTTGAACCTTAATCTCCTTCTCCCATCTCATATTCACACTGTTAGTAAGATCCATTCTGCATAGCTATCTTTCCTTATGAATGCCCTTGAAAAGTTGATGCACAATTCTGCCTTTTATGACTCCATAGCCCAATGGATTAAGCTTTACAATTGTGTCTGTCCAACCACCCAATCAATCAATCAAACAACCCCCATCACTGTAACTAGCCTAATATCAGCAATTATAATTATCAAGTTAAATCATAAAATAGAGAGAGCCCTCTTTGAGTCTAGGAAGGCTAGGTCCTGGACTCCAAAGTGGTTTGATGTTTATCCAAATTTTTTTATTCTTGAAAATCTTACAAATTACGAAGGGCTAATAGATACGATATAAAACTCGAATGGAACTCTTGAATAATTGTAGAGAGACTAATGCTACTCACATTTCTGATCATATTCATGAGTGGCGTCGTCGTCATCGAATGGTTAAGACATTTGTTCCTGATCAGCTTCTTGTTGAGCGGTTCATTATGTCCCTATTACCATATATAACTGAGGATGTGGATAAGGGTGGTGCCATCACTTAAGAGTATTTCATTTCTCATTTTCAATATTTATACTTGATTTATACTGAGTCTGGCATGGTCTATGAGAAAATTCCTAACGCATTGCGATCTAATTTTATTATTTCTCCTCCATCAAAGGACTCTCATGCCAGATATGGTATGATTGGTACTAAAATTATACATCACTCTAATGCATATGATCATGTACCTTCTTCCAAAATCTATGCCTTTTCATCTGACAAAGAAAAAAGTGGCAAGCAACCCAAAAGTAAGAATAAAGGGAAATCAAAGAAAAAGAAAACTTATACCCCACAGGAAAGATCATCTAATCAATCGAATGGAAATGGAAAACCTCATTATCCTTGCATAATATATAATGAGGAACAATTTTTTTAGGACTGTCCTCACTATGCTGAAGTCTTAAAAATGGTTAAGACCTCACATGAGTCAGTTGTGTTGACAGATTCGTTTTCGAATCCAGACAAAAATTTGGTTGTTATGGATCTAGCTTCTAGTTGAAAAGTGCTTATTCTATCTGTTAGGATATTCAGGCTAATGATCAACCTATTGACCAACCTACTACTTCGACCATGAATTCGTTTGCCGAATCGATACCACCACCTTCTATTCTTGAATTGACAATCAAGCCAACAAAGGGAGTTGTTCATAAATCAACATTTAATCCTCGAGCTAGAGCTACTCAAAATTATAATATAGTTGAATATTTGGCTCAATCCCCTTCAGCTATTTCAGTGCTTGAGGTGCTATAAAATTCTCCCTCCTAGAAACAGGCTTTGTTTTCTGTAATTGGTGAAATTAATCCGACAGATTCTAATCTCATAGTCTTTAATCATACGGGCTAAGTGCCGCAATTACCAACATAATTTGCATTCTCCATCCAAGTAAATGTTCTCAATCACCTTGTTCATTGTACTATTATTGATGAGGAAGCATCTACGTGCATTATTTCTCTAAACTGTTGGAAGTCACTTGGCTCACTGTGCCTATCTCAATTTCCAACGATGTTGAAAGCTTTCGACAAACGTACATATAAGCCTTATGGTATTATCAATAACCTGCATGTTGAACTAGGGGGAAAAACAGTGAATGCTAAAGTTGAGGTCGTTGATAGACCCCTTGCCTAACATATTTTACTCAGTAGGCCATGGGTATATGCTATTACTACGATCGTTTCTACATATTTTAGAATGATTACCTTTCCAAATAAAGTTGTCATCACATTCATCAATCAACTGTCCTTCTTTGCCTCCAGTTCTAACGTAACTGGAAGTGTTCCATTTGTTCACGCACCCCAAATCACACTTTGGAACATTGGTGTAGGACTCTTAAAGGATTCCACTCTCATGGGAATCTTTGCATTACTGTCACCTGCGAAGTTCGCAGAAATTTCAAGCATAGAGACCTGCTACATGATCTCTTCCACTCCATCTGGCTTAAGGAAGATTATGGGTGATTATCAAGTTGTTACGTTAGATTAATTTCTGTCACCCAGCCCAATAGAGCTGGCATGGAAATCAATCTACATGACTTGGACGACGAATCTGAAATCATCTTCGTCGGTCATTTGGGTTGATTGTTCATTAGGTTATGGTACTCCATCTGATCCTTTTTCCTGAACTTTATTGGCAGATGAGAATATTCTATAAACCATGATGTTAAAAGGAAAACCATGGGAATATCATCATCATCATTCCTATGTTCCAGATTATGAAGAAGACAATCTTAGTGAACTACATCGCCCATTGACCAAGACATTATTTTCTAATTCTTTTCCTATTAATGCAATCGATTTCGAGAGAAATTTATCAAATATAGAAGAAACCATTTCTATCAATATTTCGACCGAACCTGGCATTGTAGAAAACATTCATGTCAGCATGTCTTATTCTCCATTAGAACTCAAAACATATGACTCTCTCTTTCGTGAATTTTGTGATGTGTTTTCTTGGAAATACAAGGAAATTCCAAGCATGGATACTAGTATCATTGAACACACTATTAAAATGTACCCTGATTTTAAGCCGACACATCAATGCCTTCATCCTCTTCATCCAAATAAGGGCATTTCCATTAAATAAGAAGTTGAAAAACTTTTCTGTGATGGTTTCATTTACCCTGTTCCGCTAACTGAGTGGGTTTCCTACATCGTTCCTGTTATGAAAAAATATGGAACCATGAGAGTGTGCATCTATTATCGGGATGTCAATCTTGCTCGTCCAAAAGAAAACTATGCTACTCCCTTTACCGAATAGATTATTAACGATTGTGTTGGATATGAAATTTTTTCTTTCATGGATGGATTTTCTGGCTACAATCAAATCAATATCTCCCCAGAGGACCAATATAAGATAGAATTCATATGTCCCTCGGGCACATTATATTATCATAAACTCCCATTTGGTTTAAAGAACGTTGGGGAAACTTTTTAGAGAGCAATGGAATATGCTTTCAATGACATCAAGAACATTGTTCAAATTTATCCAGACGATTTACCCGCGCATTCATGAAACTAGAATAATCACCCGATGCATTTGAGTGCTATATTTTTATGCTCCCGATACTAAAAAATATTCCTCAATCCACATCAATGTGTGTTTTTTGTTGGTTTTGGTCGTTTGCTAATATTCTTCATCTCAAAAGAAGTAATTTGATTAGATGCACTAAAGGTCCAGGCCATTCTTGATTTTCCTATGCCATCAAATTTTCTTCAGTTACAGAAACTTCAGGGAAAGGAAAACTTCCTAAGGAGGTTCATACCCAACTACGCCAAAATGGCTAAAGGATTTACTCATCTCTTAAAAAATGGGATTCCCTTCCATTGGGACCATGTTGCACAAGATTCTTTTGATGTTGTCAAGGATACTCTTATCTAGGCATCATTAATGTATCCCCCCAATTATCAGAGTGATTATTTATTATATATTCCACAACTGATACGATCATTGCTATGTTATTGGTCCAAGTAGAAAATGAGATAGAAAATCCGATCTATTATTTGAGTCATACTCTCAATTATATAGAAGTGAAGTAATCGTACGTGGAAAATCTTGCCTTGGCGGTTGTTCAAGATGTCCAAATATTTTGCCACTATATCTTGTTCCAGAAGACAATTGTCATTTTGGATTGCAACCCCATGACTTATATTTTATCACGTCAATTTCTGGCGGGAAATTATTCAAAATGGATTGTCATTTTGCAGGAATTTGATTTGGAATTCATAAAATCAAAGTCAAAGAAGTCTTTAGTTTTGTTTGAGCTTCTATGTGACATTCCCTCTGATAGTACTGCTACTACATTAGAACCATATTTTCTTGACGAGTCTATGTTTCTGATCAGATCATCTGATCCTTGGTATGGATATTTTATCATTTATCTCCAAAATCATACTTTTTGTCCTGATACCTCTCGCTCTAACCAACGACATATTCGATACCAAGCTAAATATTATCTGATCATCAGTGATACAATTTTTCATCGTGATGTCGATACAATTTTGTAAGGTGCCTCACTCATGAGGAGGCTGAAAAGGTTTAAAATGATGATCATGCTGGAGCTTGTGGTGAAACTTTTTCTGGATATGCTACCACATAGAAGATACTCAGTGCCAATTATTTTTTGCCTACCATATTTCTCAACTGCATCCTCGCAGTTAGAAGTTGTCATGCGTGCCAGATATTTGATCTTGAAATATGCAAACCGCTAGCGCCAATGTATCTTGTTGTCTCTATGGAAGCATTTTCTAAATGGGGCATTGACTTCATGACCTATAACCCTCATTCGTCTGGGGGGCATGGTTCTATTATTGTCGCAGTAGACTACTTTACCAAGTGGGCCAAAGCGATGCCTACATTCAACAACGTAGGACAAACAACTTCATTGTTTTTCTTTAATCATGCCATTTCACAATTTGGGGTCCCATAGGCTATAGTCGCAGATCATGGTTATCATTTTCACAATCATATGATGAATGAGTTGATTGCCAAATTAGGATTGTCTCATGATAGTTCTACTCATTATCCATAATCATATGGACACATTGAGGCTATTAAAAATATTCTTAAAATGAATTCTTCAATGAATTATAGGAGTTCATCAATGAAATTGGAATTTAATCCTGTACTCGGCCTTACGAGCGTACTAAACCTCGATGAGAATGTAATATTCCCAAATGGGGAAGCAACAATATATGAACAAAATAATTGAAAGAAAAATGAATAAATCAACACACCATGATAAGAGACAAATGTACAGCCATATTATTAAACATATCAGAAAATAATAGGCATAATATTTTTAGGATCAAGTCACTCACAAAATACAAAACAAGCCTCTACAAGCAAAATATCCCATCACATGAGAAATAGCTGCCATACAAATTCCCTGAGATAAGAAAACATAGTTTTAGGGCACAAAATATTTCATAAGGATAGATCAATTTAGATCTATTGTTATATAGCTCAAATAATGTGAGGAGAGAATATCTAGCCTCCTAGACACCTTTCCAAGAGAACTCGGGAAGGGTTTCTGGAAATACACCCAAATACAAATGGTTATCTACAACCTTAGGACTAAAGAGTCACTGCAACTAAATATCATGAAAATATAAGGCTGAAATAATATAGATCTGATGTATATCTCCTCAAGGGTCTCCTCTAATGAAAGGTTGAACACTTCACCTACAGGAAAACACTCTAAAAGAGCCAATAGATCCTCCCTTGAAATTTTCGTCCAAAATAACATAATTCCATACTGAAACTGTGCTAAAAATGATGGGAATAGGTTGGCCTGGTACCAAATATTTGAAATGTGCTTGTAATCCCTCCTTTCTGATCTCCCAAGAGAAGGAATCCTTCCTCCTAGGAAAAACTAGCTCAGAAAGTCGTTTTCTCAACCCTCCACTGCAACACCCTGCAACAAAACACAATATTATATATAAAATACATTGTAATTGAAGACTGGAGCTTGGATAGAATGACATATGTGTGGAAATGATATATCAATACTCTCCCAAGAGGCTTCTCAAGGAAATAGGTGGCATTCCTGACCGAGAACACCCTATGCTAAACAACACCAAAAATTTTAGATAAACAACAGAAGAGAGCAAAAAATTAAATAGACATATCAGAATAATAATCATAACATACTATGGCTGACATCCTCTTCTTTAATAATATGATATTTCTCAACTTGGGTCACACTCATTAGGGTTTCCATCATGATGCAATCAATCTCCCTCCAAAACTACGGTGTCCCACCATTAATGCCACTCCTCCATAACAACGTTGTTTGATTTCGTCAATTTTGACCTATTCAACATGCTCCAACCCTTTTTCACACTTAAGGTTCAATCCATATTTTAGATGACCTCCATTCACACTAGGAGTTTCTTTTATTACTACTAAGGATATTTATGGGTCTTGATACCCTCTTATTCCTCTGGCAAAGAGAAAAATAAAAACTTAATATTCTCATTCGTTGTATGCTAATTTTCAGAATATTACAGTCCTCCCCTCCCAAGTTTTGCTTGTCCTCAAAAAACTACAAGGATAGAACTGAAGAGCCTCTCCTCCTCCTCCTGTAGCATCCTCAAGTGATATGTTCCCCAAAGAACAAGATGCTTTCTCATCAATATTTCCTCAAGTTCAATATGTCCTCAAGTTGTTCCTCCCATGTGTATAAGTATGCCTTTTGTGAAACATTCAAATGGCTCTCATCATGAAAAGGTGGGATATCCATGGAAGAAACTATGTGGGGTTTAGAGGCCTTCTTGAGGGATGGAATATGAAATATATTGGGAACCATCACCCCCATGTGAAGCCTCCATCCCCAAGCTATCATCCAGAAAAAGTGAGTCACCCTCCAACATGGTAACTCCTGAAACATCTCCTCCACCTTAGGCTCCTGCAAAGAAGGTGGGTTGCGTAGCTGAATATGATGGATCAAATTGTCCATCCCACACACACTCTCTCTCTCCACTTATGATATGTGTAGAGCTTCTACTGAATATGGGTTGCAATAATGTTGCCTTCATGGAACAAGAAGGCAATAGGATCCTCAAAGATCCACCCTTTGGTTTTTTCCCAAATCATCCCATATAAAATGAATATGAAATTATCATCACATGGAATCCAAATGAGGGAAGTAATAAAGGTTTTAAACAGTGTGGGAAGGTATCAAAATTTTCTCAAGTAGTTACAACACATTTTTACCAACTGCAGTTTCAGAATATGATGTGGCAAGTCGTCTTCAAACAATTTGCTAGTTGTGATGTCATCTCATCTACTAGTAAATAGTAAATGGAATTTTTTATCAATTGAGCATATAGGAAATAGTACAACACTTTCCCAGAGCCATAAAATAAATGGCTATCACCATCATAGATGTTGGTTTCAAAATGATCAAAAGGCCAAATAGAGGCTTGCCCTCTTGTGGAGCAATGCACTCTATCGAGATGGTAAGAGAATGAAAATATTGTGTTAGATAATTAATAAATGCAAAAACATAATTCTTACCATGTATTGAGAGCAAGATGATAATAATATCCCTAAATAAGCCCTACATAGTAGTATGCCATACTCCCATGAAGAGGAATGAACTCTGTGTTGCATGAAGATCTTTCTTCTTATGCTTGGAAATCCAAGTCAAAAAGATCTTATCATGGTAATAGGTCTCTCAACCCACTACTCCATCTCTCTCATCTCCAAGAGCATCATATGTAAATTGATCTTGGGAACTCTGCATCAACAAACCTAATCTCCCAAGGGACAACATTTTTTCCCTTTGTGACAAGGCTCCTGTCATTTTATAGCTCCATCCATTGACATACCACATGTGAAAGCCATCAATCATAATGCTGCTATATATGGGAGATTCCTTACAAAGTGGAAGTACCTCCTGATCCTCCAAGGCTAAGGAGTAGTCCGTTTTCACCATGATAGTGCCATCACCTATTCCTACAACACTATGCAAAGTATGGAAGAAAATCAGTTGATACTCTCCCATGAACATCCAAAGCAACAACAACTCTTGTTTCCTCCCCACACCATCACCATATAAACTATGAGGCAAAAACATGATGGTTGAAATGAAATATATCACATCACCCAAATACATCCAAACTCCTTGTTTCCAAATGATGCAAGTGCCATGCCAAGGTCCATCCAAAAACCTACTCTTTGAAATGGAATGTGTCATATGATGAACAAACTCTTTCAAGAGTAACCAACGTAGCCCTACCTGCTATTGCCCTATGTCATAGATTTGCAACTGGCTTTCCAGCCTCCTTCTCATGAACATCACCCATCCAACCAATGGTGAGTGTCTATCATCATGCTCAAAAATGGTATTTCTCAAATGGAGAATACCATCCTCCTAAATTAGATTCCTATCTTTTCATTTCATGGGATTTTGAAATGTAATCTCCTGGAGATCTCAAAATGAAGAACACTCTTTAATGACCAAGTTAATCTCATAAGGATCCAAATATACTGAAGGAAAAATCTTCTCAATGAGCAATGAAGTGCTCATCAAGAAAGATCCATCATGACAATGGAAGATAATATGTATCTCATCAACCATCTACCTATCCTCTGCTATGCATGTAGAAAGGTAATTGGAGTTCTCCAATAATGGTTGGGCCCCCAACTCATCACTGTTGCCCAATGATAGTACTGCTGATCTCCATAATGATACATCTATTGTCTCAAGATCATGCTTAGTGTTGAACACATAGTTATGTATTGTATTGCTCAAGAAAATACTCATCCCATCCTCCAAGAATCTACACTCCAATCCCAAGAGTCGTGTGCAACTCAACAATAATACACTAGGATGAATGTATATTTCCTCCTTGAAAAAATCAAGGCTGCTCAACACAGTGATATTCTACTGCTCCAAATAAGCAATGTGCTTTGACCTAGGTCATGCACAGATACATCCCACAATCCTCCATCTGATGTGCTGAAATAACATAAAATGGAAACATATGCATACCTTGGTAAAGTTTGGGAATATCTTGTACTGCTACAAGGGTTCCTTCCTCTGGTGTGATGACTTCCCCAACTACTGATGATGATGGTTGCTCCTCTATGGCTGCATCATAGCTTTTATAAGTCTCCTCCTCCTCATGCATATCCTGAATAGTGCATGGGATCCCATATGTCAAGAGATCAAGAACACTGGGAAAAGATGCAAGGGTTCTTTCTCTTGATGCAAGTGCTCTTGCAGAAAGTGGTGGTGAAGGCTTATTCTCCTCTTATTTCTTCTTGTCAAACTTCTTTATCAACCTTTAAGTAAAATCTGCATATACAATCACTTTTTCATGACTCAAATGGTTGAACCACCAAATGTTTCCTTCACCCTGAAGGTGCAGCGCTACAATCTCAACAACTTATTTCTCTACTACTAGATGTAGCAGGAAAAATGTTCAAACTTAATTCCCCAAGACCTTACTATGCATGTGGATGACCCATCAAAGGTGGATAAAAGAAATATATTTCCCTCTTTTGTTCTATTGCTCTAAGGTCTCCTTTCTTCTTTGAGATGAACGAATTGTGGGAGAGTTAGATTCTCCTTGAAATCCCTAGGTTGAGAATTATATTATGCAAGATACTCACTTATAATATCATGATCTAAGTGTTCTCCACATTCGTGCCTCTTTTCTTTGAAATAAAATGACATAGCATGTTTCTTTGGAGCTCTATGCAATACCAGATCTTCTTTTTACTGATAGGAAGTACATGACCTTCCTCATCTTGAAACCCTAGTGTGGTTTCATTTATTTTATCCATTTTTATTTGCTTGAAATCCTTAGTGAGGTCCTTCTTATATCTAAAAAGAGATGAGATAAAACTCATTCTCTAAATCATTATGATCTCTTTCTTAATGTCTTGATATCATAATGGTCGAGATCCACAGGCTGAGCCAAGATTATGCTCTGACACCACTATAATATTCCCAAATGGGGAAGCAACAATAAATGAACACAATAATGGAAATAATAGTGAATAAATCAACACACCATGATATGAGACAAATGTACAACCATCTTATTAAACATATCAACAAATAATAGGCATAAGATCTTGAGGACCAAGTCACTCAAGTAATACCAAACAAGCCTCTACAAGCAAAATATCCCATCACATGAGAAATAGCTGCCAAAAAATGCCATGAGCTAAGACAACGCAGTTTTAGAGCAAAAGCTGCTACATGAATATATATTGATGTAGATATTCTATTAAATAGCTCAAATAATGCTAGGAGTGAAGATCTAGCCTCCTAAACACCTTTCCAAGCGAGCGCGGGAAGGGTTTCCGAAAATACACACAAATAAAAATGGTGATATATAACCCTAGGAATGAAGAGTCACTGAAACTGAAGCTCATGAAAATATAAGGATGAAATAATATATATCTGATTTATATCTCCGCAAGGGTCTCCTCCAATAAAAGGGTGACCCTTCACCTACAGGAAAATACTCTAAAAGAGAAAATAGATTCTCCTTTGAAACTACCCTTCAAAATAATGCAATTCCAAACTAAAACTGTGTTGTAAATGATGGAAATAGCTTGGCCTATAATAAATATTTTAAATGTGCTCAGAATCCCTCCTTTTTGATCTCCCAAGAGAAGGAATCTTTCCTCCTATGAAAAACTAGCTCAAAAAGTGGGTTTCTCAACCCTCCACTACAACACCCTGCAACACAACAAAATATTCTCTAGAAACTACATTGTAGCTGAAGACTAAAGCTTGGCCCAAATTCCATATGTGTGGATATGATAGATCAATACTCTCCCAAGAGGCATCTCAAGGAAATAGGTGGGATTCCTGACCAGGAACACCTTGTGCTAAACAACACTAGCAATATTTGCTAAACAGTCGAAGAGAGAAAAAGTCTAAATAAACACATCAAAATAATAATCATAAAATACTATGGCTTCCATCCTCTTCTTTAATAATGTGAGCCTTCTCACCTTGGGTCCCACTCATTAGGGTTTCCATCATGGTGCAATCAATCTCCCTCCAAAATTGTGATATCCCACCATGAATGCCACTCCTCCATAACAACGATGTTTGATTTGGTCAAATTTGACCTATTCAACATGCTCCAGCCCTTTTTAACACTTAAGGGTCTTCAATCCAGCTTTTATATGACCTCCTTTCAAATTAGGAGTGTATTTTATTCCTACTAAGGAGATTTATGGGTCTCCATACCCTCTTATTCCTCTGGCTAAGAGAAAAATCAAAATTTAATATTCCCATTAGCTGTATGCTAATTTTTGGAATATTACAGTCCTCCCCTCCCAAGTGTTGCTTTTCCTCAAGAAAATACAAGGATAGAGCTGAAGAGCCTCTCCTCTTCCTCCTATAGCATCCCCAAGTGATAAGTTCCCCAAAGAAAAAGATGCTTTCTCATCAATATGTCCTCAAGTTGTTCCTCCCATGTGTATAAGTATGTCTTTGGTAAAAAATCCAAATGGATCTCATCATGAAAAGGTGGGATATCCATGGAAGAAACTATATGTGGTCTAGAGGCCTTCTTAAGGCATGGAATCTGAAATTTATTAGGAACCATCACCCCCGTGTGAAGCCTCCATCACAAAGCTATCATCCACAAAAAGTGAGTCACCCTCCAACATGGTAGCTCCTGAAACATCTCCTCCACCTTAGGCTAATGAAAAGAAGGTGGGATTCATAGCTAGAAATGATGGATGAAATTGGGCATCCCACACTATCTCTCTCTCCACTTATGATAAGTGTATAGCTGTTACTCAATATGGGATGCAATAATGTTGCCTTCATGGAGCAAGAAGGCAACAGGATCCTCAAAGATTCACTCTTTGGTTTTTGACCAAATCATCCCATTTAAAATGAATATGACATTATCGTCATATGGAATCCAAATGAGAGAAGTACTAAAGGTTTTACATAATTCTGGAAGGTACCAACATTTTCTCAAGTATTTACAACGTATTTTTACCAACTACAGTTTCAGAATGTGATGTGGCAAGTTTTCTTCAAAAAATTTTCTAGTTGTGCATGTCATCTCATCTACTAGTAAATAGTAAATGGCATTGTTTATCAATTGAGAATATAGGAAATAGTACAATACTTTCCTAGATCCATACAAGAAATGGCTATCACCATCATAGATGTTGGTCTAAAAGTAACCATGAAGCCCAAATAGAGGCTTGCCCTCTTGTGGAGAAATCCACTATATAGAGATGGTAAGAGAATGAAAATACTGTGTTAAATAATCAATAAATGAAAAAACATAATTATTACCATGTATTGAGAGAAATATGATAATAATATCCCTGAACAATCCCTCCATAGTGGTATGCCATACTCCCATAAAGAGGAATCAAGTATGTGCTACATGAAGATATTTATTCTTATGCTTGGATATCCAAGTCAAAAAGATCATATCATGGTAATATGTATCTCCATCCACTACTCCATCTCTCTCATCTCCAAGTGCATCTTATGTGAAGTGATCTTGGTAACTCTCCATCAACAAACCCAAGCTCCCAAGGGACAATGTTGTTGGCCTTTGTGACATGGCTCTTGTCATCTTATAGCTCCATCCTTTGACATACCAGATGTCAAAGCCATCAATCATAATGCTGCTATATATGGGATATTCCTTCCAAAGTAGAAGTACCTCCTGATCCTCCAAGGCTAAGGAGTACTCCCTTTGTACCATGATAGTGCCATCACCTACTCCTACAACACTATGCAAAGTATGGAAGAAAATAATTCCATCCTCTCCCATGAACATCCAAAGCAACAATAACTCTTGTTGCCTCCCCACACCATCACCATAAAAACTATGGAGCAACAACATGATGTTTGACATGAAAGATATCACATCACCCTAATACGTCCAAAATCCTTGTTTCCATATGATGCAAGTGCCATGCCAAGGTCCGTTCAACAACCTACTCTTTGAAATGGAATGTGTGATATGATGACCGAACTCTTTCAAGAGTAACCAACACATCCTTGCCTCTTACTGCCTTGTGTCATAGATCTACAAGTGGCTTTCCATCCTCCTTCTAATTAAAATCACCCATCCAACCAATGGTGAGTGTCTATCATCATGCTCAAAATTGGTATTTCTCCAATGGATAATACCATCCTCCCAAATCAGATTCCTATCTTTTCATTTCATGGGATGTTGAAATGCTATCTCCCGAAGATCTCAAAATGAAGACCAATCCTCAATGACCAATTTGATCCCATAAGTATCAAAATCTACTGAAGGAAAAATCTTCTCACTGAGTAATGAAGTTCGCATCAAGAAATATTCATCATAAAAATGGAAGATAAGATGTCTCTCATCAACCATCTGCCTATCCTCTGCTATGCATGTAGAAAGGTCATTGGAATTCTCCAATAATCGTTGGGCCCCAACTCATCACTGCTTCTCAATGGCACTGCTACTGATCTCCATAATGGTGCATCTGTTGTCTCAAGAACATGCTTAGTGCTGAACACATATTTATGTAGTGTACTATTCAGGACAATACTCATCCCATCCTCCAAGAATCTACACTCCAACCCCAAGAGTTGTGTGCAGTTGAACAATAATACCCTAGGATGACTATATATTTCCTCCTTGAAAATATCAATCCTACTTAGTGCATTGATAGTCTGCTTCTCCAAATCAGCAATGTACTTTGACCCTAGGTCATGCAGAGGTAAATCCCCACAATCCTCCATATGATGTGCTGAAATAACTGAAAGTGGAAACATATGCATACCTTGGTAAAGCTTGGGAATATATTGTACTGCTACAAGGGTTCCTTCCTCCAGTGTGATGACTCCCCAACTAAAAATGACATTGGTTGCTCCTCTATGGCTACATTTGAGCTGGTATAACTCTCCTCCGCCTCATGCATCTCCTAAATAGTGCATGGGATCCCATATTTCAAGAGATCAAGACCACTTGGCAAAGATGCAAGGGTTCTTTCCCCTGATGCAAGCTCTCTTGCAACAAGTGGTGGTGAAGGCTTATTCTCCTCTGATTTCTTCTTGTCAAACTTCTTGATCAACCTTTGAGTAAAATCTGCATATACAGTCACTTTTGCATGACTCAAATGGCTTAACCACCAAATGTTTTCTTCACCCTCAAGGAGAAACGCTGCAATATCAACATCTTATTTCTCTACTACTTGATGTAGCACTAAAAATGCATCGAAATTCACTCCCTAAGCCCTTTATGTGCATGTGTATGAGCCATCAAAGGTGGACAATAGAAATCTATTGCCTTCTTTTCTTCTATTGCTGCAAGTTATCCTTTATTCCTTGAGCTGAATGGACTATGGGAGAGTTAGATTCTCCTTGAATGCCCTAGGTTCAGAATTATATTCTATAAGATACTCACTTAGAATCTCATGATCTAAGTGTTCTCCATATTCATTCCTCTTGTTTTCAAAACAAAAGGGCATAGCATGTTTCTTTGGAGCTCTATGCAATACCAGATCTTCTTTTTGTTGATAGGAAGTACATGGGCCTTCCTCATCTTAAAACCCTAGCGTGGTTTCACTTATTTTCTCCCTTTTTCTTTACTTGACCTCCTTGGTGAGGTCCTTATTAGATTTGAAAAGGGATGAGATAAAAAACATTCTCTCCATCATTCTGATCTCTTTCTTAATCTCCTGATAGCATAATGGCTGAGATCCATAGGCTGAGCCAAGATTATGCTCTGATACTACTGTAATATTCCCAAATGGGGAAGCAGTAATATATGAACACAATAATGGAAAGAACAATGAATAAATCAACACAACATGATATGATACAAATGTATATCCATCTTATTAAACATATCAACAAATAATAGGCATAAGATCTTGAGGATCAAGTCACTCAAGAAATACAAAAAAAGCCTCTACAAGAAAAATATGCGATCACATGAGAAAAAACTGCCACACAAATTCCCTGAGCTAAGAAAACGTAGTTTTGGGGCATAAACTATTGCATAAAGATAGATCAATGTATATCTGCTATTATATAGCTCACATAATGCTAGGAGTGAAGATTTAGCCTCTTAGACACCTATCCAAGGGAACCTGGGAAGGGTTTCTAGAAATACACCCAAATAAAAATGGTGATCTACAACCATAGGAATGAAGAGTCACTTCAACTGAAGATCATGAAAATAGAATGCTGAAATAATATAGATCTGATGTAGATCTCCTCAACGGTCTCCTCCAATGAAAGGGTGAACCCTTCACCTACATGAAAACACTCTAAAAGAGCCAATAGATCCTCCTCTAAAGCTGCCTTCCGAAATAATGCAATTCTAGATTGAAAATGTGCTGTAAATGATGGGAATAGGTTGTCCTGGTACAAAATATTTGAAATGTACTTAGAATCCATCCTTTCTGATCTTCAAAGAGAATGAATCCTTCCTCTTATGAAAAACTAGCTCAGAAAGTGGGTTTCTCAACCCTCCACTGAAACACCCTACAGAAACTGTGTTGTAGTTGAAGACTGAAGCATGGCAAGAATTCTAGATGTGTGGAAATGATAGATCAATACTCTCCCAAGAGGCATCTGAAGGAAAGAGGTGGGATTCCCGACCAGGAACACCCTGTGCTAAACAACACCAACAATCTTAGCTAAATAGCTGAAGAGAGCAAAAGTCTAAACAAACATATCAAAATAATAATCATAACCTACTATGGCTGCCATCCTCTTCTTTAATAATGTAATCCTTCTCACCTTTGGTCCCACTCATTAGGGTTTTCATCATGATGCAATCAATCTCACTCCAAAACGGCGATGTCCCACCATTAATGCCACTCCTCCATAACGACGTTGTTTGATTTGGTCAAATTTTACCTATTCAACATGCTCTAGCCCTTTTTCACACATAAGGGTCTTCAATCAAGCTTTTAGATGACCTCCATTCACACTAGGAGTGTCTTTAATTCATACTAAGGAGATTTATGGGTCTCCATACCCTCTTATTCTTCTAGCTAAGAGAAAAATAAAAATTTAATATTCCCATTAGTTGTATGCTAATTTATGAATATTACAGAGAAACACAACTGGATTTACCACCTTTCAATTGGTGTATGGTATAGAAGCTATGCTACAAATCCAATGTGAAATACTGTTGTTAAAAGTCGCAATTGACTTGTTACCTAACACCTCTGCTAAAGAAGCACGTCTTTTTAACCTCGTCCATCTTGATTAAATGCGTCGTAAAGTGTAATTGGCCAATGAAGCACGTAAGAGACGTATAAAGGTGTAATACGACAAGCATGTCTAGCCTCACATTTTCTGAGAGGGTGACCTGGTCCTTCTTTATGATGAGGAAGCTGATGTAATAGGTACAGGGAAATTTGAGACATTATGGCATGGCCCCTATATTGTCAAAATATATCTTGCTAAGGGTGCCTATGATTTGGTAGATTATGATAGAATTCCATTTTCGCAGCCCCGAAATGGGTTGTATCTGAAGTGTTACTATGCTTAATCATGAGTGTAGTAATTTTTGTATTATATTGTATATATATTTTATTGATTTTCATTTACTGTCTTAGTTTTCTTTTTAGATTTTTATTGACGTTAGTAATCTGCTTTACATTTCATCGCAGATGTTTGAATCTTTGGAACAATTTCTTGGTTATGCCGATGGTGCTAGTCATAGTACGCAGAATCTATCCTCTACATCATGGGCCTTTTTTTCTCTGAATGACGAGTTACTGAGTTTTCAAGGGATTTTTATCGGTCGATCGACAAACAATATCACTGAGTATAGTGCATTGATAAAACTTCTCTCTGATGCCATTTCATTTGGTATTAACCGTATCATCATAAGGTTAGACTCAAAACTTGTGGTATTACAACTTTCTAGTGTTTATACTGTTATAAATCCAACACTACATCATATGTTCCTAAGAATTCAAATTTTGGAAAGACATCTTGATCTTATTCGATATCAAGACATTTCCAGAAACCTGAACACATTGACTGATTCTTTAGCGAATTATGCTACAAATAGACATTTTCAACACATGTAAGGATACGTTCACATAATTTAATATGATTGCACAATAAACATAGGAAAAAAATGAAATCACATAGATATATAGTTATAGGTTTTTATAAAAAAATTTCCCAAGACACGTTGGTCGTATGACCTCAAAATGTATGCAACATGTCAAAAGTAAACTAGTGATGCTCATGATAACATGCTATTGATCTAGCTATCCTATGCAGTAACAACATCAAGCGGTTAGGAACACCAATAGTGCGGCGCTGAATTCGCATGGGTAAATCTTCGATCTGTCAATCCATAATATTGAAGGTAAACCCCTGTATATGTCGTTGAAGCTCAGCAAGAGTATCATCCATATCTAAATCCTGAAGGACTTCTCTCCCGACAGCCCTCTCTGCTGGCTCATATGCTCCATGCTATGGCTCTCCCATTGGTTGAAAACGACCGACATTTTTATTACATTAAAAATTTAGTTTAGTCTTGGGAAAACATAAAAACACAAAAACATGTATAAACCTTAGAAAAGTAAAAAAACATGGTGAAAAAATTCTTACCGATTGCACCCCACTGAGCGCCTTCTAGTAAAACTAAGTCTCGACCTCCTAGGAAATCGATGCATGCATATGCATAGTCATCAATGGAAATAATGTGTCACCTGAACTAGGTGAATAATGCATTCAAGAACAAGATGGATGATTGGCATGCATGTATAGCCATCAATTATACCCCTCTCTGCATCCTCAGATTTCTACTGTTAGATACACCCAGCATGACATGTTGAGGGTTCTTCAGTGGGATCCCCTCTAAGGCTAAATAAATGAGGGTCGAACCATAGTTGAAAATTTTCTTCCTTCCTCCCTTTTCCTTGCTTAATTTTTATTTCATTTGAGAGAGTACAGCTTTAGCCCAATTGAAAATTGTTGGTTCCATGCACTCTAGCGCATATTACATATAAAATTTGTTCACTCATATTGCAGATAATATTTGTTTGCTACATGTAGTGTATCAGTACCAACAAGATTTGTGGTCATGAACAAGATGATTCTCGTTATCAGTAAATATTTTCTCAAGGTTAAAGAAAGAAATATTCTGAGGTAACCACAAACATGATTTTAAACTCTAGGATCTAGCCTTCCCAGGGTTCAGAGAGGGCTCTCTCTACAAGATTTAACTTTGTTTTTAAATATGATTTTTGGAAAGTTATAAAGGACAATTTGGTTTTGAGATTTGATTTTATTAGTGGGAAAAATCACTTACTGAGATGGATAGTAATAGCTTTGGTTTCCATTGGGCTTATGGAGTCAATGTGCGAAGCATACAAATAAAGATCAAGATCAAAAGTCAAATATTTTTAGGGAAAGATAGACAAGTCACTAAAGATATTTGAAGGCTAATTGGTGAAGTGTATTAATGAGGATATAGAGAAATTAAGAATTCTTTGATCTGGATAAGGAAGGAGAAGAAAGAGGCCATTCGAAAGAGGGAGCAATTAAGGGTTCCCTACTCTAGAAATCAACAAAAAACATAGAAATGATAAATAGTTCAAGACAGAGTGCTTTTAAAAAATTCTATAATAATATTCCTGATTTGTCATTCAAATTTAGAACACATTTATGAAATTAAGTAAAACATAATAAGATAAACAATGACAGAAGAAAGTACTTCACTTCAATGGCTCATCACATGAATCCTGAAATATGATGCTCTATGGTTTTGATCCAATATGATACTTGAAATTGCTACAAGAAACCCTTCAAATATAGCAAAAATGACTATAGAAAACTTCAGAAAATTATTCCACACTCAATACTTCAAATGATGAAGTATTTATACAAATTCTAAACTAAAATATCTTGAAAAAATATCAATATTGGTTTAGAAATATCTCAAACTGTATTACATAAATATAACTTATATAAAGGACACTCAAAGCTAATGAATCTATTTGGCACTATACTTATGTATTGATGGATACAAAGAAGATAAATTCGAATTTGATAGCAAATCTTGGTTGATGATGAGGCTTCCAAGTCACTAATTGTCTCCTTCATTTGTGCATTTTGCTCCAGAAATTCTTCAAATTGGGGTCCAATGACACCTTTTTCTATCTCTATTCGAGATATATATGTAAAAAGTGAAATATTTTATTGTAGATAAATATCTTACGGAGATAAACCTCTCTCATTTTCCCAAAGTTAACTTCCATAGGTTTACAATAGGCTCTGCAAAAAGATGTGTAAAACAGAACTTTGCACAGTCTGAAACATAGGCTGTAAAGATGTGCAGTTATCTCTCATTCTGTAATACCTGTCAATAAAGTGAGATAGGTTTTTTTAGGTTGGAATATTAGGAACATAAAACTCCTCCAAGTTTTGAAAATACATCTTGGATTGGTCACAATAGTTTCTGAAAAACTATGAATTAAAAGGGAAATTTCTGGAAAATGTCCCTTTCTGCTATGTTTCCATCTTTTAACCTTTTTGTTCTTTTAACTATTTTTTATTTTACTTTGGATAACATTCATTGTTGTTGGTCAAAGTATTTTCATATCTTTTTAACCATTATTTCCTCCATGTTTACCTCTATGATTTTACCTTGACTGCTCTATTACCTTTTTTAACTTTCACTTTGACTTTTATCCGATATGCTTTAACTCTGATCATCTTTAACTGTTCTATTTTCATTGTCACTGTGAATTATTATTTCGCTTGTACCATTCAATGTGAAAATTTCATCATTATTGTCTCTCTCTGAATTAATTTTATTCTGTCTTTTTATACAAACTGTTTGTTGAATGAAGCTTTTGAATTAAAATCTGAGAATTTGGAGCAAAAGTTTTTTTCAACTAGTATTGAAACTATTGCCCCAATTTAATATTCTGATAATAACTTGAAAAAATAAAACAATTCATTAATGAAATATAGGTCTACAAAGCGGGGTGATTGAAGTTTGTATCGAATTGAGATTCTGGACATAAGGATCAATATGGTTGTCAATGGTTTTCAATAGAGAATGGGTAAAAGTGGGGTTTTACCATAAAACGTATGAATATAATTATTGCATTGGTTATTTTTACTGTATAGTAGGTAAGCAGACACGAGGTTTTAACTTCAGACATAAGTTATTTTACCATAATAAATGGTGCAGGGATGGTTTTTTCATGATGATGGCTTTGTCACAGAGGACGAGTGGTTTTAGCAAGGCACAGGGATGGATAGGCAGCACATCACAAAGAATGGTTTAGACTTCAAATATCTATGGTATCATCAAAATAGGCATAAAGAGATTGGATGTTATCGCATGAGCCAAAAATGGTTTTCACATAGGAGAAAATTTATTAATGGTTTTATGTGAATGGATGCGATCCAATGCAAAGTCGAGGTGTGGAGGAGAGAGAACATGCCAAAACAATTTTTATCACAAATTTTATTTTGTTTATTGATCGTGCAATTAAAATTATGAGGGGTGATCTCCATCGTTGGATCTGGAGGATAGATATTGACGAAGCAAGTTGTGCGATGGAGGTGTTGGGTCAAAAGGTGTGGGGCCCGAGATAACTTAATGTGGCAGGGGTTTAAATTTTAAACATTTAAAACATAGTTTTAAAAGTATAAAATCTTAGGTTTTAATGAAATAAGTGGATAGGCGGGTTTAAGGTTTTAACAGTACTATTTTATACCCATGGGGATCAGGAAATATATAACGTGGGAAATTAGAACCATAGGTTAACATAAAATTATGGGTTGGGACTTTATTTAATATAAGGGATTTAATATATTACAGGGTAAAGGGGATAAGGCGAATTAATAAAATAATTTAAATTTTAAATGAAGAAGTGTATGCGGTAATGCATAAATACACTAAATAAAGTGTAATTTTAAGCCTTTGGGTGGGATTTTCATAATGGTGGCCCCATTTTGAACATTTCACACTTAATACTTAGGATAGTGAATTTTTGTGGGTTTTTTGAATGAAATGGAGATTATTTAAAGGGTTTTTTACTTTTCCTAAGTGAAAAAATGTTTTAACTTAGGAAAAGGGGTTTTACTAGGGTAAAATGAGTGATTTTAAGGGAAAAGGGTTTTTTTATGAAGGGGAAAGGTTTCAATGAGGAGGAATCCAACACCTTGGTGCCAATCAATCATTGAGACATGGGTCTGGTCCCACCAAAAGTCAAAGAAATGCTCTGAGTATTTATGACTAAAGGATTTAGTACTGGAACACATTGTGGGGAGGGAAATTAGTAATATGCCAAATGATGTTTATCCATGCCTTGTGAAACTTTTTTCTTCCTACCCATATTCTACCTTAACATTTTTTCTTCATTTACATGGGTGCATTTGAGCTTACAAACCCTTATTCATTTTTCTTTTAAAATAGGAAACTATCTAATTCTAACCTTATTTCATCCAAGGGCTCATATTAAACTATTGAACTCCTTATTATTCTCTATTTTAACTATTGATCTGCTAAGATTAAACTATTTTGCTAGATCTTTATTCTCTATCTACCAACATGAAACTTAAAGCATGAAAATTTAATATTATGCTATTTGACCCTCATGGATTGTGGCATTTAGGACAAACTGCACACAAAAGTATTTGCAAAAGTAAACTAATAGTAGTGTAATTTAAACTTGCAACACTTTCATGACCTATTTTTGATGGGGTTTATATTTAATATTCTTTTTTGATATTTGTTTCTTTTTTTCGTTTGACTGTTCTTTTAGGAAATACCCTCTTTTATTTTTTTAATTTGGGAACACATTTGTAGAAAGCAAAGGTATGTATAATATGTCAATATTTTTAATAGAGTCAAATGAAAATTATGAATCCTATATTATAGGACCCTAACAATTTTAAATGGAAAATCACAAACGTCGCGAATGTTTATTTTCCCATCCTTGCTAGGCCCTGCCCCTAGATAGAAATACTGCAAAACATAGTCTCTCACCATCTTTCCTCTGAGAGCAGACCCTAAGAGATAAATGGGTAGGCCTCTCCTCAACAAGCTTCTCAAAAAATAGATATCCTCCACTGAAATTGGGACCCCTTTGTTCCCAATATGAAATGCCTCAATTACCAGATCCCATGCACAAACAAGGAACTCCAATAGTTCCATATTTTTCATCATACTTGATTGATGAAAGTACTTCAATAACCTAGAGTCTCTTAGGGCTCTTACAGTACTCGAATAATTAAGGGAACTCATGTTGTTTTCTTCATGCTCTCTTTCTCTCCAAGTAATTTTCATTTTAGTCCAATGAATTCCTAAAATGCAACCATAAGATTCATTAGGACCCTTTTCATGAAACAAATTAGGAAACATTTGGGTACAATCCAAGAATAAAAAATGTGAATTCTGCCCAACAGAGCCTTGGATAAGAGACAGTGCATTGCATATGCACCTAGCCTTCATTTTAGGTGCATTCCAACACATTTTTTGACATCCAAGGGTGTGTTGCCCTCTTTTGATAAAATATTTACCCTAAGGGGCCCAAATCCCTAAAAAATTGCAACGGAATGAAATAAAAAGACCACTAAAAGAAAGAGGATGTTTATGGCACCAACTTGGATCAAACGGCGAGGAAAACTGTCACCATAATCTATCTCAATCAATAGCTCAAGTTTGGGGGAAAAAAGAGGTTCAGAGCTCCAAAATGAAAATGGTAACATTAAAATGGTAAAAATGAATAGTAAAACACTTTTAATTAGTCATTTTATTATTTTCAAATAATATTTATTGTTGGGACTATCTTTTTGTTCAATTTTGATCATGAAACATGTATTTTCAATCCATTTGATGTTGTTATGAATAGGTTTGCAACTAATAAGTAGATTAGTCATGCACATTTATTTCAAGAATGATTTGACCAAAAAACATAATTTATCTTAATTTTTCGAGCTCTGATAAAAACGAAAGAGGACTTGAAGTGCACTTTTATCTCTTTTTCGAGCTTCGATGGCGATGAAAAAGGAACCCCTGGAGTCTTCTTTTAGTTATTTTTAGACTCTGATAATGTGAAAATACTGTTGAGCACTTGTCTTTTTGAGCTCATAAAAGTAAATGAATTGATATCTACTCAGTATAATTTTAACCCTTTTCCAGAATGAGATATATTATTTATGAAAAATGAAAACCTTAGTCGAACATGGCTAGGAAGTTCTCTCAAATATCATTTTACACTTTTTCAGATATGAGCGAAATCTTTACAAAAAAAGTATTTATGAAGTTTTCTTTTTTCCTCTTATTCAAACTCTCTAAATATGAAAAAAGATTGGGTTGTCACTGTTGTTAGGATCGTTAAAAGATAAAATAGCAATAGGTTGGTCGATCATGGCAAGAATGAAGCTTCATTCATCGCTAGACTCGTTAAATTATTAAATAGAAATATATTATTCACGCGAAGGGTTGAATTATAGATAAATCTCATGTTGTCCTCCTCAAGATTGTTAAAAATAAAGAGGTATTGGTCGAAAAATGACCAGGTAAAATTTGGGAAAGTGAACATAAATTTTATGGTAGTAGGTCTCTCTTGAACATGAAACTTCACTCCATCATCATGACTATTTTGGGAGGGTAATCTTCATGATGGTTCATTCATACCTATGGTTCACCATACCTTCACTTTATTTTTGGTTCAATGTTGCCAACTCACCTCAATGTCGTCGATATGTTCAAGAGAAGTCATCCAGTGAATACTCATCCTTGTGCAATACTCATAAACCTTAATCCTCATGACATTCATCCCTGAACACTACCATATCAAGTCACATTTTGCCTCTAAAATCAGTATCTCTTGTTTCACGATAATTTGGCTTCATGTCGACATCAAATCATCATCCAGGAAGTTTACTTAGAAACATCATCTTTCGGTACGATGAGGCTTGTTATAGCATCGACAAGATCTTCGCTTTTGGACCTTCGAACGAAATATTTTGTTTGGCGTTCAACATCAAATCATCTATTCATGCCTTACGAAATGTACTGCAGTACGTTAAGATCCATTAGCATCAACAGTGGTTCTCTCGTGTCTGTTAAAAACTCACATCATTGGCTAATAATCAAATGATGTCTTACCATTTTTGACTACAAATCATATATTCGCATGGCTAGACTTGAACATGAACGATCGAGTGAACAAGATAAGAAGACCCCAGATCTAGTTTCAACCATCTGGGTTGTGATTTCAGGATTGTTATACACATCATTTCTATGGTGACCTTACACAAAGATCATCATCTCAACATGGGCCTATATATGTAGGCATGTTTGTATTGGGAAACATTCCAATGTAGACGACTTTTTGCACTATGTACATGTTATTATATAGTTTATGTGCTGAGCATGGGAATTCCTCCCTTAGTAATTCATGATCAAGATGAAAATATCATGATGTAATGTATTGTAATATTGATGCAGGTTGCCACTCTACTTCAATTCTAGACCATCACGTCATAAAGAATCTCATTCAAAAAATATTCCTATTATTCTAACTTCATGCTTTTGGGGGCAGCTGTTATAGATCAATTTTGGCATCATCCCCTATGACCTGGTCAAACTATACATCATCTCCAGGACCAATGAAATAGGGTCTATCATCCCCTATCACTTCAGTTGCTACATGCCCTAAGAGAAGAACAAATTATTCATGACTTCTATTGTGATATTTCCAAGCTTTAAAGTATATGTTATATCAATTATGAGCTCACCAATGCTGCCTCTTAAGGGACTAACTGCATTGCATATGTAGTTCCTCCATTCAAGAATGCACTTCAATGCACTTCGCGAAATTCAAGAGTGTGTTGGTAAAATGGGAGCGAAATTCTCATTGTTCTGGAATCTCCACATGGCTAGTGGCTTCTAGAGGAGTCCATATGTGTCAAACTTCGAATCCATGTGTCCATATAACACCTCTGAACTTGGAAACATGTATTTCCTATTATTAGAAAGTCATTGATTGAGAAACTACCATTAGTTTCCCTATAAATTGAGCACAGATCCTAGTGCTAGAAAACGAAGAATTTTGGTAAAGAAATGTTGTTGGATTCTCAATTGAGAGAGTGATAGAAGTGATATGCTGTTGTTGTCATGTTGGCTATGATGAGGCTGGGATGAAGTTGGAGCTAGTGACATCAAATCAATCGTTGGTTTTAACCTCCCCCTTCTACTCTTTAATAAATATTGATGTTCATTTTCCCATATGTGTATTTGTTTATGTTTCTATTTCTCATGTAATGGACTATTGAATGATACATATGTTTCATGTTCAATCTATTTAACTGATTAAGATAAATAGGCATATGTATATTGCAATATCTTTGTTGTTATTTGTTTATACTTGCATGAATCAATATGGCGATCTAAGTTGGATTGGAGGCTACAACAAAAGAGACAGAAGGAGAATAGGAAGTGCTTGGATCACAAGTAGGTCCTTCTATATTTTTGTGTGTCTATTTACTCTTAGAGAAAGTGATAAAAAAGTCTTTAATCTTTTTTTCTAAATTCATAGCACCACATTTATGGAATTTGATTTATCCATAGATCATAATTCTGCATAACAAAGGGAGAAAGAGACATAAGTGCATACACATTCTATAATTTGTATGCAATCCTAACAATGCAATAAGGTCAGAAGTAGGGTACATTAGTCTTAGGAAATAGTGCATCTTGTTGAGAATGTGTGAATGTTCTTTAGAACACGTGCACATTCCTAGTAACACATGCACACTTTTTACGCCACTATTAACCTTATATGCTTTCCACTACGTCTAAAATATGAAAACTTGTAGCATATTTTGTAAGGTATCTCTTTTCATCTTTTTTCATAAAATTCTTAAATTTTACTCTAACAGAACACTATTTTAATTAGTGTCATGAACTGTTTGTTTTTTTTAATAATTTTGAAGCATTCTTAGTTGATTAGGCTCCATCTTTATATATTTTTTAAGCTATAGTTAAATTCTTGCCAACCTTTTCCCCATGTTGTAGTGCCTTGAGAAATTTGGAGGATTTCCCATTACATTAGAAAAACAAATCTTTTGTAAATGCAAATAGTTATCCTATATATATTCCATACTTGTTTTTTTCATTTGCAACTGTGAATTCCAAAATTTATTAATGTTTTGCAGGTTATGCACTATAATTTGTCCCTAGAAAAAATTGAATACCTTATAAAACTACTACATATATTTTTCTCAATATAGCTCGATAAAATATTAGTAACGGATTTATAACTTATCTTAATATGTCCATGTTAAAACTACTTTGAGATTTGGCTCAAGATGAAGTGTATTAGGAAACTTTAATGAAACAAATTTGCATTATTTATATTAAAATTTTCCATTATGTGTCATTCCTTTTGCATAATCTATTTCAATAGTGTCATTTTATACTTAATTCTCACTAAAACACACTACTCAAGGGTTTTAGGGATCTAATAGGATGGTTTAGATTTGAACAATTAGTATAACTCCAAGGAATGTTAGTTATAACAAAGAAGTCCATCACCCCTACCTATATTTGACATTGTGCGATGAAAGGCTCCAAAATTATTTTAGGTGATGATAGGTTCCCTATCTTAGCTTATGTAAAGCATTTTTTTCAGTTATACTTAAATTACTTGAAGGGGAATAATATACAAATGGATCATCACTTGATTTGATTAGATAGTTGTACTCTCCAGTTAAAAGATGCATCTATATTTCAATGGCTCTGTGTATTGGAACTCCATTTATATATATATATATATATATATATATATATATATATATATATATATATATATATATATATATATATATATATATATATATATATATATATAAATTTCTCCAAACATCCAACTACTACTCATTGGGAAGATATTTCCTACATGATGATCATGAACAACAAAAGTTAATGAGGACCAATATATATATATATATATATAGTATTGTATTTTATATTGTGTAGTATTAATTATTAATATTAGAATTAATTATATTTAAATACTAATAATATGATTAATTATTTTTATTAGTAATATTAATAATATTTACGTATTACATTTAGATACCAATGTTTTATAATAATCCTTATATTAATATTGAATTTATAATTTTAATTTTAGTGCTTTTATCAATACTTTTTATATTTAATCCACCAACTCTACCATATCCTTTATCTTCATTCTCTCTCTCTCTCTCTCTCTCTCTCTCTCTCCCACACACACACACACACACACATATATCTATATTATCTATGTATTTTCCTTTCTACCATTGTTGTGAAGATGGATCCTCTTATGGATTCGAGATATCAACATGGTTCAAACATCAATGTGGAGAATTTGAGCTCTTTATATGCAAAAACACACCACAAGAACCATAAATATACCATTACAAATGGACTTGAATTTCTACATGAATGATCGTAAGCAAGCAGTAAAGTATGTTACATGCTTGGTATCTATGTTTGTTATGTGGAATGTTTGTTTTTCAATTAACTTATAAATTACTCCTATTAATTTTTATTTGATTCATATAACTTTGTTTCCCTTTTTTCTTCTCAAATTAACTAATGAATAATAGGTGCATGGTTCATTGCTTATGACCATCACATATATATTGTTAGTTAAGGTGCATCACTTATATGTGACATGTATCATGGTTTATTTACATTACTTTATTACCTTACTTATGGGGCATAATTTAATCCATAAATATAATAAATAAACATAAAATCCCATGATAAGCACATAAAGGGATAGGTTATGTTGACCTCTTAGGTTATCCACACTTCACCTTAGCCATCAAATTGGATTTTCACAGTTACTCTTAGCCACCATAGCATAGTACAAGTTGGCACAAGCAAGACTCTCAAAACCAAAATTAGAAACCTTAGCCACCAACTAGAATTTTCAAATTCTAGGTTACGAGGTTTAATATAAATAAAACCTCCCCTTCGTTTTACATCAAAAGAGTGTGAGCATTATATTTACATTAGAATTTAAAGATAAATAGGGAGTGATACAACTATGGCCACAATAGTTCAACGATCAACCTCCACAACACGTTTTAGTGGGCATGCCAATATTTAAATGGTAACTCATTAAAGGTTAAGGGGCACACAACTAAGTTTCAATGCATTTTTATTTCAATATTTATTATAAATGTTTAATAAAAATAAAACCTCCCTCAATGGTTTTATATTAACACAATGTCCCATTATAATTACATTAAAATTAACTATAATATTTAAACCTATATTAGGAGTGTTACAACTATGGCTGCAAAATTTCAATGAAAACCTCCACAACAAGTTTTAGTGGGCACTCCAATCTTTGAATTGTAACACATACTTTAGGTTATGAGACACACATTTTAGTTAACAACAAGTGCATTTCAATGTATTTTTATTTTTAATTTGATTTTTTATAATCTTTATATGTGTCTTTATTTTTCTTTAATTCCTATACGTGGTGATAAATAAAGGGCATAGTCAAATTTTAATCATAATTTGGTAAAAAATTAGTTTAAAACAGGTTTAGAAATTTGATTTAGATATGCAATGAGGTTATCGCTTTAAATTTCATTCATTGATATAGTGCGATGATGATAATATACTAGAATCTTTCAATTTAGACCATCATATCAAAAAAATTAATTAGAAAAATGATTGAAGTAGCCAATTCCAATAGCGGGGACGCCTATCAGCGTAGTTATACATAACATATCCACTTGTTTTTAATCATATCCCCACATCCATGTACCAAGAGAAAAAATATAAAAATGATTTGGAGTAAGAACACAACCAAGAATTTTATATTGGCCTTCGTCATGTGCCAAGAATGAACGCAAGCACCCGAGTACGTGAGGTCGATGGAGAAGAGAGATCCACTGATTGAGATCTGTACTTGAAAGGAGGAATGGAGGATGATGGCTTGCAGATTCCAGTGGTGGACATTGCTAGATGGTATTTTTCCGATGAGGAGATCAAGAAGGAGATCGGGCATGAAATAAGGGATCAAGAAAGATATGATACTAGTTGATGGGTCCAAGGAGCCCAAAACATGTTCAGAACACACAACAGAACATTCAAAACAAACAATAGGTTCATACAACAGAGAGTAAATAAATCATAAAGAGAAATCAAGAATGGAGAACATAAAAAAACACAGATTTCTATTAGATACGAGGGTTGGGCCTTGCCTTGGATTGCTGAAGGCTCAAGAAAATACAAATTTATAGTTGAAGAAGGAAGATGAATTCCCTAGTTCTCCATGTAGATTACAAGATTTACCAGTGAGGGGTGGTTGGCGCCGGTCAGTTGTCTTTCGACATGGGCAATGGTCTGTGTGTTAGGTTCAACACCGACTTCAGAGTAGTATGCGATGGCTTTGGCTTCACACTTAACATTGTGTTGTTTTTGTTTACATACTCAAGGAAATTAGCAAATCTATCACCAAAGAGAGGACTAAGCTGGTAAGGCGTAGGCAATATTCCTCTACAAAATCTTGCAACACTAGCAACCTAGGACAAAACCACTGAGCATCTTATCACAAAGGGCTTTATTTCTCTTCTTCCTTCATCTTCGAGTGGCAAATTCAAGGTGTCACTCAGTAATGTTGTAGGATCACGACACCTCTATGGAATCCATAATTTCCACACTGGGGATCCTAGTTACCGGTTTGTAAATTTTACTAATACCTGTAGGTTTTGGTGTAATGGAAAACCTCCTCATGGTATCAAAGCATGGACCCAAATTCGATTCTCTTGAGCTGCATTTGAGGGGGTTGTTGATTCCCTCCAGCTGAGTTTGAGGGAAGCTGTTGGAGGAATCACGACACCTTTATGGAATCTGTAATTTCCACCCTGGGAATCCTAGTTACCGTTTGGTAAAGTTTACTAATACCTGCGGGTTTTTGTGTAATGAAAAACCTCTTCAAGTAGACGTCCCATCATGTTTCCCATGCCATAGGTAAGGCTGAAGTGTGGAAAAATCAACGAGCACTTCTTGAAGCTTTCGACATAGCCCTGATTCTCACACAGGTCTCTACAGTTCAGATCTGCGCACATTATAGGCACAAGCGAGAATGACTTTCTTGGAAGAAAAATTATGTTGTATCCATGTTAGTTGTTACATGTATTTATGGTGTAGGGTGCCTACACCACATCACTGGCCATGTCCATGATGAGCAATACACCATGTGGAGGAGTATCCACCAATAATTTGATATAATACTCGATGAAGCCTTTGGAATAGTATAGAGGCTCCTCTACATTAATCTTCTATGTAAACTCGCTCTCCTTCCTCATCTTTAATCATGGCACTCCATTAACTTCATGCACTCTAGGTTGAGACAATGTTGCAAAGAGGTGCATTGAGAGGAAAATGAAGAAAATCAGCTTCAACTTGGAAGCCACCATGGTGCAAATTCTTAGGGGCAGGTTATTGGGGAAGAATGGGATTGAAGTGGGCATTCTGAGTATTGCATATTAATAGGAAAGTTGAAAATTACGGAGTGGAAATACCAAGGTAAAGTGTGTAATGAGCGACAATGTCAATTGTCCAAATGAAGTAAATGTAAAGTGTAAAGTAAAGTTGACGAGGGCTGGTCTATGGTTATAAGCCTGCTGTATTCCACAAATCACGCATTGTATTGCACTATCCGCTAATGCAAGACATCCATGAGCATTTGAAAAGCCGTGATTGATTGATTTAACTTGTTATCTTATAATAATGTTAAAATATCTTATTTATTAGGTTAGGGTTTTATTTTTTTCGAAATCTCCATCGAAAAGAAAAAATATGAAAAATGTGTAATTTAATTTAATACGACATGCCTTCTCGTTTCACAATCTAGTAAATATATAATGTGTAATTTAATTTAATACGACATGCCTTCTCGTTTCACAATCTAGTAAATATATAAGAGATGAAGGGGTAAATATAGTGTCTTTTTTCCTTTTTCTTTTCGGACTTTGTTATCACACTCGGACTCATTTTAAAATAAGAAATTTTTAGTCAGAAATTTTTAAATTACGAAATTAGGAAAGTTTTAAATTCATAATTACTATTTTATTATTTTGTTTGCAGACTTTGTTAGCACACTCGGACTCATTTTAAATTAGGAAATTTTTAGTCATGATATTTTAAATTAGGAAATTAGGAATTTTTTAGATTACATTGCTTATAGGATAAATATTAAAATATTTTATAACTGAAATGTCAATTAGAAATTTATGTCCTTTCATATGAGATGCATAGAATATATTTTAATTCTAAATAATTAAGTATAGTGTAATTAAATTTTAATATTTAATTTTGGAATCAATAAGGTATTAAGCCTAGTGTAATTACATTTTAATATTCAATAAAGTTTTAATATTCAATTTATATAGTCAATAAGATTTCAACCAAAAGTTTAAATTACTGAAAAAGGTAAAACCTTATTATAGATGCAATGCCATTTTTAAAAAATATGTTTTAATTAGGAGTCTTTTTCTAACGGATAAAAGTGCGTGGAATATGACTAAAAAAATTTCCAAAAATCTTGCAGCAATATTATTTGAATCCTGTTTTTAATAGTGGTAATGGATTTAGCAGCATCAAAAAGTAAAAGACACCCAAAATATTAATGTTTGATAGTTATAACCTGGATTTTCAGAAATCTTTCCAAATTCTATCAAAATTTTGCTGAAATTTCAAAAACTTTTGAAGCAATTTTACAAAGCCTTAATTTTCATAAAAACCATGATCCAATTGGGAAAATATAAAACAAGTTTCTACTACACTAAATATGATATTTGTAAAATCTTATTAATAAACTACTTGCAACTTTACTTTTAAAATACCGCCGAAGGTGTCCAGTTTCAACATTTTCTTTAACCTATATTTTTTTTTTAGCTATTCAAGATGAACTAAATTGAAAATCCTCTTAAGCAAGTTTACCAGGATTTCAATCTCAATGATTTTAAATATGACATTTGATAATGGAAATTGTAAGAACATGTGGACTGATGTATATTCATGGAAAATTAAGTTAAGCAAGTGATAAAGAATGTAATGAAAATTATTAATAGCATTGGCCAATCTCTAAGTTAATATATTTATTAAGATATTATACTACTGTGAAATTCATATACACAAAATTCATATTGAGTTTAAGTAATTATTAACGATTAAATATTAAGTATTGTAAAAGTGATTGTCATTCATTTGCAACTATATGGAATGATCCCAAGTTTGTAAGCGATAATAAGATATTTAAGATATTTGGTTGATGGATTATCATCTATGAAAGGATGAACAGATGTTATGATTCATAAATGAGGGAACTAAATTCCACTCATTCCATGAGAATATATTGTGATTTTTTATTTTCAATATAATGCAAATATTTGTGTCAATAGAATAATTTCAAATTTTCTAAATTGTATTGGTTATTTGATTGGATAGTTTATTAATCATATTTGATAAAATTTTACTAAATTCCAAAATTTATATTATTATATCAATTTTTCTTTAGATATATATATTATATTTATAGATTATTAAGTTAGTATGTTTTTTTATGCATATAAAATATAAAAATGTGAAGAATAGAGTATAGATTAAAATAATCACACACAAACCATACTACACCAACACATGATTTGGGATATATTTTCTAAGAGAAAATTCAGTTAGAAAATGAATTTGTTATACTCTCTCTTTTTCTGAATGGGAAATAATGGAAATACAAAGGAGTCATACATGTCCCATGTGGGTTGCTACAAAGCCCGAACCATGTTTTTTATTTTCTCTTTATATCCACTCTTAGATACTCTAATGAAATGTGGAAAAAATTCACTAGAATAGTTTTGAACAAGTTTCCCTCAAAGTGGCCTAGTTATAATGCAACTCTATATTCAACTAGGTGTTAATTTTATCCATTTGATACTTAATATGAGTTAAAACTATACTCTTCTATAGTATTCTTCGTCATAATCACATTACTATCCCCTTTTCAATGATTAATGGGGCTTATGTGCTATTCTTTGAATCATGGTGGAAAACATAGGAAGGTCAATTTATGGGTGGCATAAATTTTATATACCGAATCTATTTGAGGTATTTTTCCTATCGTTGGAGATTTATTTTAGTTTATAAAAGGAGTAAGCGTTATAGCATAAGAAATGTTAAACTTTCCACTTTTCTATGATGTTACAATCACTTTAACCCAATTCTTATCTTTAATTAGTAATATTTAAACACAATTTAATCTTCCATTGAACAATAAAAATTGTAGATAGTATAGTAAATGCAATGAACAATAAGAGTCACCAGATTTTGTCAATACCAAGGGAAAACCCCACAAGGGGGGAACCCTTTCAAATTCTCCTTATTATTAAATTTTCATAAAGTGCTCACCAAAAAAAGAGTGCAATGTTTTAGTTCATTAATCAAAGGACTATAAAATGACACCACCCATACAATATCGAAGAGATGAACCCAACAACAATACTAATTATAATGAAAGTGCCATGTCTACTATCAATGATCAAGATCTTCGATCAATTATTATGAAGCCCCTAGGTCATAGCTATATCGAGCTAGTGACAAGGCGAGTGGTAACAACTCTTCAATCACACAAAGAACCATAAATGTGTGAAGAAACAACTGATATTTCCATGTTCCAACCCTACGACCGATTATCAAAACCATAATCCGCACATAGGGGCTAAAACCCTATAATTCGGAACCTATGAACCAATTTTGGAAACCCATCCAAGACTTATGCGAGGAAATCCAAAGAAGAGGTAAGAATAAGATGCTTGATGATCATGTCCAAATGAGGTTTAATTGAATTTTATTTATAGGATTCCAAGGATGTCTAATTTCTATTGTGGGCAAACATTTCCTTTTGTTCACATGTGGGTTTCCATATTAAAAATGTATTTTTCCTCAACCAAATTAAATTCTTCCAAGGGCTATGCGGGCTCTGTCTTGATGAGGAAGGGTTACTAAAGGATGGAATTTGTTGTTGAGCTACCAAATTAAGAAGAAAAAGGGATTGGAACACAAAAAGTTTCAATAATTTCCTCAATTTTCATTTAGATTATTTAAAGCCACAATTTGCCTAATTGGGACTCACCAATGAAATGAAGTTTTGACATTATTCCTCCAAATTTTCTACTTTGAAATTATTAATACATATCAAAAATAATATAATGATCCATTCAAAATAATACCTCCCCATTTTGGGAGGCCTTTGGTTCCCAAGAGGCTTTACTAAATGAGGTGAGAAAAGTTTCTTCCTACGTTCTTCCAACCCAATCGAGCCACATTCTAACTTCAATTTAATTGTCCCAACGCTAATTATGGAAGTTGTAATCTCAATACAATCTTACAAAGGCCATGTTTCCCATGCTTATAGTTTCAAGCCTCTTCTAAAAAATTGTATCCTTTGTGAACTTTGCTTGAGCATTTGGTGCTAAATACTTTATAGATGGTATGCCATTTTTCTCTTCCTCATTGATCATGGATGTTTCATAGAGATTCAAATTTTCTACATTAACTATTGAGAAAATGAAAATTTATAGGTGTAGAGTGAGTATGTATTTATTATCTCCTACCTTTTCTAGTATCTCAAAGGGACTTGTTGAGGGTGTTGGAAATTTCTCAACCAAGGGGGTCCCCATGATGTGAAGTCCAAATTAGACCTCACATTGTTTGGAGTAGGAGCCCCATTTAGAGTATCATCATGGCCACCATAACTCTAATGTTTTCCTTAGTTGCAATGGATAACATAATAGAATATGCACATAAACTTTGAAATCAACAGATATGTTGACACTCTGAAACACCAATTTCAATATGTAAATGGAGACTTTCACGATGGGAGAGTGAGGAGTGAGTCTCTTGAAGGAAGAAATAGTACTAACCTAAGAGAGAGGCACGAGAACATGAAAAGGTTCATTATTTATCTAGCGAAGTATTTCACATAGACACAACAATCATTTTAGAAAATACAACACACATTTGACAAGATAAGTACTAAAGCCAATGAAATAGTTCAATTTCCTTACTACATGTGAAAAAAACACATACCAAAAAAATATAAAGAATAGTCCTACTACATTCACAATTCATGCATGAAAATGATGGCGCATTGAGTTTATAACTATGAGAGAAAGATCCAGGTACATAGTTACAATGGCACGTCACTATTTCTAATAGTGGAAAATTAAGTTAGTTCTTCCTTCTTCGAATAATGATGTTATCTCCTATGCTAAGCTATAGGAGCCAAGGATAGCGTTCCAAAAGGCTAAGCCTCCAAAATCTGTTTTCTTAGTTATGAGGGTGTATTTATAAGAAGAGGAGTGACCTTTCATATCCCCATGACTCTTGAGATTCCCTCATGACTCTCATACTTCTAATGTGACCCTTGGACATCTATATGACATTTGGACTTTTCCTGAAGACTCTTTTGTGCATATATGAGTATGTGACTTTTCATGTTCAACATATGATTCTTGGACTTACACATATTATATTTTTTCCATTCCTTTTCATAATTACATTATTATATCCACAAGTAATGTGGAAAAACACATGGACACACATGACATTATGGTGAAATTTGCATAAGTCACAACTTGACAATGATGACATGGACTTCATAATGAGGTGAACATTCCAAGTTGTTTCTCTTGTATATTTCTCTTAAATCTTCGTGAGATAATTGTTTAGTACTTCATCTTCATGAGATATCGACTTATATTCATCTTCACCCTCGAAAGGGTCTAGATTAATGTTCAAAACTTCTAAGTCAGCTTATTTATCTTGATCCAATATTACTTTGAGTTCCTCACATTAGAGGAAGTTTCAACCTAAAAGCGGCCTCCTAAGGAAAAATCATAAAATAATAGTTAAAATAATAAAATAAGAATTATGAATTTTGGAGGGAAAAGAAGAAAACTACTCTTTTAATTGTATTTTGGTTGATATCCTTATAGGTTTACTCGAATTTCAAGTGTGGACACACGTTGGATGCAAAATTAAATTTCACACCCAACAAGTACCTATTATGCATACTTTTGAGAAGACCCACATTGATAAAAATTGCAGATACATTACATTTTTTAATGTATCTCCATTTTTTATCAACGTGGGTCTTCTCAAAAGTATGCATAATGGGTGCTCGTTGGGTGAGAAATTTAATTCTGCATCCAACGAGTGTCTACACTTGAAATTTCCGTAAACTTATAAGGAGATAAGTCAAAAATACAGTTTAAAAAAAGGTAGTTTTTCATCTTTTCCCTCCAAAATATTTATATGTACCTCTCTTTAAATTTAAATTATTTTGATTGGTTTACATATTATGATATTTAAATTATGTGAAAATTTCATGGGAACTTTTAGGCTAAAATTTCCTCTAATGTCATGGTACTTCCTCTGCTTCTTCATCCCATGTGCTTAAATATATGGAGTCTTTTATGTGGTTTTGGATCTTCTAACTTATCTCATGATCTAGTGAATTTTCATCCTCTTTTCCAATGATCATCTTGTCTTCACAACTTCATAAGGGTCTTCTAGTATGGCCTCATTCTCCTCCTTTCTGAGCATCATCCTTTCATGTCAAGATATAGTACTTGCAAGTGAAATCCACTCATGACAGGATAACATTAGTCTGTAAATAATCCTAGTGTAATCCTCTTCATGAAATCCATTGGTTGACCTGGAACTGGGTACTAGAAAGGTATGAAGGATTAAGGATTTTCTTTTGCACAATTCTAGAGTTTAGGAATGAGATACTGATGCTTGTGACTAAAAAATGCATAAAAATATAAGCCTTGGAAGAAACACTGCACAGTTGAGGGTCTCATTGAGGTGGATAGAGATTTGAGACTACACAATGTGAAATTCTTGAGGGAGCTTGGTCAGTGGATTGTACAGTTGTGTAATTCAAGGAATCAGGGAGACAAATTGATGAATGAGACTATGCAATGCGTAGCAAGAGACTGGCTAGGAGGCAAGATTGTGTATTTTATGACGGTAGGGAGGAAATCCTTGATCCTGATGACCCATAGGGGCTTCACTAGGGGAGAAATTCCATAACATACGCATTCATATTGGGGGATATATATCAAGGAAAGAATGAAATAATATATTGAGGATATAGTATGGGGTAAATTACTTCAATATTGGAAGGTAAAAAAAAATGGAGCTCAAAGTTGATGGAAAAATATAAAGGGGTATAAAAAATGTTAATGAGAAAATTGGTACCTACAATATCTAGAAAAAGTACTAGTAGTTTTTTAAATTGGGAAGGTGTATTGGCTTTGTATTGCTAGGGGGATAGATAATATGTTTTTTTTAGGTATTTTCCAATATGTAGTAAAATTAAGGGTATTTTTTAGTATGCCATGAACACACATGATGTGTCATAGGTTCATTAAGTTAAGCCCCCATGTTGTGACTGCACAATACATAGTTCTTGGAGGGAGTGACTTCACATTTTGTAGTCGTAGGAGTAAATACAAGTTTCTTATGGCTTGAGACTACGCAATGTGTAGTTTAGTGATGTATTTTGGGAAGAGGTTTACTCGATAATGATTAGTTGAAGAAAATGGCTAAGTGTGGGATCATAATGCAGAGACATGGGACCAAAGCATGACTTTAACATCATCACACACTTATGTATAATCAAATAATCAACAAGGAATAATTTACCTCCCACAATAAGCATTTCCTCATCAAAATGATGATTGAGCAACACTTATCTACAAGTGCAACATTTAGGATAAACATTGCGATGAAAATGATGAACTAGTGCGACACGTAGGATAAACATTGCGATGACAGTGATGAACTAGTGCGATAATGCACAAAGCTTTTAGAATGAGCCAAATACATGTCTATATGATAAATAGGACTCATTGGTACCATTTATTCTTCTTGAAATGAACCATAGATTCTATTTTAAAATCTGAAACACTTATTATGCATTTTGTGACACAGGCGACGACACTAGTGAAATAATGTTCACAACTTTGGGAATGTGTCAGATGCATATCTTTATGATAGATAGAGCATAGTAGTGGAGGATAATGCATCAAAAATTCCCTTTAACAATATACAATGGACTTTATTTGACCATATGTGACACTTTTCTAACCAAAAGATGACACATGCGATAGTAAGGAAAACATGAAATTAGCAATTCCAAAAGATAAAGAAAGTGAAAAGGACACATGCTATAGTGAAGAATACATAAAAGTGTTACTTGTAGAAATAAAATAAAACAGAAATGACAGTCACAAAAGTGAAATTGACACTAATAAAATTAATGTACATAGAAGAAAAAATTGAGAAACTTCACTCAAGAGGTGATATGATAACAAACGAAAACGAGGGAATTGTTAGTCTTGGGTTTGTGCACTGACTATCAACAAGGATTTCACAGTCCCTATTTTCTAGGAACTGCACAATAATTGTTCCTAAAGATTATGCAAGCACAAGCTCTTGGGACTATGCAGTCATTAACTACAGGGCTCTATGTAATTACTATTTTCAATTTTTGTGTAGTTACTATTAGGTATGATTATGTACGGTTTTACTCCATAAAATAAACATAGGATTCTAGGGTTTATTATAAAATAAGAACTTGTTAATGCATTGAAATTTATGCATGTGTAAGCAAGTGAATATGAAAATTAAGAAACACCAACTCACCATGAAGTGACTACGATAATTTGATGAATAAAATATCATAGGGTCACAAGTAGGCTCTAAAATTAAAGTGTAAGAAAAATTTTGGATGATGTTTGTCGCAGCAACAACACTTGGTGATACACTCATAGAACTCCATAGTCTCTATTTTGATCTTATATTTAAGTGAAAGGTATTTTTATTTTAGGATGTATCGATTCACCATGTGGATTTCCCCAAGTTTTCTACTTATACTGGTTAAAGATATAGTTGGTTCTATTCCTTGCTCAATTTTAAACAAATCAACATATGACTAGTCATACTAAACCTTTTTGATAGGGTAAAAGTATAGTAAGTATACCGATATTTTGAGTGAATTCCTAAGTTTTACCACGCTTCCAGTGAGCCTCAACAATATCCTGATAGAGTCACCTCAAGGAAACAAAAGCATCACTTCATTTCCAGCAGCCCTCGATATTACCCCAATGAAGTTGCTTACTTCATGTCTTTCTACATGAAGCCTTTCTCTTCTTCATACTTTTTTTTTATTTTCCTAGAGATATGCTTGAATCACTTATTGAGTATTTATAGTATGGGTGGAAGTGGGATCCCGAATTGTTGAGAGTAGGATAGGTTGTCTTTGTTTAAGGTATTTGAAATATAACTAAATTTATATGCAAAATTTAATGTTTTTCTACTTTCCCTTATCTACTCGATTGAGTCGAGAGGCCAAAACACCATTCAATGCAAGGTTGAGATGGAATTAAGGTCCTAATAAAGATATGGACTTCGTAGTTTGATCAAAAGGTTTTAATCTAGAATGAATCATATTTTCCATTCAAACATCATCAATTTTAAAGATACATAAACAAAAATAGAGAAGAAATAAGAGATTATCCAAGAATTTTTCATCATCACGATTTCCCTTTTCAAGTTTTTCGACATTGTCTTTTGAGCCAAACAACTGCATCATTCATGCAAATTATTATTAAGAAAAAAACAAAAAAGAGAAACAAAACAAGGAAAAAAAATAAATAAGACCAAAATGCAAGAAAATAGAGGTTTAACATAAAGCAACATACAAAGAGAAGTAACAAAGTGAATGCATAGAGTAGATGGAGAAAAAATATAGGATGAGTGCGAGAAAGGGAAACTAGAATACAACTAAACCTACTCCTAACCAAATTAGCTAGAAGGTCAAGGTCAAGTGTAATGAGAGTTCAAATGCAACCATTGTAACTACTCTCGGCCTACAAACACAAATATGCCAACAATTAAAACCAGTATATAAATATGTCCAAAAGAGAAGATAAAAATCTGAATAACTTTCACAAAATATTGAATTTGTTATTGCATTAGGGGAATTTTGATGTCTAAAATGGGCCTCCTAAGAAAAATGCATAACAAAAATAATATTTATAAGAACCAATAGGATTCAAGATCATGATGTCAACCATGGGGGATGATTCACCATTTTTGGAGGAAAAAAGTAAAAAGATTAAAAAATAATGAAATAATAAAACTACTTTTTCCACATGTATTTTCAATTTATATCCCTAATTGTTTTCTCAAATTTCGAGCGAGAGCGCTCATTAGATGAAAAATTTAATTGCCCATCCAATGAGTACCAATGTTGCATACTTTCAATAGACCCTACTATATGAAAAATGAGAAATACATTAAAAGATGTGATTGCAATCACATTTTTCATGTATTTCTCATTTTTTGTGTAGAAGGGTTCATTGAAAGTATGCATCATGGGTACGCCTTGGATAAAGAATCAAATTATGAATCCAACAAGTGTTTCTGCTCAAAATTTCAGTAATCCCATAGGGAGATAAGTTGAAAATATGAGTTGAAAAAATACTTTTTTCCTTTTTCCCTCTAAAATTTGATGATATAATCTAATATTATTTCATTATTTTCACTATTTTTTTTATAATTTCCTTAGGTGGCCCATTTTAGACCTCAAAATTCCCCTAATTTTATAGGCAAAAATGATGTGAAATAACAACTAACCTTAACCACCTAGGAACCTTACCTTTATGATGATAGAAACAATCATACAAATCTTAAAGTCATATTTTGGGTGAATCTTCATCGGTTTTTTCCTTCTCAGCAACCATCAAGAAATATAAAAGCTTATTACTAGCAGGATGCTTCCAACCCATCAAAGAATCTATCATGGAATCCAAAACAATCCTTTTGAAAATCCCGAAACCCTTGAAAAGATGATTTTTTATTAAATTCATAGGATTAGGATGAAAATATTATAAGGAAAGATGAATTTGATCATATTCATAATTCTTGTCAAAATATTGAGGATATGACATAACCATCATCGAAGGCTAAAGTGCCTAAACCATTTGAAAAATATCTGAATTTTGGAATGATAAATCAAGAGACCACTCAATTCAACTAGATCAACCAATGTAAAATAACCATCATCAAAAATAGTACTGGGAAAATGTTTATTAAAATGACAGTTGTTAGATCAAGTGTTATGATCATATCATTAGCATAACATACAAGACTCTTGATTGTTGACTAGTTCCGTCTGTGTCCAATTCCATTGTAGATCAGTAATATGAAATCTTGTGGAATTAAAGGCAATTTTTTGCCTTGTAGATCTAGGAAACCAATAACATGCTAAAAAAATATTAGAAGAATATTCCAAATCAAATCTATAATCTAATCAACATGGGGGTTTGTATCCACTAAATCATTTATTACTTGAATGCTTCTCAAAATGATTGACTGGGATAGAACAAATCTGATTAGTTGAGTATACTTCAAAATGAATATTAGGAGTTGATTGTTCATTACAACACTAAAAAATTATAAATTATTCAGCCTATGATAATCGTTCAATTTATACACTTTACAATTATAACCATTCATGAAATGCATATATTCCAATCCCAAGTTAGATATAAGAGGTCTAGATGATGATGAACTCACTATAGCAGTATCCTCTATCTAATAAAAAACCTAATCTCGAGAGATAGAAAAATCATGATGAGAAATCCCAAGATTCATCAAGAACAAGTTCAAATCCAGTGAAATAATATGAAGAAATGAGTTTGACGAGGAAATCCGATTTTGACATGGTTGGAAAAATTTTACCATAATTACGAGAACCTGGCATAAACATCAACAAGAATTGAAGTGCCTTGACTTCTTGACAAGTTCCTAAACTTTGAAAATATAGACAATGACATTTTGAGAATTGAGTGAGATCACAAGTTGCATTTGGATGACAACTATAAGCGAAATTAACAGGATCATTATTATTTGGATGGAAATCGTAAACATCACTAATCTTATCATATTTTACAACTTTTACAAATAGATTACTGAAGTCATAATTTTCTTCTAACTAAAAATCTAAAGATGTATGAATCAGAGAAATGATATGAGTAAACTGGTTTGAATATTTTTCCTCATGAAAAATAGGAGAGAATAAGGGATGGAAATTATGCTCTGTGACTCGTTTTCTTTCCTCTTCATCATGGATAAATTTACTACCTTGTGTCAGTTTAGAATTCAACTCATCATCTAGAAATCAAGTCAGTTCACACAATCAAGGGCCATGGTATTTTTTGACTAGTGGTGGAAGTGGTGGACGCAAAAGAAGAAGAAAAATGTTCAGGATAGGAGAAAGAAATTGAAATGTACAATATCGAGTGAACCTCCCCCACTACTAGCATGAACTCTTGGTACACAGATGTGCACCAATAATTGGAGCACAACATCGTGTTGTCGCACTTTTCCACATGGAAGAAGAGGGCACTAAGGCTGAAAGCTCCATCTTATCAGTTGGTGCATGGAGTACTTATCAGAAATCACAATAAAAAATTATTTCTCAGGTGTTTGGATGCACATGATTCAGATAAGGTATTGCACGATCTCCACAAGGAACCACCTAGGGGACACTTTAAGTGAAAGTCAATGGAACAAAAAGCCATGTAAGATATTTTTTACTAGCCTAAATTATCTAAACATCCTCATGCTTATGCCCTCAAGTGCCATGTTCGTCAAAGGTGTATTGACAGAAAGAAAGAATGCAACCACCCCACTATAGCCTATCGCAGTGGAAGAACCATTTCAACAGTGGGGCTTGGATATTATTGGTGAAATATTTCCACATTCGTCAAAACAATACCACTATATTCTCACTATGATAGATTACTTCATGCAGTGGACAGAAGAAATTTTGATCAAACAGGTGACTGATCAGGAAGTAATCAAATTTCTGCAACAAAACATCATCTCCAGGTTCAACGTTCCTACTTCACATCATTTTTACAATGCACCATATTTCTCATTGTTAAGAATTTATGATTTTATATTGGAAAATCAAATTTCATTGAATCACTCAGCCGGCTATTATTCTAAGGGGAATGGTCTTTTAAAATCCATGAACAAAAATCTAATCCACATCCTTAGGAAGACCATATTCTCTGAGACGTGGAACTTGCGCTCTTCTTTGGTAAATTATATATGGGCTCACTGATTCATGCCTAAGCCTTCCCTAAAAACCTACCCTTACTTCCTACCATACGAAAAATAATCCATCCTCCCGCCCAACATATACTTTCCTGCTCTCCACCTCTCACAAGAATCCCAAGGCAAGTCATTTCTTTTATTGCAACATAGGATGGACAGCCTTCATAATCTATAGGAAGAAATTTTGAAAGAAAAAAAAAATTCACACTTCATCAAAATTGTATCAAGAGGTGGTTCAATAAGAATTTTGCAGGGAATAAAAAATTAAGTGTGCTAGACTTAGTCTTGAAGTGGGAAAAATCCCATGAAGAAAAAGGAAAACAAACTAAGTTTCAATCCCTATGGATTAGATCATTCACTGTACATGAGAAACATATCCAACACACCTATCACCTTCCATCACTTGACATGAAAATTGAATCTCTCCCTGTCAATTGAAAGATCTCAAGGAATATTTTCAATTTGCATCAGGGGTTGTGATCCAGGTGGATATCGGTGGCCACCCACCTATTCCATTTGGACCCACACCATAAATTCTTTCAACCTTTCACTTGCAACACAACTTGCTATTTTTAGTAGTTTTTAAGGTCCTAAACAACATTCTTTGGGGAAAATGGGAGCAAGATGGGTCTATATACCAATTTTTCCCACTCAAAAGGTGTATTCCTTGGATAGATATTTCTAACAAGGTATTAAGCGCGTCAAACATAGATCGGATGCCAAAGTTACATCCCAGGGAAGTTGAAACACCAATTCACCCAAACGGGACCCACAATTTTGGTGCTTCATCTCCTAGGGTTAGGTTTTTGGATTTTTAGGGTTTTACATTATTTCTCAACAATAAATAGGCCTCTCAGCCTCATTGTAACACACTTCATAGGCTTATAGCCATCATATCTCTTCTCATAGATATGCTACCATTACTCTAGCTCGTTTATTTCCATTATTTTTGTATTGTAACACAATTCAGGGGCCTGTACCTATGACATCTCTTCTCAAAGATACCCTACTAGTGCCCTCGCTCATTCATTTCCATTATGTATCATTGTATCAAAGTTTAGGGGCTTGTAGTCATCACATATCTTCTCAAAGATACGTTACCAGTGCCCTGGCTTGTTTATTTCTATCATATCTCATTGTAACAAAGTGGAGAGGCCTATAACCATCACATCTCTTCTCAGAGATATGCTACCAATGCCCTAGCTTGATTTTTTCCATTTTGTCTATAAACAATTTTCAGTTCTATAACACAGTTTAGGAGCTTCTATCCATCACATCTCTTCTCAAAGATACACTAGTAGGGCCCTAGCTCATTTATTTTCATTATGTCTATATTGTAACATAGTGGAGGGGCTTGTAGCCATCACATATCTCCTCAAAGATACGGTACCAGTGCCCTCTCTCATTCGTTTCCATTCGGTGTCATTGTAACACAATTCAGAGGCCTATAGCCGCTACATCTCTTCTCAAAGATAAGCCTACTATCACCCTAGATATTTATTTCCATTATGTCTGTAAGCATATTTTAGTCATTTGATTTTAGTAAAAGGAAGCATTATTACCACTGCGTCTCTGTGTTTATGGTTATATGTGTATTTTGTTGCATTCCTGCATAAATCTAGATCAGGTTGTTCCCTACACTACAACGATAATTTTCTTTTGTTTTGTTTATTCTTGTTATTTTTGTTTGCTTTGTTTTTTTCTTGTTGTGTGAATAAGTGTTTTCCATGTCCATGTGTTGGTTTCTGACATTGTGTGTGGCTAAAGTCTAAGGAGTCTCATGACACTTCAACATTTGGTAAGCCTTTGGTTTGTCTTCCTTGTGTTAGTTATTTCTTTTGGCTGATGAAGTTATGACGGAAAATATGATCCTTCCGTAAGGAGCGTTTTGGGAAAACCATAAACTCATGTCTATCTGGGAGACATTGTGCCTTTATTCAATCTTGTATGTTTCAATGTTTTCATGCTTATCTAATCAGTAGAAGAGGAAAAGCGGAAATCTAAACAAGAAAAACTAAATAATATGTACTTATATAATTCTCTCAAGGAACAACCTCTCCTGCTTTCAATAAGTCAGGATCCCTCTTTTTCCAAAAATGAAAAAGTGCTTATGCACAGTCCTTTATAAAAAAAATAAAGGCAAAAGAAGAGAAAGGATTATTGCGTAGAGAGGTAAAACAAGCAACTCTTTTAGGGTAATATTCAGGCTTTCTAGCAGCAAAATAATGCTTGTGTTCCCGAAGTGACTTTGCTCGGGTACTATCTAGGCCTGCTAGCTATGGAGTAACACTAGAGATGAATACTTATACTCTGAAAATATTAAACTCGCGAGCTTCACTACCCTTCCCTACTTGAAATATTGTGATAAAGTGGAATTTTTGTCGAGTTAAAATTTAAATGGAATAATGGGGACTTCGCATATTCGTGGATTACAGGGGGGAACCAAAGTAATCTGCACGATGAATCAATATTCCTTGAAGAACCAAGGCCTTGTAAAAAATAACTGAACTAAGACAAAGAAGCTATAATTCTACCAATATGTCGCCAAGTGTTGTAACTACTACAACCCCCTCAAATTTTTTTTCCTATAGGAAATTCTAGAGCCTTCCTTGGTCTTGTCCATCATCGTTGCAAACTTTTAATTTCTTTTATTTCCTCTTTTATGATGTTCTATTCCCTTTCTCAAGATTGGAATAGTGTTATATTTTGGCATGATGGTTGTTGTATTGAATGTATGATATTTTTATCATGGTTCTAAGAGGTGATCTATGTGTAAATTATTTGTTATAACCTTGTAACTATTAGTTGCACTCATTTCCAAATCATGGAGAATTTTTGCACAATTGTCATCATGGTCATTGTAAAGTGTACCTTTGATGTCTCACTTGTCGTAATATGTCACAAAGTTGTTACACAAAGGAAAATTATTTTTTTCTACGTCATGAATGATATATGTTGTTTGAGTTGTAAAAATATGCGAAGTGTGTGATCATAATCAAATTTCATCATTGTTCCCACCAATCTTACCAGTATCGCACTTAGTCATTTTTCGGAAAACTTCTTGACCGAGCATGTTAGCTTCACTTAACCTCCCTTGAGGTGTGCACTATCCAATATCAGTCCTCTAGTTGTGACCTTGCTACTTGTCACTGCACAGTGAAAAGTACCTTCATCTCAGGACTAATCCATTGCATATTTTTTGTGACCAAGCCTTGACCTTGAGCTTCGGAATTGTGCAGTTATGGCCTCTAACGTGCCTTGAACTGCACAATTCGCAAACTCAAGCCTTGGTCTCATCCCATCAACCCTTGAACTTTTCACTATTCAATCATCCTAGCCTTGATTGACCTCTTAAACTATGCAGTAATCTCTCGCAATGATTATCCTTGCATCTTGTCCCACTGGCTCCAGAAACTACACAGTCATGTCCCTAAGTCCAAATTTAACTACACACTATATATTTTGAAGGCTCAAGTATTCTACTTTCTTGCCTAAAATGTGCAACTACGGAGTCACTAATCCTCTCTTCCCAGCCTCTCACATGTTGTGGGTTCAGTTCATGGAACAAAATACATCATCTTAGACTAGGGTATTTCATATTGTTTTCATCTCGTCATAAGTGAATTGCAGGAAACCGTTCCCTATCATTTCATGAAAATAGGATAGAGAAGGAGAATAAGGAAGGAAGCATTCTCAAAGACAATGTTGTGGCTGAAATAAAATTTGATCGATCAAGAGAAAGTGAAGGGGCACTATTTTGCAACCACTATCCAAGTCTCGAGATCATTGAAGATCACCAAATTATGTGGAGGTGGAAGAAAAGTTCCTTAATGAAGATACTCAACTCGCAACAGCTACAGTGGATTGAAACTACCACATCATCAAGCACTCCATGTCAGCAGTGTCATGTCATGACGTGTCATGAATAGTCATATACCACATCGATATTATGGACCATTGTATATTGTATTGAAAGTGTATTGTAAAGTGGAAGTCCAAAGGACACACATCAAATGTAGAAGGGCATGTAAGTTGAAAATTCATAGGAATTTAAACAATCATGAGTGTAGTTGAAGAATCGCCCTTGGTTATATATACTACCTCATTGTATGAGAAAAGGAATTTACACCTTGTGTCCACCAGCAAAGCATTAGAGAGATAAATCGTTTCTTTAATGGAGCAAGGAGTGGCTCCAATGCTCCACTATTAGAGATAGTGATGTTCATTGTACATAGGTGTCTTGGAACTTTTATTTAAAAATGTAAGGCTTCAATGGAAACACGTTATTTAAGCATGATTATGAATGTTTGTAAGAATTTTTTCCACATGTTTGTATTTCATATTTTCTTTCACATGCACTAAGATAGTTGAACCTTTTCAGTTATTTTAGTGCTTATCTTGTTGAGAATGTGCCATAATGGTTCTAATTGTTGTCCCATCCTTGTGGACTATTCCGCGAGATATTAGGAGGCTATTTCTCAAATTTTTTTGTGTAATGATCATTTCACCCCTTGTGGACTATTCCACTGGATGCTAGACAGAATCCTTTGGTTCATGTGTGTCTCTTCCTAGGTGGTACCATTACCTCTCTCTTAGAGACTCACTTCTCTTTCCCCCCCTGTAGTATAAGAACTTTGACACACTTGTAATTGGACATTCACCAAGAACGCCACCCTTGCTTTCTGAATGTACATCTACATCTCTCTCTCTCTTGCTGATAGTCAAGAGAAAATGCATATCTTTACGAATATGGCAACCAGGAATTTATTCCAGATGGGACTCCTACACCAAATGTTGGGAGGTCTAGTTGGGACTTCATATCAGGGATATCCCCTCAATGTTGGCAGGTCCAACACTGTCAACATTTTTTGTGCTATAAGGGAGGAATCTAGTTTTTTATCGTTGATAAAATTATTGAACCCAACATTACATCTTCCAATCATGGCATAAATTTTCATTGCATCTCCCCTACTCATGTTCCTGAAGTTGGTGAATCTTCCAAGAAAAATCCCATAGGAACTTGTGAAATCTCACACAATCAGATTCTAGCTATCCACCCTATAACCTGTCAGTTTTTAAAATTTGTTCGATTGATCCCAAGAGTATCTAGTATTCCATATTCACTAAAGAAGAAGAATACCACTTCTACAAGGGTAGTGGTTTCATCCTTGAAACACATGGTTCTTGCCACCGTCAAAGAGTTAGTTGTCTCCATGGATAATGCAAAAGAACCTCTAGTTTTCAATGGTGGTGAGGGAGACAACCTGGTAATCCCACGCATAATTTTCCATAGGCTGGAGAGTGTGGAAGAGGAAAGAGAGTCATAGGATTATGAAAAATAAGAGGAGTAGAGCAAAGATGTAGACATGGCAAGCCAAGATATGGATTCAATGTCTCAAGGCCCACTTTCACATTCGAGTGTTCTACATAAAGTGCCAAGGTACCCACAAAAGCATTTAATGAAGTATGACCCTCATAGAATGTTAAGGTGGAAGACCACTTGGACAATTTCTACATACATCTTCCAACACTTGAGGTATGTTATGATGATGTTTCATGTAGAATATTTTCGTATACCTTGGATGGTAGGGCATCTGTATAGTATTATAGTCTTCTTATGAACTCCATCTATAATTAGAGGGGATTTAGGAATTTTTTCCCTCAAACTTGTTGCCAAAAGAGTTGGATAGTCTAAATATGGAGCAAAGGGAAAAACTGAGAGATTTCAATAATATATTTAACTGAATCTTGAACAAATTTCGACAAGAGATGAAACCTCATGAATCCATCAATGTAGAATACTACATGTTTTCCCTGCCATAAATCTTGCATAATTCGTGAAGCGAACTATGAAACCAATTTTGATGGAAAATTATGAAGAGGAAATCATAGTCGAGAAATAATTGTGTGTGATTGGATTCATCGTAGATGATGAAAAAACAAAGGGCTCCAAAGACACGGGTAAAAGGTCTTAGGCCATCGCAAGAAAGGCCAAAGACAAAGAATCGTCTGATCTTGATAACCTGACCCATATGGTTAATAAAATGTCAAATGAGTTGGAAGAACTAAAAAAGATATCAAGTGAGACCACCGTGACCAACAGGCATCTACATTCCAACATAATCAAGAGGATTGAAAATTCGAGTAGCAAAATTATTCAACCCGCAAAGTCTACGCAAAGCTCGAACACCACGTTCAATTACAATGATTGGGGCATGGATATTTATTGTTCATATAATAAAGACTACCATTTTCAGAATACATGCCCACAATGGAATCATGCAATGAATGATATTGCTACACATATTTGCGATGCAGTACATTCTCATGAGCAGAATAAGCCAGAAGAAGAAAAAGAATAAGATGCTACACCCAATAAGACTCCAATTGTGGGCATGTAGTAAACATGTTCAATTGCATACTTGAAGACCAAATGAACATAATTACCCCTCGACCGAAAACCAGACCAATCATTACAACTCGAGAAGTAAGGGCCAATTATGTTAGAGTTGACGAATGTTATGAATATAATTCATAAAAAATATAATAAATATAATTATTAATAGTAAAATAAGGATTATGTTAAGTAGTCATTAAGTTAGTGAAAGGGCATGTCTAAAAGACATGCCTAGTCATGAAAGGCCACATGCGTGGGTATATCACGACTTCTACCCCGTACACTAGTTGGAAGGGTGTGAATCCCGTTGAGTTTTTAACAGCCGTGCGACATGCCCATAGGGTTGAAAAAACCGTGTGGTGCCAGTTTGTCTTATGGTTGTTCACCATACACTGTAACATTTTTTTAAGAAATTTGTTGACAACTTTACTTGTCCATTCGACTAAGGATAGTATGGTGATGCGAATTCATATTTGAATTCTAGGTGATGAGAAAGCTCTTGGAATATTTCATTTCCAAAATGCTTTCCGTGATAGGAGACTAACTCCTTGGGCATACCAAACCGTGTGATAACATGATTTAATAGAAATCATGTAGCAGATTTTGTCGTGTTGTCATATGTGGGCATGGATTCCAACCATTTGGTGAAATATTAAATAGCTACAATTATGTATTTATGGTTTCCAGATGATTCAGGGTTGCAAGTCATAAAATCAATTCCCCATTTGCAAAATGGATCAGCTATGATGACCGGGTGCAGAGGAACAAGAGGTGCTCTTGCCTTGTGGGTGTAGTTTTCGCATCGTTCACACCTTTTTACCGCCTGTATGCAATCACGGAATAAGGTGGGCCAAAAATAACCTACTTGTATGAACTTCTAGGAAGTAGTCATCCCGTAGAGGTGGTCTCCACAATCTCTACTATGACAGTCATTTAGGGCTTGATAAACTTGGTCCTGCATGAGGCATCGTTGTAGGATAGTATTGATTCCTCGTCGATAAAGGACGTCTCCCATGAGGAGGTATCAATGGGCTTGGTGGCGTATGCACCTTTGGTCATCATGTGTGAGCTTAGGATTGAAATTTTGGGTTCATAAAAATAAGAGGATATATTTGTACAAAGGAGAGTCAGTCATCACTAGAAATAGATGTTCGTCAGGTAGTGAGTCATTGACTAGGGATCTATTAGTCTGACTTCGGAGGTTAGTGATGAACTCAGAAAAGAAAAAATATTTTTTTCTCTTTGGGGAGCTAAATTGTAGGTCAATTTCCTGCAGTAAGACTACCCAGTGAGCATATTTGTGGTTCATCAAACAACGAGTTAGCAGGTATCTCATGGCATTGTTAGCTACGAAACCTATTGTAATCCATAAAATAATGTAGTGTCGAAGCTTTTGTACTGCATGTATAAGGGATAGGCTGGTTTTTTCTTTGGGTTCATATATTAAGGTGGGGCCCGATAAGTTCTTATTGGCATAATAAATTACATGTTCTTTACCATCGGGTCCATCTTGGATTAACACCCCAGCTAAGGCAGTTTCTGATGCTGATAGATATAGGGTGTAATATTTGCCATAGTTTGGTGGGATGATCAATGTAATGAATATAATTCATAACAAATATAACAAATAAATATAATCAAAGGGAATATTACTTATTCACTATATATTCATCTTGTAGATCCATTTTGAGGTGACAACCAATTTGTCCTTTTTCAATTAGCTATATATTTCAAGTTGACAAACATAATGTGAAGATATTGTCAATATAGCTTTGAGGACAAAGCTTTTGAAGGAATGGGAAATGTTATCAATATAATTCATAACAAATATAACAAATATAATTATTAATATTCAAATAAGGATTATGTTAAGTATTCATTAAGTTAGTGAAAAGGCATGTCTAAAAGACATGCCTAGTCATGAAAGGCCACCTGCGTGGGTATATAATTAGGGCCTCATTGTAACATTCATATCATTGCTTATACATTTTATATATACTAAATTATTATTACAAATACCTCTTGTGTATTTTACAATTAAGTCAACAAGCCTACAACTTTATTTCTCGAATGAAGCATAAAATCAAAGAAGACTTGTTAAGGAAAATAAGTCCACCAATCAACTCACCTCAAAACACTTAGAGTAATTATGGGAAAGATACCTCAATGAAAAAAAAAATTCCAGTGGAAAAGACAAGATCATTGCTCCGAAGATCATAAGTCATTCCCCTTCCCTGGACACTTTGGCCATCCTTCTCACTGTGGACTATAACATAGCTGAATATATGAAGAAGTTCCATGTGACGTTTCACTGTTTGAGTTGAAAAAAATCACGAGCCAGTGGGACATCCTCTTACGTCCACTTAGTCACTCCTCTAAAAGTAATTTTCCCCCTTCATATAAGGGATATGGTATGTCTTATAATATTCTTGAGTCAGTATTTTTATTTTTTGTTAGTCCTGCTAGTCACCAATGGTCAACTGTGCTCTTAGAAGTTTTTTTTAGGGTCTTAGGTAAAATTTTTATGTTTTAAGTAGGTCTTCAAATAAAAATTTGGACACTGGCTAGTGTGTCTAGGTGTGTAAATAATCCTTTCAAAATTCATGTTTTGGTCATTACCATTCATTTGGAAGAGTCATCACTGAAATTTATTCTTCACCATATCAGTCACTTCACCATGGTCATCATTCAACTCATTTCCCAAAGTGTCACCATTGGGTCTTAAGGTCAAAATCACGAAAATCAGTCATTTCACCATTAAATTCAGCATTGAAGGAGTAGTAATATTGAAAAATGTTCAATAAAGGTTTCAAAAGTTTATCTTCATTCGTTTCATCATGTAATATGTTTCATACGGTTCTAAAGCTGCAGTTTCAAATCAAAAGCTAAAAAAGACTTGGTTGGGGCCACTTAACCACCAAAGGAGAAAATCAAATTTCAAGCTACAAACAACCAAAAAGATCTTTCATTTGCTCATTTCATATTCAGGAGACTTCTCTCCACCTTGAAAGACCACTTGCACCCTCAGAACAATAATTTGTGTGCCCAAGAGTGCCATCTCTCCTCTACGATGTGCATTCTTCAAAGGTTCCAAATAATCATTTCAAAATATTTATTCAGAAACTAGAGGTTCCAATGTATCATATACAAGTATGTGGTCCCTCATATCACCACTTTTGTCTTGATTTCATGTTTCGAAAGAGAAATTCCCTCTTATAGGATTTTTAGTGAATTTTCTTGGTTTCATGTTCACATTGAAAATTTTATGAAAGAAAACCTAAGATTCAGGCTCATGCACATCCCGCCACCTTTCATACACCTTCCTAATCACTTCCCATCACTCCTATCCCTCATTTTCACTATTTTCCCACAAACCTTAGCCTAGACTACACTTTTCTAGGATAGGACCATGTTTTCCTATTTTAAAACCCTTCCCCTAACTCATTCCATGAAATTTAACTTCTCTCTACTCGCGAACATCTATCCCTACCCCCATAAATTTTCCCAATAATTCAGAAGGCTCTTCATTTCCCTTCATTCCCAAAAACTTTCGAAATCCCCTATTTTTCCTTTAACTAAACCGTAATTCCCCTACCCATTGAGCTAGGGTTAGAAATAGAAATTGAAACCACTGAGTAGATGAGGAAAAAGCGAGGCCAGATTAGTAGGTGTGAGCCCACCAAAGTATAACAAATCATAGCTTCACCTTTCCAAGATGTGTGATGCCTAAGGTTTACATTGCACATAGGGACAATTTTTCTTAAAAACGTGTTTAGGACCACCTAAAGATGAATTTTACAAAGGTGAAGGAGGTTTTTGTCCATAATAGTACAAGGAAAAAAATAATCCTTCTGTTTATGCATAGGTGTTATGATTTGAGATAAATTCCCAAATTACAGCTGCTACGAGAGGTTTTCTCCAATTTTGAACAATATGACTTCAAGCCATTTTTCAGGGGTTTGTAGAGCGTGTTTGTAGTGCTTGGTGACTCTTTTTGTGTAGCCGAAAGCATAATGATTTCAATGGTACTTTAAGATCTATATTTAGAGCTTATAAAAATATTGAAGAGTTCGCTGCAAGATGGTGTTGTGCTTTTGCTACACTCTAGTAGAGAGGTGCTACGCTTTTGTGAGTACCTGTGGGAAAATGAAATTTTCTCCCTCATGGAGTATCCATTTTTATTTCGTGAGGTCTTGAATAAAAACTAGACATCCTCGGCCTTCTAATGCATTGTTTAGAAGTATCTTTGGAGCATGGGAGGGCCTCCAAAAGCCTCTCATAAGGTAAGCATCATGCATTATCAGAAGTGCGCTCCGCTTTATCAGAGATGCTCTATGCTTTTCCCTGTGTGTATCTTTTTGAAGGTTTTTCTCAGTGAATCTTGGTTTGATGATGTAATTAATATATTTTTGTGTTTATGTGATGTAATTAATGGTAAAATGGATTGTTATAGTTGCTTTGATGTAATTTTAGACCTCATTTATGAGGAGTAGCTTAGTCAATTCTATTTGAAGGATTTTTTAACCTCCCTCGGCATTAGGGTTTTGTTGAGAGATATTTGTGAGATGTTCCTACTCTAAGGGATTCAACCCATAAGAGAGGGGAGGTTTTTTTTGAGTCTATATATATGGATTTTCAAGTCATTTTGATGGTTGGACATCAGAGGGTGGAAATCTTGTAGCTTGTACTTCATCACTTTTTACAGGAAATCAAAGCATAGTTGCCTTTATTTTTCAGGAATTATCGTGTTCTGAGTTTTTGATAATGTTTTCTCTCTGTTATTGTTTTATATGAATGATATACTTGTCTCCTCACCATACCTATGATCTTTAGTGATTTTCCTAAGAGGTTATAAAAAAAAATATTTTATTAAAGCTCTCTTTTGTTAGGAATCTCATTTTGTGTAATTTTCCTTCTTGGTTAATGAATTCATGGTCCACATGTTCATTATTATCTCTTTCCCTTTCAAAACCTATGCTACACCGACAAGATCCTAAGCCATCAAAAAAGGATAGCTACCTTGCTCCTCTATATGTATTGCAGCTAAAACCTTTGATGCTTTAACCTAGTTCCCTGATTTTCACTCTTGATCCAACATAAAAAACACTAAATATTTCAAAAGCCTATATCTGAGCTATCTAGCCTAAAATCCATTCTTTTACTAGTCAAAGCCTTCGCTATATTTTTTTCATAGAGAGAGCCCTCTATGGTTTGGTAGGGCTATCTTCCAAACTAAAATATTGGTTTCAGGTTACCTCCGTCGATATCCTTTCAGCCTTGCGACATTGTGGAGGCTAAAAAGTAATCAATTCTTTAACATTGGAGGTAAAAACACTCTGCCCTCCCTTTCTCTTAACATTCGAGAAGTTAAATTTCGCTATACACATTTTCTTGGTTGATTTTAGTGCATCAGTAAACCTAATTCCATTGTCCATCGAAAAGAGTATAAATGAAAAATGGAATAAAACATATGCACATAATATTTAGTCAGATAGTACTCTTTTCCATGCATTTGGTGATTAGGTGCTCAAAAATATGGTCAAAAATGAAAAATTTTGGGAATGGTGTTGAACATGAGAAATCATGTAGATCTCATCATTCTGAATCCTGCGCAACACGTTTTGCAGAAAAAAAACACCGTATGCTCCTGAAAATGAGTTCTATATGTCTTCCCAAAGAGGAAAACTTTCCAAAAAGAATAGTTAATTAGGAAAAATTTTGGGCTAGTGGTAGACGACCACATAGCCTCTTCTGGTTGGTCGAAAGTCAAATTTTGTTTGCCTACCTCATCCTTCCATGTGGTAGACCCTAACTAGTTCTGTTGTGGATTCATTTGATTGGGTGGTTGGTAGCCAACCATTTGATGTCATGTGGCTCAACCACAGTTCACCACTTGGTATCACAGGGGCCAAGAAAATTTGGCTGGTATGCCAAACTACACCTCATAGTATTTGAACACTAAACCCCATAGTAAACAATGTAACATTGTAATCTCCATGCCACCATACTCGTTTTTTAAACCATGTGAAACAAACACTATATAAAGTGCATGTCGACAGAGTTTTGTGGTAAGGGATCAGAGCCTAGCCCTGACCCCCGCATATTATATGGGATATGACCATTGGTTGGAGACCAAGGGTGTGATGCAGCAGAGTGCGCCAGTCATTAATTAATTTTTTTTAATTCAGTAAATATAATATGGTTAAAATTTTTAATTTATGGCATTATTTGGAAATTTAATTATCTGACAATTTCGCCCTGAATGACACCAAAATGGCACTCAGTTAGCTAAAATCAGGGCTAATTTGTAGGATAGTTCTGGATTTTGGGCAATTTGTAGAGCGACTAGCAACAAAGCTAGGGAGGTTGATAAGCTCTTTAGTTTTTTACCAATTCGGGAGTATAAAGAGGCTAGACAGACATTTTTGATAGCTCTAAAGCTATGGAATACGTTTTGAAGCCATTTGAGCATTGTAAATGTATGTAATCACCATTTTTAGCATAATGATAGAGGCCCAAGCCAATGAAAGTTGGACCAAGGAGACATAGCCGAAGAGAGGTGAACTCCTTCATCACTTGCTATATTCTAGTTATTTTTATGGTGTATTTGTTTATTTTTTTTTCCATTTCAAATTTTAAACTCATTCTTTATGTGTTTAATAATTTAACATAAAGGATCATAAAACTCAGTTTTTACACTTGCAATTTACACATCGTCAATCACATTTTCATTAACATCTCATACAAATCAAGTTTTGTATAATTGCTAGGGTTTTCTTGTTGTTGTGAGGATTTAATTGTTTGCAAGTGTATGTGATGCTTACAAGGTTGAAGCTCAAGAAAGGAGAAGGAAATATTGTGGTTCCAAGTCCTCAAGTTAGGTTAAGGACAAGGAGTGCAAGTTTGCCACAATATCCACCACAAATTCTTCCTCAAATTGTATTTTATGCTTGAACAAGTATCTCACATGAAGGAGATCTTGAAAATATTTCGGAGGATGAAAAATAATTCTTTGATATGACAAGAATGGTGAAAGTTATCTATGATGGGAGAAGAATAAGGATGCAAGGTGAGATCTCCAATATTCCAAAGGGAGATAAGTATTCAAAAGGAGGATAAGGAGATGGATACAAGCCTCCAAAAGGTAATGGGAATGGTGAAAAACCACCTTTGACACCACCATTATCCTCACCACCATCCTCATCAACATCTTCCTCCACAACAATCCCTTCACAAACACCTCCACATTCTCCAAAAGGTCATGGTAAAACTCTATTTTTGAAGCTTCGCATTAAGTTTTATTTTCCTATGTATGATGGAGAGGTAGATGCTAAAATATTAGACAATTGGGTACACCATCTTGAAGTGTATTGCATGACACAAAGAATCAAGGATGATGACACAAAGATTCAGCTTGCTTCACTAATATGGGAAAGAGAAACTCTTGTTTGGTGGGAATCCAAAACTCAAGAGGACATCAAGTAACATGGTAAGGTCTTGACCTCTTGGAACGATTTTTTGTTGCCTTAAGGAGAAAATTTTATCCATTAGCATACATGCAAAAGGCTATAATGGACTGGAAAAAATTTAGGCAAGGTAAAGGACAAAGTGTGCAAAGTTACACCCAAGAGTTTAGAAGAAAGTATTTGATACTAGGTGTAGACTTGGAATCTCAAGAAACTTTGTTAAAGTACATTGGAAGTTTGCATAGTTACCTAAAACATACTATTCTAATATTTAATCCTTCAAATTTAGATGAAGTATCTGTACATGCCAAACATCTAGAGGTAAGAGGGAAAGATGTTTCATAGGATACAAGTAGGATACCTTTGAGTCTGAAGAGAAACAAAAGGGTAGGTTCATGGGTAAAGGTAAGAAGAATGCTTCCATCAAGTTGGAGAAAGAAAAACTCATATGCAAAAAATATTCCAAAGATGGGCATGATGAAGATCATTTCTGGAAACTTCATCCACAAATGAGACCCAAAAAACTTAAAACTAAGGAGAAGGAAAATACAACTGCAACAATAACACATGATTTAGGTTTTGATTCTGGAGATGAAAAAAAGATCACATCAATGGGTTTGAAAGGTAAGGACATTGAAAGTACTAGTTCTTCAATTTGTCTCAATAGTGCTCAAGATGATGAAAGAAGAATTGAAATTCTCAATGTTAGAGTTATTTCAAAGCATACCAAGATTGAGACCCTATTTGATAGTGGTTTAAAAGAAAATCTTATACCAGAAGAATTAGTCAAGAATTTTAATTTAGATACCATTCCTCATACAAGACCTTATCATTTAGGTTGGATATGTAAGAATTCAAACTTGCAAGTGACGACGAAGTGCATACTTAGAATTCTAATCACTACAAAATTTCTTGATGAAGTTTAACTTGATGTTGTTCCGCTTGCATTAGAGAAATTTTGAGGTATAAAATGGGACTCATAATAAATAAATACACCCAAAATAAAATTTATAAGGAACAATAGGATTGAAGATGATGAATTCAACTATGGGGGAATGATTCACCATTTTTTGGTTAAAAAAGTAAAAAGATTGAAAAATAATAAAATAATAAAAATACATTTTCAACTTGTATTTTCACCTTATCTTCATAAGTTTTTACTCAAATTTTGAGTGGCAATACTCCTTGGATGCAAAAATTAATTCCTCATCCAAGGAGTACCCATGTTGTATACTTTCAATGGTCCCTGCTACATGAAAAATTAGAAATACATGGAAAGCATGATTGTCATAATGATTTTCATGTATTTATATTTTTCCAGATGGTAGATACCTTTGAAATTATGCAACATGGGTATTATTTGGATCAGGAATCATATCCTGCATCCAACGAGTGTTCGCACTTGAAATTTGAGTAAACCCATAGGGAGATAAATTGAAAGTATGAGTTGAAATAGTAGTTTTTCCCTTTTTCCCTCTAAACTTTGATGATGTATTATAATATTATTTTATTATTTCCACTATTATTTTATAATCTCCTTAGGAGGCCCATTCTAGACCTCAAAATTCCCTTAATGATATTTTTGGTATTGTTTTGGGTAGCCCATATTTTTTTGACAGAACAGAAATCGTTCATCGCCATGAGAATAAGTATCACTTGTTTAAGAATGGGATTGAGTACATTGTTAGAGTGCACAGTAAGAATATGAATTTGTCTCTTATGCATTCTAGATAAATGAAGCAAATTGTGAATGCTAGTCAAAAAAATTCTTTGTTATTGTTCAAGCATGAAGACGTTGTGAATGAAGCATTTCGAGAAGATGCATAAAATAAAAATTGTGATTTCATTGAGGTTGATAATGGTTGTGATAAGATGCTTTAGGAGTCTAAGATGTTTTCTTTCAAAATAGGTTAAAAAAATGTGGTAAAATTGGAGTAACATGCATTATTGTTGAGCAGTGATGTGAACAAGATGCCAGTGCAAGAGAGTGTAAAGGTAAAAGATCAAGTGTCAAAGAAATTTGACCAAGAGGGCATTGGGTTCAAATTTTCTTCGTGTGGGTTTCACAATGTATATTATTTTAAATGGAATTTTTTATGGTGAAGGTGATCACATTTGGTCAACCGACGAGAAAAGCTCAAGGCAAGATAAGCTAAACATCATCATGTTGACAGTGTTCGAGGTGAGAATAATTTCAAGTAGTTTAAGTTTCATTTGATTGATTACCAAGGAGGAAATGTGTCCACTTCTTCAGGGATAGGTTGTTTTTATGAAAATTATTGGAAATTGTAGCAATATGGTATCTACAACAATAATTCAAGGTCTCTAAATTTGGGAAAAAATTAGTTTTCATGAAAAGATCAAATTGTTGAATTCGGGAAAATTCCAGTGGATTGAGACTAGAAGGGTGAGGGGGTTGTAACCTCATCCAAATTTTTGGTAATCAAATATATTTTAGGGTCTGAAATATTTGAGTGGAGAGGAGTGATGAGGTGCTCAAAAATATGCTCAAAAATTAAAGTTGTGAGAATGGTGTGGAACCTAAAAAACCACACAGATCTCATTGTTTTGAATCCAACACAACTTGTTTCACATAAAAATGACACGGTATGCTCCCGAAAATTAGCTATGTTTGATTTCCCAAACAGGAAAATTTTCCAAAAAGGACAATTGATTAAGAAAAATTTTGAGCTAGTGGAAGGTTGCCACGTGACCTCTTCTGGTTGGTTGAAAGTCAATTTTTTTGGGCCTACCACAACCTGACATGTCATAGGCCCTGAATGGTTATGTTGAGGGAAAATTTGATTGGGTGGATCATGGCCAACCAGATGCTGCCACGTGGCATCATGAGGGCCACCAAAATTTGGTTGGTATGCCAAAATACACCTAATGGATTTGAACACCGAACTGCATAGGAAACAACGCAATGCTCTAACTATCGGGACACCATACTCATTTTTTAAACCATGTGAAAAAAATGTATATAAATTGCATGTCGGTAGAGGTTTGGGGTAAGGCACAAGGTCTTAGTCCCAAACCCCCATATTATATGTGATATGCCCATTGGCCGAAGACCTAGGGTGCGGCACGATGGAGCCCATCAATATTCAATTAATATTTTTTTTTTTAATTCGGCCAATATATTATGGTTAAAAATTATGGTTTATAGAATTATTGGGCATTTTAACTGTCCAGAAATTTCACCCAGAATTTTGCAGAAATGGCACTCGGTTAGCTGAAATTAGGGAAAATTTGTAGGACAGTTCCAACAAAGCTAGGGAGGCTCATAAGCTCTTCAGGTTTTGACCAACTTAGGAGCAGAAAGAGGCTTGATAGAGATTTTTGATAGCTCTAAAGCTAGTGGAATAGGTTTTGAAGCCATTTAAGTAATGTAACTGTATTTAATCACCATTTTGAGCATAATGATAGAGGGTCAAGCCATTAGAAGCTAGACGAAGGAGACATAGCCTAGGAGGGGTGAAATCCTTCATCACTTGTTGTGTTGTGGTTATTTTTGTGTGTGTTTTTTTGTTGTTTCTACTGTATTAGAGTTTAAATTCATCCTTTTGTTTAATAATTTAACATAAAGGCTCATAAAAATATATTTTTACACTTGCGATTTACACATACTAAAGGAAATTTTCATTAATATCTCATACATATCAGTTGGTGAACTAAAAATGTGATCATGCACTTATCATCTAACAGGCGAGTTCACCAGTGCATAAAAAAAGTAGTTGTTTACATAACGGAAGCATCCAGACTATTTTTGAGTAGATATTGGTCGAGTAAGTTACAAGGACATTTTTCCATAGACTAATCACAACTATAGATTTTGTACGAGGGCAGAAATAACCAAATTCATGTAAACTCAGAAAGATACATGAAACATAATGTTACTTCCTTTAATGAATACAATGAACCAATGGTGCTCAAAGAAATTTTTTTCAACAATTTCTTCCTAGAAACAGAACTTGGGTGTTATCTTGCACATCCATCACTAGTACCACCAAAAACCTAGTTGGAGCTCCTTCCTTATCCAACTTGAGAAAATGACCTATGTACAGTAAGTAGGAGCAGTAGCAGTAGCACTAGTATTAATGTAGTTAATGATCTTTATACATATAACATGTGGAATTTGTACTTTGATGGTTCTAAGACATAGAAAGGCTCTGGAGATGGTTACGTTTTAATAGTAATGTTGTAGAGAAAAAATTTGATCTCTAGTCTCTTGGAATTTAAGTGCACTAAAAAAAATGTTGAGTATGACGAACTCATATTGGGCTTACAAAGAGCCATTGGCCTCAATGTTGCATCCTTAAAATTAGTAGGTGATTACAATATTGTGGTGTGTTAGTTACGTAACACCATACATTATATTTCACCTCATCTAAAGAGTTATCAGCAAGAGGTATGTTGTTCAATTTCATATTTCCAAGCTTTCAATATCATTTATGTTCGAAAGATGTGTAACACACCTGTAGATGCATTAAAAAATTTTGCTGCTAGGTTGTCACTATTGAGGGACAATTTTTCTCAATTGAAATTCTTTACAAGCCATCCGTCTAGGAAAATGTCACAATTTTACGTGTTTTTTATGATGACCAACAGATATTGTGCTTCATGGAAAGTGCTAATGTGTTCAAATATGTAGTGATCAATGAGGACGAGCATGAAAAGGAACTATAAGATGAAACTAACAAGGGTAAAGGAAAACTCATCCCCAAGGGTTTGGTATGATTGGAGAGATTGTATGACCTTCAAATTTGCTTCTGGGACCTATTAATGCCAAAACCCATAGCTCCACATTGTCGCATGAGCAGATTAACCTCAGAATAGATAAAGATCTGAAATATGTCAATATTGTTACTTATTTTTCACCACAAGAGAAACAAGCCTTCATCTTCTTATTCAAGAAGTACCAAGTTGTGTTCACGTGGATGTATAATGCGCTCATGACTTATGACACATGAATCATCCAACATGTGATACCCATAAAATAAGGGGCCAAGTCATCTCAACATAAACTGAGAAAGGTACATTTGACACATGATCCTCTAATTAAGAAAGAGTAAAAGGATTTTTTGGATGCTCAAATCATATACAAAGTGTGGCACTCCACATGGCTCTGAAATTTAGTTCTTATCATAAATAAATCTAGGGAAATCCTTTTGTTTTTTTACTTCCGAAATATTAACAATGCCTCGAATAAAGAAAAATACCCCATGTCGTATATGGAACAAATTTTACAAATAGTATCGGGGTCTCATATTTTCTCTTTTCTCTAATGATATTCAGTGCCACTACCAGGTTCTTTGAAGGGAACTGCATGTGACTAAGGACCATCTCTCCGAACGAAGTGGGGTACATTCAATTTTAAGTGAACTCCATTTGGGTTAGTTAACATCTTGTAATGTTTAAATGAGTTATGGACACCACATTCGCAATTGATTTAGTAGCGTGTAGTGGTCTACCTGATGTCTTAACACTATTTTCCAAACAAAGGTCACATCACATATTCCCTTAGGAAATTTATAAAGGATGCTAAAGTATGGGATATCCATCAATCCAAGAGAACCATCTGTTGTCCGAGGGTAACATCTTGGGCCACATGATCAAGAAAAGGGTGATGTAGGTAGAATCTGATAAATAAGAAATCATGGAATTACCTACCGAGTGAACAAGAAGGGCCATGTACTCCTCCCAGGAAGAGCAACTTCCACAAATTCATCTCGTACTACAATTTAAATTGTAAAACCAATACAAGATATGGTTAAGAAGTATGCTGTTTATAACAGATAAAATGAAAAGGACTTGTTTTCCGTATCAAATAAGAAATCACAGAAGCACCAACGTTATACAACCCAAATTTAAACCAATATTTTTTTTATTCACACCTTTCGCTCGATACATCTCTTTCCGCTGTATTCACGTAGATAGGTGACTCAATAATGAGTGGCCTATTTAGTTCATGTTTAAGTCTACAAGGACTGAGCTAAAATACCCCACCGTGGATAAAAAACTATAATATAAAATGCGCTCAATCAACTTAAGGCTATCTATCAAGAATCATTTTATTATATTTGTTCCACACCCAAGAGTCATATCATTTTTGGTCCAACAAGAGTTCATGAAAGGAGAGAAAAAAATTAGACACTCATTTGGTGAATATATCTAGAATTGTCACTAATAATCATAGCTATGGTATTTTTCAACTATAGAAAAATGGATGCTAAGAAGTGAAGAATTCCTTTCTGATGGGAGAAATAAATTGAAATTTATGATATTGAGTGAACCTTCCCCACTACTAGCATGAACTCTTGGTACACAGATGTCTTCCATTACCTTGATCATGCCCTCCAACTTTCTGGATGGCAGAAGAGGGCACTAAGGATGAAATATTTATCTTATCATTTTGTCGATGGAGCTATTTTTAGAAATAATCGTAACAAATTACTACTCAGATCTTTGGATGCACATGATTTAGAGAAGGTATTACGTGATATCCATGATGGACCAGCAAGGGGAAACTTTATGGGCAACACATTGGCACAAAAAGTCATGTGGGACAACTTTTACTAGCCTACACTATTTAAAGATGCTCACACTTACGTATGCAAGTGAAAATTATATCAAAGGCCTGTTGGCATAAACAATAAGTCATCTCCCCCACTGCAGCCTATCGCAATTGAAGAACCATTTCAATAGTGGGGCTTGAACATTACTCTCGAAATATTTCCACATTCATCAACGCAAGACCACTATATTATCACCTCCATAGTTTACTTCATGTGTTGGAAAAAAGAAGTTCCACTCAAACAAGTGAATGATCAGGAAGTGATCAAATTTTTGCAACAAAACATCATCTCAAAGTTCAACGTTGCTACTTCACTTGCTTTTTACAATGCAACACATTTCTCATCTTTAAAAATTTATGATTTCACATTGGAAAATGGAATTGTATTGAAGCATTCTGCTAAATATTATCCTAAGGGCAGTGGTCTTGTTGAATCCATGAACAAAAATCTAATCAGCATCATTAAGAAGACCATACTCTCTTAGCACCAAAACTGGCAATCTGCTTTGGTAAATGCTCTATGGGCTAACCCATTCATGCCTAAGGTTTCCATGAATACCTCCCCTTACTTACTGGTGTTAGCACTAGTATTTGAATTCCACCCATCCCACCTTATTTTACTATGCTTTCACCTCATATCTGTCATTATCATTGACCTCACTTTGTTTTTTAAACATTTTTCCCAAGAGTTCCACAGTCATCATGGTCATCATTCAGCTCATTCTTCTATGTTGTGCCATTATTAGGTCATAGGATCAAAATCATGAAAAATGGTCATTTTACCATCAAATTAATCTTTTGAAGGAGTATTAATAGTCAAATGTCTTCAAAAATTTCAGATTCTAAAACGATCATTTCCTGTTAAGTGGCTTTGTGTTTACCATATTTATCTCTCAGTTGTGCTTGGAAATCTCATTTCCCTCTCCTAGGGTATTGAGGGAATTTTTCTTGTTTTCATGACTTCCATGGTTAAATAATAAACAAGACTTGTATCTAGATGCTCTTAAATCTTACCATATCCTTAATATACCTTCCTAGACACTTCCCATCACTCCTATCCCTTAAAATCATCATTTTTCCACAAGGCCTAGCCCATTGCTACAATTTGACACTTTTTCGAGACTAGGCCTGTGATTTTCCCTTTTTGACCCCTTCCCCTAACTCAATGCTTGAAATTCCACTTTCCTCTACTCTCTAACATCTATTACAATACTAAAAAATTTCCCCAAGAATTTAGACAAACCCTAACCCCTTCATTCCCCTCCCTCTAGAAGGCAGTCCTAAATCCCTTGTTTTGCCTACACCAAACCCTAATTTCCTCTTTCACTGAGCTAGGGTTTTCTATGGAATCAGAGACATCAGAGAAGAAGAGGTATAAGAGAGGTCATTTCAGAAATTATTAAGCCATGCCAACTTATAAAAATCATGCCTCCATCATTTTCCAAGAATTCATTCCAAGGGACAAATCATTTTCCACACATAGGGCCAAGTTTTCTTGAAACTATGTTTCTGACCAAACAAAGATGAATTTAACAAAAGTGAGAGAGGTTGTTGTCCCTCATAGTTCAATAAAGAAAAAAATCCTTCATTTCTTATATGGGTTTCATGGTTTAGGAGAAATGTAAAAAATACAGGTGCTACAAGAGGTTTGATGCACTTCTGGAGTGACCTTGGAAAAATCAAGTTTTCATGGTTGAGAGTAAAGAAATTCATGATGATGATTTCCTGCAAGGAGATGAGATAACAAAGACCATTGTCTTTCATGAATATGATACGGCTGTCATGTTTGATAATTTTGAAGAATGTTTCTTGTTTAAGGATAACTTAGACTATGAATTTCAAGAGTCTGATCCAAAGAGAGATAGTATGCCAGAGAAAGAATCAAAGTTTCTCATGCAATAGGAATTTACAGCCAAAACTTAGATAATATAAATTCATAATTCCCCATGCCTTCCTATCAGTCAACAATTAAGTTTTCTTTCAGAACTGAATGAAGAGTGTGCGTGTGTTTTGCTGAATCTCAGTATAAGGTAATGCTTCAGCATTTTCAAGATCCCTTCGATAGTATTTTTCAATCATTGGAGAAGATGAATGTTACCTTGTTTGTTAGCATAAGTCTTGGTTTCAGTTTTTATTATGAGTTTCCTATATGTATATCATTCTACCTGCTCAAGGAAAGTGAGAGAAGAACTTCAATAAGTAGCCATCTCCTTGATTGGTTACATTGGAAGGATCATTTCACCTAATCAACAATTTTGTAGTAGATTAGAGTAGATTGGTATCATTTTAGTTTGATTTTATTTTATTTCAGCAAGTGTTGAAAGAATTCATCAAGGTTTGAAGTCTGAGGTGAAGGCTCTAAGTATTTGATGATCTGTTAGTGTGGGTTGAAGTTTGTAGTATATTTTCAATTTCAGTTTACAGATTAGACTCCATTTCCAAATGGATAAAGGCACTGATCAACGAATTCCCAAAGGTCTGCAGTTCTAGACACCTCCTTCGGAGCTATCTTCCCTAGTTGGAGTCAATGTTAGCACTGGTATTTGCATCCCACCTTATTTTACTTTGATCTCACCTCATCTCTATCATTATCATTTACCTCTCTTCATTTTTTAAACATTTTTCCCAAGAGTCCCATAGTCATCATGGTCATCATTCAACTCATTCTTCCATATTGTGCCATCATTAGGTCATAGGGTCAAAATCATGAAAATTTGTCATTTTACCATAAAAATAATCTTTTGGAGTAGTAATATTCAAAGGTCTTCAACAATTTCAGTTTCTAAAACTATCATTTCCATATAAGTGGCTTTGTGTTTACCATATTTATCTCTTAGTTGTGCTTGGAAAGCTCGTTTCCCTCTCCTAGGGTTTTGAGGGCATTTTTCTTCGTTTCATGAATTCCATGCTTAAATAATCAACAAGAATTGTTTCATGATTCTCGTACATCTTCCCCTCTCCTTAATATACCTTCCTAAACACTTCCCATCACTCTTACCCCTCAAAATCATTACTTTTCCACAAGCCCTAGCCTATTGCTACAATTTGACCCTTTTTCGAGACTAAGCCTATGTTTTTCCATTTTGGACTCCTTCCCATCACTCAATCCTTGAAATTCCACTTTATTATACTCTCTAACATATATCCCTATCCCCAAAAAATTTCCCAATAATTTAGACAAACCCTAACCCCTACATTCCCCCCCCTCTACAAGGCAATCCTAAATCCCCTGTTTTTCCTACACTCAACCCTAATTTCCTCTTCCACTGTGTTAGGGTTTTCTATGGAATCAGAGAAATAAGAGAAGAGGAGGCATAAGTGAGGTAATTTTATCAATTAGTAAGCCATACCAACTCATAAACATCATGCCTCCATTTTCTAAGAAGTCATTCCAAAGGACAAATCATTTGCCACACATAGGGCCACTTTTGCTTCAAACTATGTTTCTGACCTAATAAAGATGAGTTTAACAAAATTGAGAGAGGTGTTTTTACCTCATATGCCAATAAAGAAAAAAATCCTTATTTTTTTACACAAGTTTCATGTTTTGGGAGAAATGTATAAAATATAGGTGCTACACGAGGTTTGATGCACTTGTAGAGTGACCATGGAAAATAAAGGTTTCTCATAGTTGGAGTGTCCAAATGACCATTTTGATGAGGAAAGTGATAACTAGACAGAGATATATTTTCAATGAGATATTATGAGTTCAATATGGAGTTGAGGAAGGCCTCCAAAATTTTCTTTTACCAGCACTCAACATTTTTGCACCCTCATTTAATACTTTTTTACCAGTATTGGGAGAATCAATTTTGGACAAGTCAAATCAACTCCAAACAGAAACAAAAGGGTAGATTTGGAGAGTGGATAGGATAATATTTCCAACGAGCTATCTTGGGCCTAGTTTGGACATCGGGAAGCCCTCTAAATGTGGTCTGTAAAATGGTGCTGCAGTGGCGCTGCACGTTTACCCATAGGCGCTCCGCGTTTACCAGTCTTGGGAGAACACGTTTTTGACAAGGTAGATGAACACCATTTTGGAAACTGGAGACATATTTAGAAACTAAACTTAGAGAGATTTCTAATGAGCTATCAGGGAGATTATTTTTACATCGGGAAGGCCTCCAAACTTTTCTTTCAATACGGGCTATTTTGTTTGTCATGGCACTACGCACTTACCAAGAAAATGTTGTTTTCATTATCTTGAACAAAATTTTGACTTTTTGAATTTGTACTTGGGAAAATGAGAAAATAAATGATGTAAATGGTCATGGTGAATTTAAATTTCATTTTTTGAATTTTATCTAGTGTAGATACATTATATAAGTCCTATAGAGGTCAAATGAATTAGTTTCCTCTCTTTTAGAGGCAAATTGTTGAGTTTTCCTAGTCTTGAGATTCTTGTTTGGGAGTAGGTGAAATTGATTCCCATCTCACGGATTTGACTCCCTGAGGCTAGGGAGAGTGGTTTCTAGGTCTATATCATGTATTTTCTCAGCCATTTGTAGAGGTTGGATGCACTTGGAGCTTTGGCATCTAAAGAGACATTTTTTATCAGTTTGGCTTGGACATTAATGAGAAAATTGCAACTATTTCTTTGGGATCCATGTGGTATGTAGTGTTTCACATAGTTTATTCTTTGTTATCATTTGTATGAATTTATTGTAGCTCATAAAACATTTTCATGTCTATGATATCCTTAATTTCATGTTGAAAATTAGAATTCATGATTCATGCTCTGTTTTGGGAAATTTAGCATAATTTTTTTATTTTCTTCAGTTTAGGGAGAATTCATTTTAGATGCTCTTCCTAACTCGTCACTAGTCTATTCACCTCACCATAATCATCCTTTGAATGTCAAACATTCTACCTACCTTTCCCCTCATAACCCATGCAAATTTTTACCTAATTTCCTTGCCCTAGTTGTTTGACTCCTCCTGATCCAGCGAAACCCTATACAATCAAAATCAAAACCCTGAGCTACTATACCAAGCCTAAAATATTATTTCCTCATTCATATTAGCTGTGATATATATGGAGAGAGCCCTCTCCTATCCTAGTAGGGATATATACTTGGCTAATCATGGTTTGAGGTTACCTCGGGATTGCCTCTCTCAGCCTGAGGTTCAATCCGAGTGATAACATATTGCATATTGTAAATGTGGAGGATGACTATAAGATCGTCGGGATAAAACTGTGAAATGTGATTTGTGATTTTCCTACATGGAGGAAGTGGGTCCCATGGTCTCTTTATTATAGAATTTGTTTGGTAAAATTCTTTTTATTTATTTATTAAAGTACTTTGATGTATTTCACATTGCAATTTGTGTTGGGTGGATTTTAGGAGCCATATGGTTTTCATTGTGATATTGTGATTTTCTTCACATACTCCACTCAACTTTATTTAAGGTTAAAATTCAAGTTTTATAACCCATTTGATTCCTATTTCTATTTAAATTAATTACTTCAAGGTTTTATTTGTTTTACTCAAAAAATTTCAAAAGGGTCCCCATTATTTTCCTAAGGTAACTATGCTAAAATAATGGGGGTTTTTGAATAGAACAAAATATTCTTAGCTTGTTTGAGGGACATTTGTTTGTATGGTTGTAGCCATAAAAATATCTAGTTGCCTACATCAAAACTTCTCTCACTGTGATGTTGATATGCCTGTTGTTTGATCTGATTCTGTGCCAAATTTAAGTTATCCTTTAAGAGTTGGAGAACTTGTTGTTGATGCTCGATCTGATATTACATTGCTTCAACCTTATAATTTTCTCTTAAATATGATGTGATGGATGGCGGATGATATCCATGAAGTGCCATAAATGAGGTCATTTTTTCTACAATGTGGAAGGAACTGTTATACCACCATTCAGACAGAGGTAACCAATTGACACATTCTATTTTTTATCAGATACAAATCAACGAAGATATCATTCCAAACATTTTTTCACTATCTCAGTTTTCCCATCGGACTGAGGATGATAAAATGAGCTATGAGATATTTGAGTACCCAAACAAGAAAATAGTTCGGTCCAAAAATTTCTATTGAAAATGGGATCTCTATCACTTACAATAATCTTTGGGTTTCCATGTATCTTTTGAATTTTTTCCATAAATGCAGTATCAATTGTACTCACTTTAAATGGATGAGATAACACACAAAAGTGTGCATACTTAGTATGTATATTAACTACGACCATGATGACACACTTTCCTTTGGACATAGGTAAAAATGCAATAAAATCCATTGAAACCTCCTCTCAACGCTGACTTGGAATGGACAAAGGTTGTAACAGACCCAAGGTCTTAATTGTTTCAACTTTATTTTGCTAGAAAACAAAACATTTTGCCAAAAAAAGTTGAATATCAGATTTAAGGCCATCCCAAAAAAAAAAATTCTTCACATTGTGTTAATTTTTTAAAATTCTTGAGTGTCCTCCTAAGGGAGAGGTGTGCAATTCCAAAAGAATCTTTTATTTTAGTCGAGAATTCTTACAAATATATAAGTGATCTTTCTACCATAAGGAATAATTTTTCCAACTAAATGTATAAGATGTACTAGGATCTTGCTGCAACTTTTGAATGAGTGGCTATACTTCTTCTTCATTCTTTCATTCCTCCCCTGCTTCTGTTATCCGATGTTGTTGGATAATAGAAATGGTACAAAGAAATTCTTCCAAATCCTCATCCTTTATTGAGAGTGCATCTACGACAACATTTAGCTTCCCTTTTTTGTACATGATTTCAAATTCATAACCCAACATCTTTTTGACCCATTTTTTCTGCTCTTCTGAAGATAATGTTTCTTCCAAAAAGTATTTAAGACTATCATGATCAATTTTTACCTTGAAGTGTCTTCCAATTAGGTAAGGTCACCATTTCTTTAGTGCATGTAGTATTCTCAACATTTACCTCTCATAAATAGCTTTATGTAAATACTTTCCTTTGATTGGACGACTTTCAAAAGAAATGGGTATTCCTTCTTGCACTAAAACAACAACAATTTCATTTCCTTGGGCATCACATTCCACAATAAAGGTTTTTGTGAATTCTGGTGTAGCTAATAATGGTTCTTGGCACATTACCTATTTAAGATGTTCAGATGCCTTAGTTTCTTCAGGAGTCCATGAAAATTCTTATTTCTTCAATAATGTTGTTAGAGGTGCTACTATTATCCCATAATTCTTAACAAACTTGATATAATACCCTATTAACTCGAGAGATCCTCGTAACTACTTTATGGTTGTGAGGACTTTCCATTCCATAATGGATTTAATTTTATTAGGGTCTACCATAAAACCCTCCTGAGATACAATATGACCTAGATACTCCACCTCTTGTACTCCAAAGGAACATTTGGAGGTTTTTTTCATATAATTGTTTCTCCTCCAATAGTTTGAGCACCCTATCAACATGTTGAACATGATCCTTTCAAGACTTGTTGTATATTGGTATATCAAGAATACTAACACAAATTTTCTATGGAAGGGTTTGAAAATGGAATTCATCAACCCTTGAAATCTAGAAGGTGCATTTTCAAGGCCAAAATACATGGCCAAAAATTCATAATGGCCTTGATGAGTTCAAAATGATGTTTTCAGAATGTCTTGATTCTTCATTCTAATTTGATGATATTCTCAACGAATATCCAACTTGGTGAAATAAATTGCTCCATTTAATTCATCCAATAATTCATCAATCACAGGAATGGGAGATTTATCTTTAATAGTGAGCTTATTGAGCTCCCTATAATCTATAGACATGCACCATGATCCATCCTTCTTGCACACCAATACTACTCGAGCAGAGAAAGAACTTTGACTAGGTTGAATTATACTAGCCTCTGGCATTTCTTTAATCATATGTTCAATTTCGCTCTTTTGGACATAAGGATATCTAAAAGGCTCGATGCTTGTAGGAGAACTTCCTAGAATCAAATGAATATAATGATAAGGATAACCTATAGGTGGGATTCCTCTGGGAGTTTAAAACACCTTCGAATGATTTTCCAAGACTTTTTGGAGATTTGGAGAAATATATGATTTTGATGTTGGAATTTCTAGTGAGTATAATTTTGCAATTACGCCTCATTGTCCTTTCTTCAAAATATTTTTCATCACATTAGATCTCATTATATTTCTCGTCTTCCTTTCAATACCTCGTAATTCAACTTCCTCTCCTTCAAAAAAAAATTCAAGAAAAGTTCTTGAAAATTAAAAGCTACCGTCCACAAATATTGTAACCATTATACTCCTAGTACAACATCAATGCCAACCATTGGAATGGAAAGAATTGGAATATTCAGTAGATATTACCCTATGGGTAGGTTGATATTATGGCACTTTCCAAAGAAATTTATATTTTCTCAATTTTCCACCATCAATTGACACTCTGGCTCTGGGTATAGGAAGCAATTCGATTCCTTGGCTACCTTACAATGAATAAAATTATGGGTACTACCTGATTCAATAAGCACTATTACGTTTTTCTTCTTGATATGTCATTTTATCTTGAGAGTTTGAGGAGTGTTAATTCCTACAAATGCATTATAGGATACATTTGGATTCATTTGTTATTCCTCTAGGGTTTGTTTGTAGTGTATATCCTCTTCTTTTGAAGTTTCTTGTTCCTTTTCGTCCTCCCCTTCATAATATATGTAAAATAGTTTCTTTGTAATATTACCAAATTTTCACATGATATATGGAATATTAGAGTTCTTAGTTTTCTTAATTAATTAAGTAAATAAAAGGGTGGACGGACCCATTATCCTCAAGGATGAATAATATCCACTTTTTATGCGTGAATCTGGATTAATTAAGCATAGACCTACATAATGGGGCAGTAGAGCAGCTACCAATGTGAATGGAGTGGAGATCATATCTCATTAATGAGATATATCATGGAGGTTGAAGTAGTCAAATGAGATCATGGAGGGAATATAATGTAAGATCATAGAGCATTCATCATGGAGTGATGGAGGAAGTATTGCATTTAATGCACACATGATGGAGAGGGTGCAAATTGAACGTTGACATGATGGAGGACTTGGAGAGACAACACAGTCATACATGGAGGATTATGTCGACATGAACAACGCAATTTAGAGGTAGGCCAGGACTTGGGAAGGCTCACTTTGTATATAAAGGAGATGAAGGAAACATTGGAGGTATGCTTGAGTTTATGATTTGAAGATATGTTTAGAGCAATATTTGTCAGGTGACATCTCCATGCATTCTTATGCTATTTAGCTAACTCTGTAGTATTGTTTAGCATAGGGTGTTTCGGAGTGGGAATCCCACCTCTTTCCTTGAGTTATCTCTAAGGAAGAGGTTTTAATTACATTCCTTATCATGCATTGGTGCCACATCATTTCCACTCTCTTCAGAATACCTACTTTCAGGAATTACGCAGTTTATGAAGATTAGTTTGGGAGGAGGAGGGTGTCTTCGGTATTTCTGCTGGAGAACTAGTGAAGAATTATTACTATCACCTTTGGCTTCAAGATAAGCAATCCTAGAGCTCCATTTCATATCTGACATCAGGCCAAAATTTATTTACCTCCTATCATCAGTAGTACCATTAAGGATTGCGCATTCCACCATTGCAGATCCAGAGGAGGAAGGAAGTTGCTAGCATTTCAGCTAGTAATCCTGTGAGGGATCATCCCCTCACCTTGCGATCACTTTTTCCATAAGCCTGGAGCTTATTGCAGCATATTTCACCATGCATAGAGTCTCACCCTCTTGTACAAAACAGTTTCTGTAGCAGTTGCATAATCAGTTGCTGCAACTTGAAGGAGGAGGAAGAAGAGATAAGTTCTCAAGCTCCTAGCTTGTAGATCTGAAGGAGGGATCAGCCCTCAAACCTCAGATATGTTTGCATAACATATTTCAGCCATATTTGGATCAGATCTAGCCTTAGAACTACATAACCCAACAGTCAAAGGATCAGACCCTAGGGGGGTGATTTTCCAAACTCATAAATCTGGAAAATCCTTTTTGGGTTATCTTGGGTTCCCATCACATTGGCTAGATCTTGAATCTTGACATCATCAGAGCTCCCGAGCTCCATAGATCTGCATTTCCCTTTGCAGCATCCATAAGTACATCATCAACAAAAAGGGATAGCGCAGTATTGTTTCCTGTAGCTCACCAGTTACACAGTGCTAGTTGTAGCATATTTGCAGGGTCATTCTAGGCCTCTTCTTTGGCTAGAGTACCTCTATTTTTACATTGTTGTAACTGTAAATTTCCCCAGATAATAAAAAGTCTCAGCTTCTTTGTATATTATAGTGTTTTCTTTAGATTTATTGTTTACTTTTTTTTAGTTCTTGTATTGTGTTTCAGTATCAATGCGTTATTCCATTTTTGGATATTACAGTGGTATCATAGCATGATATTTGGCTCAGCTTGTGGAAACTTCATATTTTGCATCAAAAGAAGAAGAAGATAGTAGAGATCTACAATAATGGAGGGATTGAGTTTTACTGAATATTTCTTGAGAACTATAAAGGATCATTCCAAGGAGATCAATGAAATGAAGGAATAAAGTCAAAGAGAAATCTGAAGAAGCTTTTAGGATGACGAAGGTCCTAGTACTTCTTATCAGGAACAAAGAAGACCAGAGGATCATAGATCTCCTCATAGATCTACTATGCCCACTTTCTTTGAAGAAGGTGAATGGTATAGAAATGAAGAATGAAGAGAACCTAAGTCTCATGAGTCTCTCAGTCTATATCTTGAAGAGTACAAAGCACAATCGAGAGCATTCAAAGAGAGTCTAACTCTCCAACAATTCTTCCAAATCAAAGAAGAAAGAGGAACAATAGATTCCATTTGCCTACATTTGATGGATCTTCCTCAATCACTGTTAAGGCTTGGAGGAGAGAGTTAGATGAATTATTCAGGCTACATCCTATAGCTGAAAAGGAGGTTGTTCAGATTGCAGCACTTCATCTTTTAGCTGAAGCCAATGATTGGTGGTTTGGTCACATGGATCATGCAAGGGTGACTAAATATTCAAATTTCTTTCACAAGTTTAGAAAGAAGTTTGATGGGAGAAAAGCAGAGATATGTCACAATGAGACATTTTCTAAGGAAATGAAGGGGAATGTCAATCTTGTCACTCTGAACAAAGAGTCACTACATTCACCACGAGCTACAGAAGTACTTGCATTTGGAGAAGATACACCTACAACTTTTCCATATGGTATTGAGATCTTGACACATAGATTCCCATGCATGATTCATGAGATGCATGAGAAAGAGGAGGTAGATTACAGTGTTGGTACACTTGGAGAAGAGTATCCATCACTCTTACCAGTAGATGGAGAGATCATTATACCAGAAGAGGAAACTCTTGTGGTCTTGCAATATGTTTCTGAATCTCAGTTGATCCAAGGTATGCATCCACTTCCATCTCCTATTGTTTCAGTACCTCTTATTGAAACTTATGGGAACATGCCATCAAGGCCAATGCGTAACCAAGGGTTAGAACAACATGCTGATTAGAAGCAGCAACATATCACTGCGCAGAGGACCATTGACCGAATCAAGGAGGAGATGAAAAATTGTCCCAATTTGTTATTGTTAAACTACATTCAACCTTTTGAGTTGAAATGTGGAATTTCAGAAGATGGGATGGGCATGATCCTATGTACAATGGTTCTTTATGAGATCAACATTCTGCCTTGGTTGGAGATAGCATATACATCATCTTGTAGATCTACAGCATTGTTAATTAGCAGCAGTGAGAAGGGGAGCACCCTTTCCTTATGGGAGCAATCATATGGAAGTTTCATTCATGAAGAAATGGAGCGAAATATGATAGACGATAGAAATATATATATGGAGAATATTTTCCCCTTTCTAGATGAGTATTTCTCAATGAGCATCTCACAACTCAAACAGAAACTTCTACCTACGATAGATCCAGAACCTCATTGGTTTTGGAATGTCATTGATGAGAAGAAGATCTCATTAAGAGATCTCACTGTAGATGCACTTCAACATTTCATGGAGTGAAAAGTTCTTCACCAGTTTAAGGTAGATGGTATTGTACAAAGGGAGGATACCATGTTTATGCAGAGCATCATTCATCATCCACATTGGGATGAGTCAATGAGGATGATAAGCAAGGGGTTGCATGAACACTTAAAAATATATGACATGGGCCAACAAGAAGCCTGGTTATGATGGTTGCTCTTGGGTTAGTTTGGTTACTACCCAAAGGTTCTTATTTCTTTGATCCATGCCTTAAAAAACACTCATGAAATGAATAAATAGGCATGATTGCGCTAGCTGCTCTTGGGTGAGTATGGTTACCACCCAATAGCTCATATTTTTCTGATTCATGCCTTGTGTATCAATGATAGAATGTAGATGAAGGCATGTTCACTTGGGGTTTCCCATGAGAGAGTTTTTCCACGCACATCTCTTATTTGTATGCTTTTATTCGTAAACCTTGGCATGAATGTTGACAACACTCCAAATCACACCTGAAACTCACGAATCGTATGAGCTCATTAGATACTCATACATGCCTCTCTTGCAAGTCTTACAACCCTTTGGTCCTCATTCCATGCTCTAAAATGAAGGAAACTTTAAAAAAAGCAAAAAAAAACTTCTTGTACTTCAGCTAATAGTCTACCGTGTTTTTAGCTAGGGTACGCAGGTAATGTGAAGATAAACTACGTTCTAGAACGCACTTTTCCAGTGTAATGCCTGCGGTACCCCTGTAAAGTCAAAAAAGCGCGAAATTAAACCAAAAAAGTTGAATTTTGGTCAATTCTAGAAGGTTCTGGATGAGATTTTTTGGGGATGAGTACGCTTTAGTAAGGTGAATGTATCCCACACCTTAAGGAACTAATCCCTTGATGTGAGGAGCCTATCCCTTTGAAGGAGGGTTCTATCCCTTTAAAGGTGGAATCCTAACCTCCTCATCTGCTCTATAAAAGGAGGCATTGGGTAGCCTCAAAGGTTAAGTTTTTTGAAGAATATTTTTTGAGTTGAAGTGCTATTTGAGATTTAGACTTCTTTCTGCTGAGCTTTTGAGAGGAAAGATCACATACCTCTTTATGCTTCTGGAGGAAGAGTGCAAGACTTATCAAAGTAGAGGAGATTCCTGCTTCGGACCCCGGGAAGGCCTTTCGAACATCAAGGCTAAGGTTGTAAGGTTCTTCTGTATATTTTAAGATTAATACAATCAAGTTCTTTTTTTCTCAATAAATTGTCGTTCGATTGTTTATTTCAATAAGCTGTCGTTTGATCATTTATTTCATAGATTCCTTGATCACTATGATAGGTATGTTTTATGATTATTTGTTATACAGGTGCTATTGATATTTTCTTGTTTGTGATTACAGATCAACGAAAGATGATACTTTCTTGTGACAAAAGGGCCCTTGTTGCGATGAAGGATTATTGATGCAACGGAAGCACTGCGACCGCAAATAAGCATTTGGATCTAAGGTAGGATCGACACCTTCATAACATTTATTTGTAAAACGAATATACTTAGAGAAAGACAAACTTAGTTGTTCGTTTGTTGCTAGATTGTCTTCTGACACTAGGGAGATCGGTCTTGTCTGCAAGAACGATTTATCCGGCCAACAAATTGGTGACTCCGCTGGGGAAAGGAACTTGTTTTTTGGTTCTCTTTTGTTTTGATTTGAGGAAAAGTTTTTCCTAGTTTTTGATTGACTGATATCTGCCTGGGTAGCTTAGTTTTTATCTGTTTTTAAAATTTTGAAATCTTTTATGTTTTTCTTGAAGTTTTCAGGGGACCGCACTTTGTCTTCACACACAGTGCGGGCATCTCCGCACTTTCCTTAAGTAAACAGTGCGGGACCGCACCTGTTACTTCTGGGAGCCTGTGGATCCTGTTAAAATTTTTGAAAAAATTCTGACTTCTTCTTTTAGTTTAGTTTATATTTAATTTAGGATTCTTAGCATCTACCCAGATCTGTATTTTTCTGTCAAAAATCTCTTATTTCTAAGTTTCTTTCAGCAAATTCTTCATCTCATCAATCTCCATTAAGTTAATTAGGTGTTTTGAGTCTCTTTTTTGAGAAATTCTTAATTTGATTTCCTTTGGTCATTAATTGAAGGTTTGTCTCAGTCTTTTCACAATTTTGCATCTTTTTGCTTTTGTTTTTGCTAAATTGTGTATGAGTGTTAATCGCCTTTGAGTGTTTTTTGATCTTTGGAACTCTCACCCGATTTTCTTGACTTCCACTTGATTGGTTCTTAGATTACATTGGAATCATCTTGTGTTTGAGAATTCTCTTGCATAGATCACATTTGCATAATTAGAATTCTCATTTTCATAATATGAATGAAAAATGTGCATAGATTACATTTGCATACTTTTCAAGTGAATTGTGCATAGATTACAATTGCATAGTTTACATTCTGAAAAATCAATTGTAGATTTAGATCAGTTTTCTTTGATTTGAATTTAGATGTTTTTATGCTTTTTTTAAAAACACAAAAATAAAAAATTGTTTTGGGATTGATTTGCATTAGTTTTTCTTGATAAAATTAGTGCATTAGAGAATTTGTTATATTTTCTCTTAGTGATCAATTTTTTGCATTGTTGGAAGTGAATGGAAACTCTCTCCTTACTTTAGGTAGGATTCATCGAATTGAAAAGATTACATTATCATATTCGATTGCATTCAGTTTTGGTTCGGGTCATAACACCATTGGTTTCATATCCATTTACCTTTGAGTAATAACAGCCTAAATAACACAGCGCTTAATTAAAATTCATCTAGTAATTTTTTATTTCTAGGGCTCTTATCACCAACATAGCTTAGGCTAGTATCTTGGAGTAGGGAGTAATTAACTCTCCAAGATAGCTAAAACAAACAAGTAGACAAATCTTGCGGTAGGAAGAATTCCAATTGTTGCATGTATGCTCTGGGAAGCTCCTCTTAAAGGAGTTAAGCACGAGATCATATCTGAACCAGTGAGGTAATAAATCCTTCCTCATTGGGAACGATAGAAGATATACATGTATTAACAATGGTAAACCTCGGATAGACCATTGTCGAGGAGCCTGGGGTCACTTGTCGGTAAACCTTGGATTATTTCAAGGAGCCTTCAAGGGGATTGAGCTTTGTTACTCTGCCCTTGCGTGTGTGTCAGATCGTAGACTGTTCCCCCAGGTATATTTGTTTCTATTGGTAACCTTAGTGGCCATAATCTATAGGGTTCTTTCCTAAGGTGACGGTGGAGGGAAGATCCCACTGTACCTGGAGCAGACGTTGACTAGACTCACTTGGACTCTCTGGGGGGTTTTCTTCACTCGAGATGGTTTTGTGAAGAAACTTGTGCCAGTCTGTTTCATTAAGCAGGTTGTCGGGGTAACTGTTCCAACCGCCATTTCTGCATTAAAATTCTACGATGTTGGATTTCATCACCAACTAGTGTTTTTAGTGCGGGAATCTAATGTTTGTGTGTGGTTTGACTCCTAGATTTGATAGCGCGTGTTAATTTGTTTGTTTTTACTTTTTGAGACCATAGGTGTGAATTGTGAATTTTAATTGTTAGGTGTAAATTGTTAATTGTTAATTTTAGTTTTTAATTTGTTAATAAAATTCACTGAAGTTGAATATAATGGCAACTGTTCCGGAATTTACCAACCAAGGAACTCCTCTTAACGAGAATCCTAGTACTTTTCCTTGCTTTGGAAATGTTGGTCCTCCTTATATGGCTACATTGTCGTTACCTGGATTTACAATAGGTTTACCGATATGGTTATTTTCAACTTCGTTGGCCCCGAACACTCCAATTGTTCCACCTCAACTGGATGCTTCACAGAGTTCACCATCTCAACATCACCAACCTTCTGTTGACCCTTTACCTTCTTCGCCTAATATTTCTTCCTCCATTTCTTCCTCTTCACCTGGTAAAAGCCTTGACACTAGTAACCAGGTGGCTAAGAAGAAGAAGAAAGGGAAGAAGAAGAAGAAGAAGAAGCAAGATAAGAAAGAAGTCAACCAACCAACCATGGCTGTAAGTGTTAGTTGTGTTGAGGAAACTTCCAACATGCATCGTAAACCCAAATACCCTTGCAGGCTTTGTAAGGGTGACCACTTCCTTATCAATTGTCCTGGTATTCCAAAGGTCTTGGAAGTATGGTCAGAAAAATCTCATCAACTTTTCATTGATCCATCAACCAGTGATAGTCAGGTTCCTGGGAAAAAGGGTAAAGTTAGGTTTCCTTGTAAGTTATGTAAAGGGAGTCATCAAACTCACATTTTCCCTCACATGGATGAAGCCTCAAAATTATTGGAAAACCTTATTGTTCCACAGCAAGAATTTCCAACTAGTTACCGTAAACTTTCTCCCAACCTACCGTCAACTGATGGAGTGATTGATCTAATTTCAAGTACAGTCGATCCCACTCTTCCATTGAAGAGTGAAACTCATATCACTCAGGTTGATGATCCATTATTTGATCAAGTGGTCGATTCGATTTCACATTCGGTCGATCCCATTCTCCCTATAGAGAGTGAACTTCATACCGCTCAAGTTCTTCTTGTTACATCAGATTCTTCTACGTTAGGGGGCATTTCACCTGTTTCTACAGAACCCCCTCCAAGTACTGAGGTATTTTCCTTTGATTGGAAGAGACTGACAGAACCTCGTCTTCCTTCCTCCATTCCTTTCCAAATCATTGTGAATTTTGGTAGTAGGGACATACACCGCACACAGGTAGATGAAGGTGTTTATGTTAGTATTTTATCCTCAACTTCTTGGAAAGCTTTGGGTTCCCCTCATCTTGTGCCTATTACACAGAATCTAAAAGCTTTTAACATAACCATTACTGAACCTTTAGGGATCCTTCCTAAGTTTTCTATTACTTTGGAAGGTAAAACTGTCTGTATTGATCTTATGGTGGTTCGAGACCCCTTGGATTTCAATTTACTCCTTGGGCGAGACCATGTCCATGCAATGAAAGCTGTAGTATCGACACTCTTTCGCTTGATGTCTTTCCCTCACAATGGAAATATTGTGACTGTAGACCAGCTTTCATTCCCTAGTCTTGTTTTGACTACCAATAATATGACACCCCTAAATGTTCCTATTTCTAAAGTGGTATCTACCTCGCCACGGGTTAATTATGTGGCAACTAGTCCCATGTTTTCAGTTACCGATGGAAGCGAGCCTCTCACTGTTTGCTCGACTTCCTATGACTTAGATCCGGTAATTGACATGGAAAACTCTATGGGATTATTTGAACGCGATGTTCTTATCCCTTTTGAGTCCCTTGACATGTGTTCCTTCCAAGGAATTGTTCTTCCATCTGATGAAGACCTCTTGGAAGCCATGATCAAGGTGTGTCCATTGACATGTGTTTCTTCCAGTTGGAAGCCATAATCAGTGGCTTGTGAGGAGAGTTCCTTGTACTGTGTCAACCTCGTTAAAAAATGAACGCCCGCCATGATAGTTCTTGACTGTCAACCTCATCAAAAATGAATCAAGTAGCCCGAGGAGAGTTCCTTTTACTGTGTCAACCTCATTTAAAAATGAATCAGTTATTCGAGAGCATAGTTCCTTTTCTTGTTTCAAGCTCGTTTAAAAAATGAAACAAGCTTCCATGAGGACAATTCTTTTCCTGTGTCAACCTCATTAAAAAATGAATCAGTAAGTAGATTGTAGAGAGTAGATTGATAGATTAGAAATAAGTAGTTTCTGAGGATGGTTCTTGTTACTGAGTCAACCTTGTTAAAAAATGAATCAGGTGTGAGGATAGTTCCTTTTACTGAGTCAACCTCGTTAAAAATGAATCAGGTATGAGGACAATTCTTTTTCTGTGTCAACCTCGTTAAAAAATGAATTAGTTGGTCAGAGGATAGTTCCTATTACTGAGTCAACCTCGTTAAAAAATGAATCAGGTATGAGGACAGTTCTTTTCCTGTGTCAACCTCATTAAAAAATGAATCAGTAGGTTATAGAGGTAGATTTTAGAAATTAGATAAGAGGAAAGTTCCTTTTACTATGTCAACCTCATTTAAAAAATGAAACACATTGCCATGAGCATAGTTCTTTTCCTGTGTCAAGCTCATTAAAAAAATGAAACAAATCCTCCCCTAATTGAGTCGAGTCTTTGACTAGATCTCTTAAATGTTAGGTCATATATTTAGGTTAGTTTTTAGGTTGGGTCTTTCATATGATCTCGTAAATGAACCTTCATTCCATCCAGCTATTAATTACCAACAGTGTACTTAGTTGAATGAAATGAAGCCTTAAAAGGCATTTAGTGAAGCATTACTAGGGGGCATCAAGCATGCTTTTCTTTATTTCAAGCTTCTCAAATGAAACATATTCAGTCAATTTCATATTTTCACACTAAACCTGAAAACTTGTAGGGATTATTTTGCTATCTTTCATTCTCGTAAAAACATGAAAATGCCGAGTTCTTTCCGTCTTTTCCTGCTCGTTAATTAAATTGAAAGTCGGCCATATGAGTACATTTTTTATCCCTTTTTCGAACTCGTTAAAACTTACGAAAAAGTGAAAACTACTGAGTACATTTTTATCCCTTTTTCGAACTCGTTAAAACTTACTGAAAAAGCGAAACCATAGAGTTCTCTTTTAAGCCCTTTTCATGTAATTTCTAAAATTGATAGATTGCTTGTACTAATTATGCATCTCTATAAAGTAAACATCTAGGTTGCCCCTTTAGTATAAGTTTACTCCCTTTTACTAATGAAGGGACTATTTACGAAAAAGGTATACGTTGACTAAATACGGTCAATAGAGTTCTCTCCCGCATTATTTTATCCTTTTTCGGGCTCGAGAGACTAAATTTACGAAAAAGAACACCCATGGAGTTTTCTTAAGTTTTTCTTTTGACTCCCTAAAACTGAAAAACACCGAGTTTCTCCTATACTGGACTCGTTAAAACTTAACAGTAAAGGACCTGTTTAATTTTCAACAGAAACGAACCACTCCTTCTTAGGGTTCGAATTTTAAACTAAGTTGGACTCATCCGAAGGATGAGCTTATAATCAAGCAAATGTTATCCTCCTCAAGCTTGTTAAAAATAAAGAGGTACTTACCAGAAATGGTGGGGGAAAAGAGAGAAAACGAACTCGTTTGTCACACTTTGTTTATTCCTAAACTGCTAACCACTCTCGAACATGACACTTTTGTTCACCTGGGTTGGTAAAATCCTTTGCCTAACAATTAATCAAACCACATTGAAAGTCTTCAGCCGGTTTCTGGGTATTAGCTTTGGGTAAATTGTCACCAAGCCATCTGTAGTGTCGTTATGTGTTCAAGAGGACAATTCAAACAAACCATTCATCTGAAAAATATTTGTCTTCCATTTTGACCATCCCTGAGTCAGTCCTTGCAAATATGTTTCTTCAAAACTTGATCTATGATTTTCGTGTTGTGGCCTTGCCTATGACGGATCAATTTCTATCGACGACATCTCATTATCTAGGAAGTTGATCTAGAAATTGTCAGTACCTTGAAATATGCATGCCTCAATGGAAGGTTTCTCACCTTCGACGATAGGTTGCATCATTGACCTTCGATCGAATGATTCCATGACATGTTCGACTTTAGCTCATTCATTTACATTTCATGGATTGTAATGAGTACTTTGAGGGCCATTGACATTACTGGTGGTTACTCTCACACTTGTTAACAGTTCACATTATTGACTGGTAATCAAGTGGTTTCTACCATGTTCGACTTCAACACATTTATTCACATGGATAGAATCGTAGTAGTTCGAGATGCGGAAATCAAGACCCTGGATCTAGTTTCTACCATCCAGGCTGTGAGGAATTTTGTTATCATTCATACAATAGACTATTTATAAACAGATGGCTGCGTCCATGCTGTGTCGACATATGTCTATACTGTGATGTATTCAAAATCATTCCTGTATCAGAACAATTTAGAGTTAGTTTTAGTTAGTTTTGATCTGAGTATGGGAATGCCTACCTCAGCGATGATATGATTACATATATATATATTTTGCATTGAATGTTTTTACAGGTTCCGACTGGGGTGTCCACAAGATGATCCTTGAAATGATAAAGTACTTCACTCTTCATATATGACAGACTTCATCTTCATCTATTTCAGACTTCGCACTTTAGGGGGCAATCTGTTACACTGAAAAATGTCACCTTGACATTCTGCTGACTGTATGAGCTCATTAAACACTCATACATGCCTCCTCTGCAAGTCTTACAACCTTTGTTCCTCATTCCATGCCCTGAAAATGGAGGAAAAACCCTAAAAAGCTCAAAAAACCTTGGGTACGCAGTTAATATGAAGCTTACCTGCGTTTTTAGCTAGGGTACGCAGGTAATGTGAAGAGAAACTGCGGTCTAGAACGCACTTTTCCAGTGTAATGCCTGCGGTACCCCTGTAAAGTCAAAAAAGCGCGAAATTAAACCAAAAAAGTTGAATTTTGGTCAATTCTAGAAGGTTCTGGATGCGATTTTTTGGGGATGAGTACGCTTTAGTAAGGTGCATGTATCCCACACCTTAAGGAACTAATCCCTTGATGTGAGGAGCCTATCCCTTTGAAGGAGGATTCTATCCCTTTAAAGGTGGAATCCTAACCTCCTCATTTGATCTATAAAAGGAGGCATTGGGTAGCCTCAAAGGTTAAGTTTTTTGGAGAAGATTTTGAGTTGAAGTGATGTTGAGATTTAGACTTCTTTCTGCTGAGCTTTTGAGAGGAAAGATCACATACCTCTTTATGCTTTTGGAGGAAGAGTGCAAGACTTATCAAAGTAGAGGAGATTCCTGCTTCGAACCCCAGGAAGGCCTTTCGAACATCAAGGCAAAGGTTGTAAGGTTCTTCTGTATATTTTAAGATTAATACAATCAAGTTCTGTTTTTCTCAATAAATTGTCATTCGATTGTTTATTTCAATAAGTTGTCGTTTGATCGTTTATTTCATAGATTCCTTGATCACTATGATAGGTATGTTTTATAATTATTTGTTATACAGGTGCTATTGATATTTTCTTGTTTGTGATTGCAGATCAACGTAAGATAATACTTTTTTGTAACAAAAGGGCCCTTGTTGCGACGAAGGATTATTGATGCAACAGAAGCACTGTGACCGCAAATAAGCATTTGGATCTAAGGTAGGATCGACACCTTCATAGCATTTATTTGTAAAACGAATATACTTAGAGAAAGACAAACTTAGTTGTTCGTTTGTTGCTAGATTGTCTTCTGACACTAGGGAGATCGGTCTTGTCCGCAAGAACGATTTATCCAGCCAAAAATGGAAGGTCATTGAGCAGAAGAACGTGCCCTCATTAATGCAGATCACTAGCGTATGCACTTCAACATTTCATGGAGTGAAAAGTTCTTCACCAGTTTAAGGTAGATGGTATTGTACAAAGGGAGGATACCATGTTTATGCAGAGCATCATTCATCATCCACATTGGGATGAGTCAATGAGGATGATAAGCAAGGGGTTGCATGAACACTTAAAAATATATGACATGGGCCAACAAGAAGCCTGGTTATGATGGTTGCTCTTGGGTTAGTTTGGTTACTACCCAAAGGTTCTTATTTCTTTGATCCATGCCTTAAAAAACACTCATGAAATGAATAAATAGGCATGATTGCGCTAGCTGCTCTTGGGTGAGTATGGTTACCACCCAATAGCTCATATTTTTCTGATTCATGCCTTGTGTATCAATGATAGAATGTAGTAGATGAAGGCATGTTCACTTGGGTTTTCCATGAGAGAGTTTTTCCATCACATGACATCTCTTATGTCTATGTGTTTTTTATTCCATAAAACTTGGCATGGTACTCTCATGATGTGTATTAATGGTGCTTACTTGTATTGGGTTGATGTGACATTTCTCTTGTCTATCAATATGTTTTTACACCATGACACACATGAGGAGGTGAAAAGGAAGAAATATCTATTGTTTCTTTGGTTGCTTCTGGGGCAGTTTCACTTGTCCATCTTGCATGGTGGAGATGGAGGATGGCAGCAAGAGGCCCTACTCCATTGGTTACTATTGGGAGAATATGGTTTGAAATCTTTGTCTATCCATATATCTCTATTTCTTATTTTTCATAATTTTGGAATGATGCTTGGATCCAGCAAGGCCAACAGGGCTAAAGATGAGGGCATGTCAATGCCCAATTTACTTCATGAAACATGGGATGGAGAAATTCTTTGTGTGATGGAACTTTTCCTTTGTTGAAAGAACCACTTTATTTTATGTATCTCATGTATTTATGATGATTTTGGACAGCATATGGTTGCCACTTGGTACTTATTGGAGAAAGAAGGGCATCTAACTATATAGTTGGAGGTCATTCTATGCATTCTTGAGAAACAAATTTGGAAGAAAACATGCATAACACATTGAAACAAATGGAGGAGGCCTTCCTTATGTGGATGTTATTTGGAGGGGAATGGATGGATTTGAATCTACTTTTGCAGTTTCTTGAGGACAAGTAACATTTTTCCAGGGAGGATTGTAATATTCCCAAATTTTCACATGATATTTGGAATATTAGAGTTCTTAATTTTCTTAATTAATTAAGTAAATAAAAGGGTGGAGGGGCCCATAATCCTCAATTATGAATAATATCCACTTTTTATCTATGAATGTGATTTAATTAATCATCGATCTACATAATGGAGTAGCGGATAAGCTACTAATGTGAATGGAGTGGAGATCATATCTCATTAATGAGATAGATCATGGAGGTTGAAGCAGTCAACTAAGATCATGGAGGGAATATAATGTAAGATCATAGAGAATTCATGATGAAGTGATGGAGGAAGTAGTGCATTTAAAGCACACATGATGGAGAGGGCGTGCATTGCATGTAGACATGATGGAGGACTTGGAGAGATATTGAAGTTAACCATAAAGGATTATTTCCACATGAACATCACAATTTAGAGGTAGGCCAGGGCTTGGGAAGGATCACTTTTTATTTAAAGAAAATCAAGGAAAGATTAGAGGTATGCTTGAGTTTATGATTTGAAGATATATTTAGATCAGGATTTTTCAGGTGACATCTCCATTCATTCTTATGTTGTTTATCTAAGTTTGCAGTGTTTTTTAGCACATGGTGTTCCTGACTGCGAATCCCACCTCTTTCCTTGAGTGATCTCTAAGAAAGAGGGTTGTACTACATTCATTATTAGGCATTGGTGCCACATAATTTTCACTCTCTTCCAAACACCTACTTTCAATAATTATGAAATTCTAAAGATTATTTTGGGAGGAGGAGGTTGTCTTCAGTATTTCAGGTGGAGAACCGATGAAGGATTATTCCTATCACATTGGGATTCAATATCAGCAATCCGAGAGCTTCATTTCAAATCTGGCATCATGCAAAAATTTGTTGACCTTATATCAATAATAGTCCCATCAAGGATTGTGCAGTCCATCATTGCAGATCCACAGGAGGAACAAAGTTTCTAGCATTTTAGCTAGTAATCTTGTGAGGGATCATCCCCTTACCTTTCCATCAATGGTTCCATCAGCCTAGAGCTTATTGCAGCATATTTTAGTAGGCATAGAGTCTCACCCTCTCGTACAACATGGTTTCTATAGAATTTTCATATTGAGTTGTTGCAACTTGAAGGAGGAGGAAGAAGAGATAAGATCTCAAGCTCCTAACTTCTAGATCCAAAGCAGGGATCAACCCTCAAAGCTCAGATCTGTTTGCATAACATATTGCAGCCATATTTGGATCAGATATAGCTTAATATATGCATAAACCAGTAGTCAAAGGATGAAACCCTAGGGGGGTGATTTTCCAAATTCATAGATCTGGAAAATCTTTTATGGGTTATCTTGGGTTCCTATCACATTGGCCAGATCTTGAATCTTGGCATCATCAAAGCTCCTGAGCTCCATATATCTGCATTTCCCTTTCCAGCAACCATATGTACATCATCAACAAAAAGGGATAGCACAGTATTTCTTCCTTTAGCTCAACATTTACGCATTGCTAGTTGTAGCATGTTTACAGGGTCATTCTAGGCCACTTCATTGGCTAGAGTACCTCTATTTTTACATCGTTGTAACTGTAATCTTCTCCACATAATAAAAAGGCTCAACTTATCTTTATATTCTGGTGTTGTATTTAGATTTATTTTTTAATATTTTGTATTTCTTATACTTTGTTTCATTATCAATGCATTATTCCAATCTGGGATATTACATTCTTCTAAGCACACTTATGAGCTTTAGTGTATTTTCTATCAAAACTATAGCAAAGCCATTTTTCTCTTTTTTCTTCTAGTTTTTGTGGTGTCAAACCTTGTAGGTTCTGGATGTTATCCTTTAGAGTCCCTATCAAGACATCAATTCTATTTTCCTATAGAATATTATTTAACCTTATATTCAATTTTTGGAAATCCTCAATGTGCTCCATCATTGAACCCTTTTGTTTGAGATTTATCAATTGGCTAAAGAAAGTGTTTCTCTTTGTATACTCATAATGTGCTATCATTTCCTTCGTAAAAATTGACTGAGTGACTAGTGGTTTATGAGAACAAAGCCATCGATATCATACAAACTGATTTTGTTCTAAACATAAAGCTGTGATGCATACATTTTGTGTGTTTTGCGTATTATGGAGCTTAAATTATTGCTCCATTTGTAGTATCCGGGTTATCAGATCCTTGCCACAAAACTTCCTGATATCTATATTTGGAATATGGTGGGTCTTAAATCCAACATTAGAGTCTATGAAATCATGATTAGCATTTCTTTTCTTCTCGTCCTGAGTTTTGTCTACTAACTTTCACCATTATGAATCTTTTCTTGTAGCAACTTTACCAAACCTTCCCTCAAACATTCCATGTATTTCTTCAATTATTCCATGTTGCCTTCCATGCCATCCATCTTAGCTTGCACACCATCCATATTAGCTTATGTGCCATTCTACAAACCATCCATCTTAGCTTCCATGCATTCCTTCAAACCATCAATGTTAGCTTCCATTTCTTTTTTTGTTACTCTTTACCAAAGTGAAATTTGTTGCACTTGGTCTTGTAATTTTGATATGTAATGTTGTACTTCTTCCTATTCATGATTCATAGTAGAGACTTTTGAGGGCTTAATGGGTGTTGAATTATTTTTATGGGTAATTTTAGAACCCAATATTGATATGTATTCTTCAATATGCCCTTGGAGTCAATTCAAATTTATTTTTCAAACAATTCTTATGCAATTTTAAAAACAAAATACACACATTTTTCTTACTTTTGAGGAGCTCGATATTTAAACTAATATATATCTGTAATTTTGGATCCCCAATATTTTATCTTTGTTGTTTTAATATCCCTTTGAATCTTCTTTCCAAGGCCATAGGTCTGACCTGATTTGGATTCTTCAAGGCAAAGCTATGCATAATCTCCCACAATGACCTTATTATGGACGAGTTCTGTAGAGCAAACTTGTACGACATGCCATGTGTTACCATTTCCTCCTTCGGTTCGGTAGTTGATACACAGGAAAAAAAAGTGAATTTAATTTTTTCCAATTTATATAGAATTCCAATTTGATGCTCAGAGAGAGAGTTATGACGACTTTCACAAGGTCACCTCTTTGAGATGAAATTTGGGAGCATGAAAAAACCCTAACTTCCATAGATCATATCTCCAAAAATATTGTGATCCAAGATCTAAAATGTTTACACAAAGTTCCTCATGATTGTTGCACAAATTAGTTTTTGTTTTAGCTTCTGAACCTTCAAAGAAAAAATGTTATAGCAAAAATTCCACGATGGCCTATTTGAAGAAGCAGAACCCTATAATCCAAAGCTCTAATACCAAATGTTATGAAACAAACTCTCAAAATAGAATAAAAGAGATATCACTGACTTATAAATCAGCCACTTCAAGGGGGGAAACATCCTTTACATTACATAAATGAACAATTCTTAGATTATTCAAATGAGAAAACCTCCGTTCTATATATAGTTGTCCATGGGGTCACAATATAAGCCTAGCCAACCTAACAATAATAATATAAGGGCACAACAATAAGAATAGTGGGCTATTATGGGGAACAATAATAAAAATATGGGGACTACAAGGGTAGAAAAATAACAATAAGGGGGCTACACTAACAATAATAAGGGACTACATAAGTAATATAGGGCCCTAACAACCATGCCCTCCCTAAGTGCCAAATACAGAAGATCACTTCACATTTTCTGATTCCCATGCCACATTCAATTCATTTTAAGTGAGAAATTTTTAGAACGAATGCCACTTGCGATGCCAAATAAGAACATTTATGTTACTTCAAACCAATGATTTTAGCCAGAGCATCATCAACCATGAAGGCATTAACCTTCCAATCAGGACGAAGCTTAAAACACCTATGCATGAGGCTCTCCATCCTTACTGTCATACCTTTTGATGTATTATGCGACATAACCACCCATACAACTGACATGCCACATTTTTTCTCATCAAACACTCCAACCATGTACAAATGATAATGTCATATTAAATAAAATTAAGTTAATTTTAAATCATAAATCATATTGAATCATTAAAACCAAAATGTTTTTATTAAAGAAATCATTGGAAAAAATACTCACCTCATATTTATTTGTACTGAACATTGAGTCTATGGCTATCAAGTTATTGTGGGATAACTTGACCATAGTTTCCAAAATCCATTTTTTTTGTATTCCAACTATAAAAGGCATCCCTTCCCCATTGGGCTTCTAGTAGAAGAATAAATCATTTTTGTGTTTTTGATACTAGAGATTCACACTCATTTCATCTTTGCTCTGAAGTTGATAACTTTCTTTCATCAGACAATTATAGATGTTTACAATGTATTTTATATGTAAGAAAAAATCCCAATATTGATTTTTAGCATATATTCCAAGATATTTTTTAATGTGCATTTTACAAACATAGTCAATTGGAAAAAAAAAAAACAAATTTCTAAATAACAAATCATGTCCCTTGAAAGTATCGGCTTCTTCTGAAGAACATCATCACCTAAAGTGTTTTTTTTCCATGAAAAGGTCATCCTTTCCCATCTTCATGATCATGCATGTTGTATGCTATTAGTGTTATGTCAGGATCCTGAACCATAATCTTTACCATAAAATGGCACTGGCATCCCCTCTTTTTGGCAATTGATCGCCTTGTTTTGGTTTTCCATTCTTCTCTCTTATCACCTAGACCATACGAGCAATTATGACTACAAAATAAATTTTGAATTTTCAGCACACCTGATAAATGGTAAAACACTATTAATATCAACATCTAAACTATGTTGTTCGAAAATACCTACATTTCATATACTAAGGCAACACTAGCCCTTGTGCTTGGGGGTTTGATGTTTCGACGCACGAAGGAACACAGAGCATCTGAATTCGATTCCTCTCCTTTTATGAAATAATTAATTATTTATTTGGTAATTTTTGCAACACGGTCAATATTCATGTGTTTTTTGTAGATTTCATACCAAACTAAATCTTTACTTGAATAAATGATTTTCTCTTTAGGATATTTCACCTCAAGAGCCATGATTTTCTGCCATTTCTTTTCCATGTCGTATCAATGTCTACAAAAAAAGTGGAAACATATTAGGAAACTGAAAATTAGAACACATGATCTAAATGGAATGTATTAGTTTTACTGTGCTAAGTATCCAAACAGTAATAATAATGTGTGTATAAGGTTCTCCTAAAATTGCAGGTTAAACAAATAGTTTTGGCTTTGTTATTCATATTTATGTGTGAGGATTGATTAAGTATTTTAACTGCTTATCAATATACAACAGTAAAGGACAGAGAAATAAACTTCACAAAGCACATTACTCAGCAAATTGTTGAAGCAGTTCACCCCTCGTGGGCTACATCTGCTGGTCCAGCTCCTAATGGCATGTCCCTCATGTATTAATTTGCTCAAAATGTAAGTACAAATGAAAATAGACCTAAATAGGCAAAAATATATGTAAAATCAGCTTCAGAAGGTATGAATTAGCTAGAGAAGACTATTAATTTACATAAAAATAATAAACGATGCCCTATAAACTGCCTTCTCCATGATGGTCCTTATGGCTCCTTAATCATCCCCAAACCTAAAACTACTGAAGATGACCTCTGTTCAACCTGAAACCTATGCCCAACTACTAAAAATGTCAATAATACCCAAAATTAATTATTTTTGCACCCAATTTGGTCGAATATTGAAGGAGTTATGGCAAAAACAAATTTTTTCCCAGTGTCCCTTGAAAACCGCCTCCAAAACTGGAGGAACTCCAGTTAGCCGCGCCAAAGATGGCCAATATCTGAAAATGTCAAACCCACCATAAATTCTTCCAACCTGTATTCCGGATTAGTTTAAATTTAATCATAGGATTATGGGTGGTTAAACTTGTTTTAAGATCAAGCGCATTTCGTGCGCTAATGAATAATATTACTGCCTAAGCCACATTTTAGTGGTTAATTAAACGACTACAGTTTTTACCATTGGTTCTATCTAGCCGTTACGGTTGAAAAATATGCGGACATGTGACCAGATAAATTAATGGTTGATGGTTACAGTTTTCGGGCGGAGGCCTTAGGTTCTGAGCGCCTAGGCCATATGGTCGGGGCTAGCCCTATTTATTTTTCCACCGTTTTCAATTTCAAACAATAAATATGTATGGGAATTGTAACATGTTAAGAAGTAACACTTTTGTGAGCTGGTGAGGCCTTTGTGTTGGTAGGCGGTCGACCTAGGTTCGAGTCCTGTGAAGTTGAAATAATTTTTCCACACCAAATCTCCTTCGGCCTGAGGCCACGTGGCGACCTCCGAGCTTGCCTCGTGGCACCCTCTGATTAGCCAAACTTGTGATAAGTCAAACCAACTTCGAATCAAATTCTTCCACTTGTCATCAAATAATTCACCCATGTGGAATATTCTAGGGAATATTTCAAGGAATATTCCTTGGAATATTCTTTTTTTAATTTTCAAAATTTTATAAAGTCAAACTTGGTCAACTCATTTTTGGAGTTTACTTGGCTATTCCAACCTTCATAAATTCTGCATACGACCTCGGTTTTGAGAACCATTTATGGCACCAGAATTGCAACGACGAGACCTTTTCGGTCATACAGATTGCAACGACTTCTAAGCACTTTCATTTTTTTAGCATTTTTCATAACTTGAACATGATCTCTTGATCACACCTCCCCACTAGGAAGCTTTTGGACCCCAAAAGCTCTCTGGACTACTGAACCTAAAGATGAGGAGACTGTTTCCCCACTCTTCCAATCTTTATCCACTAAAATTTCCCTGATTTCATTAATTAGAGCTTCTCATAAAACGAAAAATTTTTCCTTGAATCTGTTGACTGACTATTGCTTACTTTGACTTTTTCATGATGAAAATTTTTGAAACTTACAAAACAACAACTTAAATTTGCAGTAAACATATTTTTCCTACATTATTCTATCTTCAAAGTAAACTAAAAATTATGTTCACCTTGCAACCTTTCCTTATGGCGACTTTTTGCTAAATTAGCTATGTACTTGTGTCAATTCCAGACCATGTTTTCTCACCATAGTACCCTACCATTATAAAACCAGCAGTCGTCATTGCTAAAATTTGTGCCTTCTCTGCTTAGATTCTTTACCCTCTCTTGGATCTTTGCACCTCCTTGCACTTACACTTTTTTTTCTCCACCGATCAACACTAAATACAATTGCTACAATTTCTTGTCATTTTCTTCCAAAGACAACTTCTTTTGAAACTGAAACAACTCATTATTTACGTCAACATAAATATGAAAAGGATGATGTAAAAATTCCCTTTGTTTAATCATCAATAAAGTCAAATTTTGACTTGCATTAACAAGCCTTTTCATCTGCCCTGCATTCACTAAAGAAGAGTCTAGATTTTTGCGATGTGCTCTCACAATAAACTCCTTGCCATCCTTGAATAATTGGTACTTGTTCTCATGGAAATGGAAGATAGCTTTCTTGTCATACAAGTAAGGAATGCCCAAGACCACACCTGTAATATCAAGCGGAACAAAATCTAATTCAACCGTGTCAATAAAATGTGTTGTTATGGCGAAGCGCAACATGCATTTCTTTGAAACCTGTAAATTTGCATCCTTACAAATCCAACCAAGAGGATAAGGTTTAAGATGTGGAATGGTTTCAAGATTCAGTTTCTTGACTAAGTCTTCAGAAATAAGGTTCTCTTGTGACCCACCATCAAATAGTGTGTCTATATTTTTGTGTTTGGAAATGATCCTCACATGAAACAATTCAATTCTTTTCTCTTCACTTGGCACTTCTATGTGACAATTAGAAATACTAGAAGTGGCTTTAGTTTCATTCTCTTTTCCCTTAAACTTCTTTAGTGCCATACTTATGATTTTTGTTTCATCTTATGAATCTGATCCTACATTTTTTTCAGCTATTGCAGCTATCTTGCCTTTTTCCTTGGCTTTATCTTTGGCTTTAAAACTTTTTGGTTTCAACTCCGGATGAATTTTCCAACAATGGTCCTCATCATGGCTTGTTTTAGAACAGTGTTTGCAGGAAATTTTTCCCTTCTCTTTCCTAGAATTTTCATTTCTCTTTTTCCTCCCTTCGCCTTTAAACTCACTTTCCTCATTCCCATCAAAATTTTGTTTACCACTTGCCTCTAAATGTGTGGCTTGAACACAAACCTAATCTAAGCTTGTAGGGTTAAACATGAGAATGGTATGTCTTAGGTAAGTATGCAAACCTCCTATATACTTGAGTAAATTTTCTTGGCTATGTTAATCAATTCCTAGTCAAAGAGCTCTTCTTCTAAATTCTTGGGTATAAAATTGAACATTTTGTCCTTTCAACTATTTGAAATTTTGCCAATCCATTATAGCTTTCTACATGTTAGCTGATGGATAAAATTGTTGCTTAATTGTAGAAATGAAATCAGACCATGATAAGATAATATTACCATATTTATTGATCTCTTCCCTTGTCTTGGCTTCCCTCCAAACAAGAGCTTCAGCTTCCATTCTCAAAGAAGCTAGCTGAATTTTGGTTTTGTCATCATGAAAATTTTGAATTTTCAAATAGCCCTCTAATTTCTAATCCAATTATCTAGCTTTTCACCATTAAATTCACCATCAAACTTTGGCAATTCAAACTTAACATCAAGTTTAAGAAAAGGAATTTTAGTTGTGTTCTTGATTTTGTGAGAATGATGTACTGAAGATGACGTAGAGGTTGACGATGTTGAAGATGAAGATGAGGGTGATGATGGTGACTTTCCACTGTCTCCATTTCCTCCATTACCCTTCTTGGATTTCTCTTCATCATTATTCCCTCTTGATGATCCTTCTTCTTCCTTGTGAAGTTTGGATCCTTCTCTTTATATCCTCTCATTCCTTTCTTGATAAATGACTCTCACCATTTATGTCAAATCAATGAGTGCTTTTCTAAAAACCCTTTCTTCCTCCTTGGGATCAACTTCTTCATGGGTTTCTCTTTCCCTTGAAGACATGCTTATGGATTCTTCCGCTTCTCTTGGAGGTGAAATTGAAGGTGAACATAATGGAATTCTTGCCCTCCTTGGCTGAGGATTACTATAGGTCCTTTCCAATTGACCTTCTCCTCTCTTTAGCTTCAACCTAGTAAGCATAAAAAACCTTGCAAACTGTAAAACAAACTTTGCATAAGAACAATACAGAGAGAAAAACTTTAGCTCTCATAATTCTCAAAACCTGAGCTCCGATACCAACTTGATCTGAATGGAATGTATTTGTTTTGTTTTGCTAAGTATACAAACAGTAATAATAATGTGTGCATAAGGTTCTCCTTAAATTGCAGGTTAAACAAATATTTTTGGCTTTGTTATTCAGATTTTTGTGTGAGGATTGATTAAGTTTTTTAACTGTTTATCAATGTACAACAATAAAGAATAGATAAATAAACTTCATAAAGTACACTACGCAGCAAATTGTTGAAGCAGTTCACCCCTCCTGGGCTACATCTGCTAGTCCAACTACCAATGGCATGTCCCTCATGTATTAATTTTCTCAAAATGTAAGTACAGCTGAAAATAAGCCTCAATAGGAAAAAATATATGTATAATCAGCTTCAGAAGGTATGAATTAGCAAGAGATGACTATTCATTTACATAAAATTGATAAAGGATGCCCTATACACTGCGTTCTCCATGATGGCCCTGATGGCTCCTTGATCTTCCCCGAAGCTAAAACTACTATAGATGACCTCTGTTCAACCTGAAACATGTGCCCAACTTCCCATAATGTCAAGAATACCCAAAATTGACTATTTTTGCACCTCAATTTGGTCGAATAATGAAGGAGTTATGGCAAAAACAAATTTTTGCCCAATGTCCCTTGAAAACCTCCTCCAAAACTAGAGGAACTCTAGTTAGTGTGCCAAAGATGGCCAATCTTCGAAAATTTCAGACCCGCCATAAATTCCGCCAACCTGTAATCTAAATTAGTTTAACTTTAATCATAGGATTATGGGTGGTTAAACTTGTTTTAAGACCAAGCGCATTTTGCGCGCTAATGAATAAGATTAGTGGCTAAGCCACATTTTAGTGGTTAATTAAACCACTACAATTTTTACCGCCGGTTCTATCTGGCCATTACAGTTGGCAACTTCGTGGCCATGTGACCGATGACATTAATGGTTTACGGTTACAGTTTTCAGGCGAAGGCATTAGGTTCCTAGCGCCTAGGCCATATGTCCAGGGCTAGTCCTATTTATTTTTCCGCCATTTTCAATTTCAAACAAAAAATATGTATGGGAACCGTAACATGTTAAGAAGTAACCCTTTGGTGGGCCGGTTGGGCCTTTGTGTTGGTAGGCGGTTGACCTGGGTTCGAGTCCTGCGAAGTTGAAATAATTTTGCCACACCAAATATCCTTCGGCCTGTGGCCATGTGGTTGCCTCCAAGCTTGCCACGTGACACCCTTTGATTGGCCAAAATCATGATAAGTAAAACCAAATTTGAATAGAATTCTGCCACTTGTCATCAAATAATTCACCCATGTGGAATATTCCATGAAATATTTCAAGGAATTTTCCTTGGAATATTCTTTTTTTAATTTTTTAAAATTTTATGATGTCAAACTTGGTCAACTAATTTTTGGAGTTTACTGGGCTTTTAAAACCTTCATAACTTCTCCATACGACATCGCTTTTGAGAACCATTTGTGGCGCTAGAATCAGAGAGACGAGACCTTTCCAGTCGTTCAAATTGCAACCACTTCTGATAAATTTCATTTTTGAGCATTTTTCATAACTTGGACATGATCTCCTGATCACACCTCCCCACTGGGAAGCTCTTGGACCCAAAAATATATCTGGACTACTGAACCTAATATTAGGAGGCTGTGTATCAACTCTTTCAATATTAATCGACTGAAATTTCCCTGATTTCATTAATTGGAGCTTCTCATAAAACGACAAATTTTTCCTTGAATCTGTTGACTGATTGTTGTTAACTTTGACTTTTTCATGCTGCAAATTTTTGAAACTTGTAGAACAACAACTTAAATTTGGAGTAAACATATTTTTCCTACATTTTTCTATCTTCAAAGGAAACTAAAAATTATATTCACCTTGCAACTTGTCCTTATGGCGATTTTTTATTGAATTAGCTATATACTTGTGTCGATTCCGTACCAAGTTTTCTCGCCATGGTACCCTGCCATTCTAAAAACAGCAATGACCATTGCTAAATTTTGTGCCTTCCCTGCTTGGATGCTTTACCCTCTCTTGGATCTTTGCACCTTCTTGCACTGACACTTTGTTTTCTACACTGATCGACACCAAAGACAATTGTTGTAATTTCTTGTGATTTTCTTCCAAAGATAACTTGTTTTCAGACTAGAAAAACTCGTTATTTACATTAGCATAAACATGAAAAGGATTATGTTAAAATTCCCTTTGTTTAATCATCAACAAAGTCAAATTTTGACTTGCATTTACAAGTGTTTTCATCTGCCCTACATTCACTAAAGAAGAGTCTAGCTTTTTGCAATGTGCTCTAACAATAAACTCCTTTCCATCCTTGAATAAATGGTACTTTTTCTCATGGCAATGGAAGATAGCTTTCCTGTAATACAAGTAAGGAATGCCCAACACCACAACTATACTATCAATCAGAACAACATCTAATTCAACCATTTCAATAAAATGTGCTTTTATGGCGAAGTGCAACATGTACCTCTTTGAAACTTGTAAATTTTCATCCTTACAAATTTAACCAAGAGGATAAGGTTTAAGAAGTGGAATGGTTTCAAGATTCATTTTCTTGACTAAGACTTCAGAAAATAATTTTTTCTTGTGACCCACTCTCAAATAGTGTGTCTATCTTTCTGTGTTTGGAAATGATCCTCACATGAAATAGTTCAATTCTCTTCTCTTCACTTGGAGCTTCTATGTGACAGTTATAAATACTAGAATTGGGTTTAGTTTCATTCTCTTTTCCCTTAAATCTCTTTAGTGCCATAGCTATGATTTTTGTTTCATATCTTGAAAATAATCCTAGATCTTGTTCAGCTATTGCAACTGTCTTGCCTTTCTCCTTTTCTCTATCTTTGGCTTTAAAACTTTCGGGTTTCAACTCTGGATGAAGCTTCCAATAATGGTCCTCATCATGGTTTTTCTTAGAATAGTTCTTGTAGAAACAAATTCCCTTCTCTTTTCTAGAATTTTCATTTCTCTTTTTCCTCCCTTCACCTTAAACTCACTTTCCTCATTCCCATCAAAAATTTGTTTGCCCCTTGCCTCTAAATGTGTGGCTTTAACACAAACCTCATCTAAGCTTGTAGGGTTAAACATGAGAATGGTATTTCTTAGGTAAGTATGCAAACCTCAAATATACTTGAGTAAAGTTTCGCTACTATGCAAATCAATTCCTAGTAAAAAAGTTGTTATTCTAAATTCTTGGGTATAAACTTGAACATTTTGTCCTTTCACATGTTTGAAAATTTTCCAATCCATTATGGCTTTCTGCATGTGAGCTAATTGATAAAACTGTTGTTTAATTGTAGAAATGAAGTCAGACCCTGATAAGATAATATTAACATATTTTTTGATCTCTTCTCTTATCTTGGCTTCCCACCAAACAAGAGTTGCACCTTCCATTCTCAATGAAACTAGCTGAATTTTGGTTTTGTCATCATGAAAATTTTGAATTCTCAAATAGGCCTCTAACTACCTAATCCAATTATCTAGCTTTTCTGCATTAACTTCACCATTAAAAATTTTCAATTAGAAATTAACATCAAGTTTAATAAAAGGAATTTTACCTGTGTTCTTTAATTTGTGAGAATGATGTATTGAATATGATGTAGAGGTTGACGATGTTGAAGATGAAGATGAGGGTGATGATGGAAATTTTCCACTGTCTCCATTTCCTCCATTACCCTTCTTGGATTTATCTTCATCATTATGGCCTCTTGACGATCCTTCTCCTTCCTTGTGAAGTTTGGATCCTTCTCCTTATAGTCTCTCATTCCTTTCTTGATAAAGGAATCTCACCATTTCTGTCAAATCAATGAATGATTTTCTAAACACCATTTCTTCCTCCTTGGGATCAATGCCTTCATGGGTTTCTCCTTCCCTTGAAGACATTCTTATGGCTTCTTCTTATTCTCTTGTAGGTAAAATTGAAGCTGGAGATAATGGCATTCTTGCCCTCCTTGGCTGAGGATTACTGTAAGTCCTTGCCAATTGACCTTCTCCTCTCTTTAGCTTCAGCCTACTAAGCATAAAAAACCTTGCAAACCGTTAAACAAAATTTGCACAAGAAAAATACAGAGAGAAAAAATTTAGCTCTCCTAATGCTCAAAACCTGAGCTCTGATACCAACTTGGTATAAATGGAATGTATTAGTTTTTCTATGCTAAGTATCGAAACAATAATAATAATGTGTGCATAAGGTTCTCCTTAAATTGCAGGTTAAACAAATAGATCTGGATTTGTTATTCAGATTTTTGTGTGAGGATTGATTAAGTATTTTAACTGTTTATCAATGTATAGCAGTAAATAATAGAGAAATAAACTTCACAAAGCACATTACTCAGCAAATTGTTGAAGTAGTTCACCCCTCCTAGGCTACATCTGCTGGTCCAGCTCCCAATGGCATGTCCCTCATGTATTAATTTGCTCAAAATTTAAGTACAAGTGAAAATAAGCCTCAATAGGCAAAAATATCTGTAAAATCAGCCTCAAAAGGTATGAATTAGCCAGACATGACTATTCATTTACATAAAACTGATAAAAGATGCCCTATACACTGCCTTCTCCATGATGGTCCTCATGGCTACTTGATCTTCCTTGAAGCTAAAACTATTGAATATGACCTCTTTTCAACCTAAAACCTATGCCCAACTGCTCAGAATGTCAAGAATACCCAAAATTGACTATTTTTACACCTAATTTGGTCGAATAATGAAGGAGTTATGGAAAAAAAAAAAAAAAACGTTTTCCTAGTGTCCCTTGAAAACCTCCTACAAAACTGGAGGAAATCCAGTTAGACGCACAAAATATGGCCAATCTCTGGAAATTTCAGACTCGTGTAATATCCCTTTTTCAGGATTTCTCATAAATCATGCATCAAAAACACATTTCCAGCAAAAACTGTAACAAAACAGTGAAATGGACTCTTGAATCCCATAGATTAATCAACATAAATTCTAAATCCAAGAATAGAGCTGAAACAAATCAAAATAGGTGGGCTAAACAGACCTCCCACACTAGTTTAGCTCAAAATGGTGAAAAACCCCAAGACTGCAAAATGCCAGAGTAGCTTCTCAAGGGACCGCGCAGTCTAAGAGAGGTTTTACACATAAAAATATGGGAGAAAAATAGATCTACTCATATATTAATAAATAATGATGAAGAATGGAGATCTAGTCTCCTCATACAAAATACAAGATAACCTGGCAAGGGTTTCTTGTCAAATACTCTGCATACAAATGTGATCTTCATAAAATAATTGAATAATCACTGCGAAAATGAAGCATAAGTGTATAAAAGGCTGAAATATGTCTGATATGATATATATCCCTCAATGGCTTGCTCCCATTAAAGGTTTAACCTCTCAATCACAAGGAAACTCAGCAATGGAGCCACCAAACCATGCAATGAGCACTACCTCTAAAGTAATGCACTCCATACCAAAAATAATGTTGGGAGGGTAAGAGAAATGTGTGGTCTGATACCAAAGATCTGAAATAAGTCTGGGAGCTCTCCAAATAGATCTCTCAAGTGAAGGAAACCTTCCTCCAATGAGAAACTAGCTCAGAAGCCGGGATTCCAATCCCTTCCACTGTTGCACCCAGCAACACTACACAATATTCGACAAAGTTGTGATGATGAAGATGGATGAAGCTTGGCCTAAAACCCTGATGTGGAATGATGAATACAAACTCTTCCAATGAGCTCCTCAAAGGAAAGGGGTGGGCTTCCCACCCGGGAACACCCAGTGCTAAACAACACTGCAACTTTGCTAAGCAACAAAGCAGCAACAATTCTTGGCAGCCATTATAATAATAATGTACAACATAATCAATAATTCTGCCATCATATTTCTTATATAAGATGTGAGTTTTCTTGCCCTTGGCCCCACTCACTTATGTTACTTCTAACCCAAGTTACATTTCCCTCCAAAATTGCCTTATCCATCCTGGGATTCCTCCTCCACTAAAACTACGCTGTTCACTTGGTCAAAGTAGCTCCATTTTATCTTTTTTCACACATGGAGATGTTTTATTAAGCTAGAAAGAATGTCTCCTTTCAGACTTGGAGTGTTTTTATCCTCCTTAGGAGACTTATGAGATTTTCTACCCATTTATTTACCGGCTATAGCTGCTGCTAACTATAATGTTCCATTTAGCTTGGAGGATAAAATTTTGGAACATTACAGTCCTCCCTTCCAAAATCTTTGCTTGTCCTCAAGAAAATTCATAAGGAGAGAAAAATTTCTCCCCTCCTCGTCATGTGGCCTCCATCAATAGCCTCCATCACTGCATCAAGAGAATATGCAAATAAATTGTCATCCAATGCTTTCTCCCAAGTGGCCAAAACCAAAGTGTCTGCATCATTCAAAGGTGGAAAGTGTGAATGGAAGCATGCTATCTATCTCATGGCCTCCACAAATTAGGAGTGATGATCAACATGGTGAATGAGTGCCTCCCTCATCCATGAAATCATCCAAATGAAGTGAGTCACCCTCCAACATGGTAACTCATGAAAAGTATTTTCCACCTTGTGCTCCTGAGATGTACGTGGGCTGAATAAGTGAACATGATAGGAAATAAGGCCTATCCCATGTTTTCCTCCTCTCCACTCATGATAAGTGTATAGGGCATGTCGATCTTGGGCTGAAACATGATTTCCCTCCAATTGCAAGAAGAATATTGAGCCTCTAAAGACTCTTCATTCAAAATCATGAGTCATGCCAACACAACCCATTCCATTCAAGATGAATGGCACATCATCACCGCATGGCATCCAAATCAGGAAATGGTTGAAGGTTATGTGCAATTTTGGATGATACATATGGTCTCTCTAGTGGATACAGTGTAGTTCTCCCAACTGCTGCTTGAGAATGTCATATGGCAAGTGTCCCTACAACAATTTACAAGTTGGGTAGCTATGTTCTCCGAACATGGGAAATTAAGCATTAATTTCTATCAGCTGTACATAGATAGAATAAAAATACACTTGCCCAAAGTCATGTATATATGGGCTACTATCATCATAAACATTGGCCCCTAAGTGACCCTGGAACCCAAAAATACTCTTGCTCTTTTGAGGAGCAATGCACTGTGCAAACATGGTGAGAAAGTAAAAATACTCAATAGAGTAATCAAAACGTACAAAAATTCATTCTCTACCATGCATAGTGAGTGGGATGAAGGTGAGATCCTCCAATAAGTCCTCCCATGAGAATCTACGCATAAAAATATGAAATAATAAGGGATACCTCCTCCCCTTGGAATATCTCATCCATAAGAACATGCTCCTATGTGACAGAATTGTAGGCCTTCAGAATAAGGCTCCATGACTCCTCCCTTTGACATTCCACATGCCAAAGCCATCCACCATCATGCTTCTATGTGGGAAGATCTCCTTTCGACATGGACATCTCTCATGATCCTCCAATACTGAAGGGTAGCCTCCTTGCACCATGAATGTTCCTTCCTTCTCTTCAGAAATATCATGAAAAGTATGGGAAGAATTTTTCCCATACTCTCCCAAGTGCAACCATAGCAACAACAACTTTTGTTGATGCCTCATCTCTCCCTCACACAAGCCATAGATTAAGGTCATGAAGGTTAGCGTATATGATTCCCCATGCCAACAAGTATTTTGCTACTCTATCATATCGGTGCCATGCCATCCAATTGATTTTTCTCTCCATACAAAGCTTCCTTTGAACAAAAACACATCATCAATACATGGAAGCAAGATACAATAAAAACTAGCTGCCAAATGACAACCAAAGAGTGAATCATGGTCCCTCTCATGGAACCAGTGTAGTGCATCCTTGGCCTGCATCAAAAAAAAAAATAACAAGTTCTTTGCCAGCCACTTGTTTGCTGCCATAGTCATCTCATAAGATGAAAACATGAAATTACAATATGGTGTCATTGATGCACACGAAGAGACATATGGCTTCCCCCACAGCTCATCAAAAATATAGCCAAGATAAATGCTACAAGTCGCTGCAAGTACATCATCATATAATATGCAAGAAGAAATATTTCTTCTTGTTACATCATGCTACTCAAATAAAGGAAAGAAGTAAAATACGAAACATGAAATGATACCTCCTTCATTCTGTAATTGAGGTCTTGAGCTGAAATGGCTCAACTGGAAATTCTCCCTCACTCCCAATGAGTAGGAAGGTAGCTGTTGCATCCTCTGTATCACCATCCGGGCTATGCATCTCTCCATATGATGATATATGTCATCCTGGATGCCCCCCGAATTGAAATCCTCCATCAATTGGAAATATGCATCAAAGTGCATAGAAGAGAAGTCCTCATGTGCTGCATGTAGCAGCTTCTCCTTGAGACAAGAATATCTAGTCAAGAAGATCCTGCCATAGGAATAGACGACCACATTATCCACCATGTATCTATCATCTCCGACTGGGTCATCAAGAATCATGCATGCACCAAGATCCTTGGAGTGATCTACAAAAAGCTGAGATCTACGACAATGATCAATCCTCCTCAGTGATAGTGTTAGTGATCTAGCATGTGAAGCTCCACTCATGTTGTTGCCTTCTACTTTGACATCCCCCATGCCAACGTTTTCCTCCAAACTCTTCACCTCTCCAAAACTCAAGAGTGGTGAACCCAAAGACAAGATATCTCTCATCAACTGAAGATCAGGTGGCCTCCCAGGTGGAATGCCTCCATGAAGTGAGACATCAATTTCAAGAGTAGACTTCATAGTTGATTGGGAAATCTTTCCCCTGCTTCTACAATGAAAATACGTCTGCCTCTTCCTTGCATTGGCTTTTTGAAATAGAGAAGGTTGTATTCTTGTCATCAATTGATGCTGCTCTTCCTCCTTTCCTCCCTCTTCTAGTTGCAATGCTGCACAATCATGCTGCTCACTGATTATGCTTGGACCTCTATGTATGAGATCCTCGGAAACTTCTTGCAAAGATGAAAGAATCCCTCTCATTGGAGCATGTGATCCTCTTCCCTCTGCATGAGGCACTGGATGTGCTCTAGATGTGATAACGTTGTTTCCCTCTTCTTCATCAATGTGTGTGGGCAACATCTCAACAATTGGATCCCTTTGTGAAAAATTGATCCCCATGCCCTCTTGTTCAAGAATATGAACTGTAGGTTTTGCTTCCGGAAAAGTGTAATTCAAGACATCAGCTCTTCTCATGGTTTTCTGAAATGGATTTTCCTCCATCACATGCAAGGTTTTTGTTTTGTCAAGTTTTCCTTGCTAATGTGTCTTAGGAATTTTTTCACCAAACCTCTCCACCAATGCTTTTATGGATCTTACATAAGAGAAAGTATTGGCATTTTTTAAGGAATAAAATTCAAAAACCCACCATGCATGAGCCTTACCTCTAAAATGTAGCACTGCAACTCTGATAGCTTCATCTCCAGAAATATGGTGTAGCTGAAAATAGGAGTTTAGCTCCTTCACCCAAGCTCCAACTGAACATGTGGGTGATCCAGAAAAAGTAGATAGAAGAAATCTATCTACATTCTGCTGTTACCTCTTCTCCATCTGGATCTTGAAAAACTATTAGAAATTAGTATGATCTCTAAACCTCTCAGTTTGAGATTTATACTCCCACAACAAATCACTAAGAGTTCTCCTCTTAGGCATTATTCCTTGTAATGTTCCAAATCTGGAAATTTCTACAACATCGGGAATATCTTAAGATATTCCAATTCCTTCTTCAGTGAGGCATCACAAGTCCATTTCAGAGATTTAATTTTTGGCATTTACAGGATATGTCTCCTTCCAAATAAGGGAGAGATCCTGAGGCTAGCTGGCCCTTCACAGACTCTGCCTATGGATATGAAATATTCCACCTCGGGAATTTCTGCTATAGGGTCCTTGAGGACGTTGTATAAGGAAGCTACTGTAAAAATAGGACAAACCACTATGGGGATGCCCTAGAAAACACAACATAAAGCTACTATGCAGGAAATGAGCTCAAAGAAATAACTCTAGATGGGTTATACAGATCTTCCCAATCTAGGTCTCTATAACAATGCTCAATGAAAGAGCTTAGAACAATATAAGACATAATGAGGAACTCTGCAATTCTGAATACATCGTGTGAGGGAAAATTCTACAACCATCCTTATTTTATGATATCAGAAATAAAATACAAGAAATATCATGAGGGTCAAGCCACTCAAGCTTTAGGAACCAACCTCCAATGATTACACAACAAAGTACATGAGTTGCTGCAACTCCACAAAATGCCGGAGAGTAGTGGCTGCACTATCTCTAGGAAGGTATGAGCTTCCGAATATGAATGAAATGTAAATGTGGCTGAATTAATACAAAGAATATCCCAATAACAAAATAATGGGCTGAAATACTAGATTTCTAGCCAATCTAGGAGAGATTGCTAGAAATGCCGGAGAATACAAAATGTGACAATATGAGTTGTCACTACAACTAAAATAAAATATGAATGAGGTCATGGAAGATATAAAATGTGTTTTCCCTCCTCTGATAATGTCTCTAAGAAAAATGGCAGATCCCTTTGTCTCAAAACACACTCCTGATGAGCCCAATGAACCCCTCTTTCGCTGCCTCCATAAAATAACGCAGTTTCCTCCATGGATTGCACAGTTGGAGATGATGGAATGTCGGCCAAGTGCAAAATATCCAATATGAAGCCCGAGAATCCTCCTTGCAGCTCCACCAATGAGTATATCACTCCTCCACTGAAGAAAATAAGTCAATAAATACTCCATGAGTTCCTCTCTTGCTGCCCCCAGCAACACAACGTCCTCTCTGTTGTAGAGCTAACGATGTACATGATGGTAGTAGTTACGGCCAATGCCATATTGAGGAAAATGCAGCTCAATCCTCATCCTTCCTTGAGGAAGAGGAAGGGATTCCCGATCGGGAACACCCTAGTGCCCGAGGGCACCATCACCCTCCTAAACAACCCAGGGATGCAAGCCTCTTCAGACCCTATTCGAAAATCTATCTCCAAAAAATGATACAAATGGGATGCCATCTCCTCCTTATAAATAAAGGGAACTCTTCTCCACCATGGTCCCACCAATTAGGGTTTTCACCCTCATGTGAGTGTCTTCCATCCAAAACTGTGTAGCTTCTCTAGGAAGCCTCTCCACCTTGGGCAGCACTATTGAATTTAGTCAAAGGTGACTAAATCAAGTGATCTGGGTTCCATTCACACCCTTAGGTGTTTATATCAGCTTCTTTATTCTTCTCTTTTTCACACAAGGAGTGTTGTTTCTTCATCAAAAGAGGGTTAAGGTGTCTCCTTACCCATTTTATTAAACAAAAATAAAATGTGCACCTATAATGTTCCTTTTATCTTGAGGCTAAAAATTGGGAACATTACAGTCCTCCCCTCCCACATGTTTCTTGTCCTCAAGAAACTGCATAGAGAGAAAAAAAATTCTCCTCCTTTCTTCTCTTATGGCCTCCTCATCAACAAGCTTTACCACTTCTCAAAATATGCTGCAATAAACCTGTCCTTCAATGCTCTCTCCCAAGTATGCAAGCTGAAAATGATGCTCCTCATGGAAAGATAGAAGGTGTAGTGGAATCCTTCTTGTTGTTGTATGGCCTCCTTAATGTAGGAGTGATGATAATCATGGGAAAATTTTGCTCCCAATGATGACCCTCTCATTCATGCTATCATCCAAATGAAAATCTCATCCCAAATTTCTGCAATGTATTGGAGATGAATGGAGAGTTGTTTTGGTTTCTCATGATGGCCCTCTCTCAATTTGTGGTGTGCATGGGGATGCTTCTGTTCTTGGGATGAAATGGTATGGCCTCCAAGAATGGCCCAAGCCACCCCATCAAGAAAATTATCCATGAAATGCATCCTCAAATTCTCCAAGTGGTCGCTTCCACAAGAAGAGCAAGTAGCAATGTGGCATTCATGGTTTTCCCATGGTGTCTCCTTCAAAATGAAGCATGTATAATAGGAAGAATCATGATCCCAATGGGCTATACATCCAATAATCTCCAAATAATGCTCCTCATGAGTGTACAAACATCAAAAATGCAAGGAGAACTACACAATAAGAGAAAGTTGTCAAATGACAAATGGAGAGTGGTTCAAAGTTCCACTCATGGAACCTGCGCAGTGCCTCCTGGCCTACCTCAAAATCACAAATAACAAGTGCTTTACTAGCCACTTGATTTCTACAACAACATCTCATCATAAGATAAAAAAATGAAATCACAATTTGGTGCCAATGGTGCACACCAAGGAATATGTGGCTTCCCCCACAACCCATCATAACAATAGCCAAAATCAAGGCTACAAGTAGCTGCAAGTACATCATGTCAAATGAAATAAGGGATAATCCTTCTTGGGATAATGTTTTGCTCATATGAAATAAAGAGGTACAAAATATAATGGGAAATTATACCTCCTCTACCATGTACTTGAGACCTTGAGCTGAAATGTCTCATCTGAATGCTCTCCCTCTCCTCCAATGGGTAAGGGGATGGTTGTGCCAGCCTCTCTAAAATCATTTGGGCTATGCATCTGTCCATATGCTGATGAAGATCATACTAAATTCCCTCCCAAATGAACTCCTCTAGCAAAGCAGAATTTGCATCCAAGTGCATGGCTAGAAAGTCCTCGTGTGTTGCATGCAATAGTTTCTCCTTGTGACTAGAAACTCTATTCAGGAAGATCCTGCCATAACAATATATGACCATATCATCCAGCATGTATCTATCATCTCCATCCTGGTCATCAAGAATCATGCATGCACCAAGATCCTGGGAATACGAAACCAAAAGCTGAGTCCTCCAACCTGGATCAATCCTCCACATAGACAGCGTTGGTAATCTGCAATGTGATGCTCCCCTCATGCTGCTGCCTACTACTTTGACATCCCCCATGCAAAATTAATCCTCCAAGTTTCTCCCATGCCCACCATGCAGCTGCTCATGCTTAAATAGAAATGATGCTCTTTGAAAATGAGCCTCCCATGAGAGACTATCACCTCCAAAGAATCTCTCGATCCTGGCCAATGTAAGCATGAGTGGCCTCCATCTACTCCAATTCATGAAAGAGTCCCTCCTCAAAGGAATTATTCTCTCTCTCACCAAAACTAGGGAGCAGTCATCCTACATCGTGAATATGCTATCCTCCATCTCTGCAGCAACTCTATCAGCAGTTAAACTGATGAGAGTGGGTGGTACTGAAAATGAGAGAGTGTATCCCTCCTCCTTGAGCTTATCCCAAACTCTCTACATTGAGTTGGATTCCTCTAATGTCTCCACCTCTCCAGAATCTAAGAGTGGTGAACCAAATAGCATGATGCCTCTCATCAACTCTAAATCAAGTGGCCTCCTGAGTGGAATTCCTCCAAAAGTGAGACATCAAGATAGGAAGTGGACTGTATATATGAGAGGAATGAAAGGTTCCTCTTTCTCTACTATGCAATGTAGCCCCTCTCCTATGTGAAGAGAATCTCCGAAATAGATAAGGGTGAATGCCCATCATCCCTTCATGATGATCCTTCTACTCTTCTTCTTCCAATGGTGCAGCGTTGTAGGTTCTTCTATGCACCTCCTCTCTACCAACATGTGAGTGTATCTCCTCCTTAATGACAGGCCTTGGATCTTGGCCTTTCTTTGAGAGAAATATCTCTACACCCTCAAAAATGGAAGAGTTCCCTTCATACAATGGGGGTCTTTCCTCTAGCAAGCCATCCTCCTGATTTTCTCTCCCTCTAGAAAGATGGAATGATCATTGTTTCATGGTCCCCTTCCATGCATGAAAAGTGTTTGAATTTTTGTCACAGCATGTTGCACATTGGTTTTCATCAATCCCCTTTGCAAAAATCTTTGTGACTTCAACATATGATCTCTAATTTTCATGAAAACATGAAATATAATTCTGAAACCAATCATTTTGAATCATACCACTGAGTTGTAGCGTTGCTCCTCCGAAGGCCTCAACTTTTTCCTTCCATCCTTCTCACAATAGCTATGGGCAATGTACTGCGCTGTGGATCTGGATGTGTGGCTGAATGCACACACCCATCATGATAGTAACTAAGATTTGTCCCATCAACAAAATCTCTCAGAGAATCTTCCCACTTTTCCCTTTCATCAAGATTTTCAATGATCTTCTCAATGGTCTGGAAAAGAAGAAGGGAGACATCCTCTTCCGTCATTCCTTTTCCCTTGTTTCCTCTGTAAATCTCCTCTCCTTGAAAAGAAGCTCCTCTTTCTGGTGGCATTAAATATTTTTCACAGGCTGAGCCAAGATTGATGCCTTGATACCACTATAATGTTCCAAATATGGAAATTTCTGCTCCATCCGGATTTTCTTAAGATATTCCAATTCCTTCTTTAGTGAGGTATCACAAGTCGATTTTAGAGATTTATTGTTGGGGAATTTACAGGATATGTCTCCTTCGAGAGATGGGAGAGATCCTGAGGCTAGCTGGCCCTTCATAGACTCTGCCTAGCGATATGCAATATTCCACCTCGGGAATTTCTGCTATAGGGTCCTTGAGGAAGTTGTAGAAGGAAGCTGCTGTAAAAATAGGACAAAAAACTTCTAGGATTCCTTATAACAAACAACATACAGCTCCTATGAAGGAAATGAGCTCAAAGAAATAACTCTAGATGGGTTATACAGATCTCCCCAATCTAGGTCTCTATAACAATGCTCAATGAAAGAGCTTATAGCAATATAAGACATAATCAGGAACTCTACAATTCTAAATACATCATGAGAGGTAAAATTCTACAACCATCATTATACAAGAAATATCATGAAGGTCAAGCCACTCAAGCTTTAGGAACCAACCTCCAATGGTTACACAACAAAGTACATAAGTTGCTGCAACTCCACAAAATGCCGGAGAGAAATGAATGCATTGTATCTATGAAGGTATGAGCTGCTGAATATGAATGAAATGTACATGTGGCTGAAGGAATACAAATAATATCCCAATAAAAAAATAATGGGCTGAAATACTAGATTTCTAGCCAATTTAGGAGAGATTGCTAGAAATTCCAGAGAATACAAAATGCCACAATCTGAGTCGTCACTGCAACTGAAATGAAATATGAATGAGGCCATGGAAGATCTGAAATGTGATTTCCCTCCTCTGATAATGTCTCTAAGAAAAAGGGTTGATCCATTTTTCTCAAAACACACTCCTGATGAGCCCAATGAACCCCTCTCTCATTGCCTCCATAAAATAACGCAGTTTCCTCCATGGACTACATAGTGGGAGATGATGGAATGTTTTCCAAGTGCCAAAGATCTAATATGAAGCCCGCGAATCCTCCTTGCAGATCCTCCAATGAGTAGATCACTCCTCCACTGAAGAAAACAAGTCAAGAAAGACTCCATGAGTTCCTCTATTGCTACCCCCAGCAACACAACGTCCTCTCTGATGCAGAGCTAACATTGTAGATGATGGTAGTAACTGTGGCCAATTGTGATGAGGAATGCACACCTCTCACACCTCCATCCTTCCTTGAGGAAGAGGAATGGATTCCCGACCAAGAACAGTCATGCACGTAGGAAATGAATACCCCGCTAAACAAATTTCTAGATGCAAGCCTGGCAGACCACAAATCACAAACCCGATACAAATGGGTTGCCATCTCCTCCTGGCAGTTAAAGGAAACTTCTGTCCACAATCCCAACTAATAGGGTTTCCACCCACATGTGAGTTCTCCAAAACTGCGTAGCTTCTCTAGGAAGCCTCTCCTCCTTGGGCAGCGTTGTTTACTTTAGTCAAAAGTGACTAAATCAAGTCATCAGGGTTCCATTCACACCCTTAGGTGTTTATAACAGCTACTTTATTCTTCTCCTTTTCACACAAGGAGTGTTGTTTCTTCATCAAAAGAGGGTTAAGGTGTCTCCTTACCCATTTTATTAAACAAAAATAAAATGTGCAACTATAATATTCCTTTTAGCTTGAGGCTAAAAATTGGGAACATTATAGGAATTCCTCTTAAGAATTATTCCTCCTCCCATCCATCTCAAGATAGCTCTGGGAATCTGACTGCATTGTGCATTAGGGAGTGCAGCTACATTATCACACTCACCATGTGAAAATCTAGGTTCATCTCTAGAATCAACCTCCTTTGGAGATTTCATCTCTAATCTTATTTTCTTCAGCTCTCCTTGAAATCTATTCATAGATTTTGGAAGAAGCTTTGTGAGTTTGTATTCCTTTCTCTATACACATACTAAATCATTCTAAATTTTTTTCCATCTCTTCTTCTTCTGATAGATGGATCTCACAGGCAGAGCCAAAGATCATGCTTTGATACCACTGTAATATCCCTTTTTCAGGATTTCTCATAAATCATGCATCAAAAACGCATTTCCAGAAAAAAATGTAATAAAATAATGAAATATACTCTTGTATCCCATATATTAATCAACATAAACTCTAAATCGAAGAATAGAGAAGAAAAAAATCAAACTAGGTGGGCTAGACAGACCTCCCACACTAGTGTAGCTAAAAATGGTGAAAAACACCAAGACTACAGAATGTCGGAGTAACTGCTAAAGGGAATGCACAGTCTAAGAGAGGTTTTAAACATAAAAATATGGGAGAAAAATATATCTACTCATATATTGATAAATAATGATGAAGAACATAGATCTAGTCTCCTCATAAAAAATACAAGATAACTCGGCAAGGGTTTCTTGTCAAATTCTCTGCAAACAAATGTGATCTTCATAAAATAACTGAATAATCACAAAAAACTGAAGCATAAGTGTATAAAAGGCTGAAATATGTCTTATATGATATATATCCCTCAATGGCTTTCTCCCATTAAATTTTTAACCTCTCAATCACAAGGAAACTCAACAATGGAGCCACCAAACCATGCAATGAGCACTGCCTCTAAAATAACGCACTCCCTAGCAGAAAAAATGTTGGGAGGGTAAGAGAAATGTGTGGTATGATACCAAAGATCTGAAATAAATCTAGGAGCTCTCCAAATAGATCTCTCAAGTGAAGGAAACCATCCTCCAATGAGAAACTAGCTCAGAAGCCGGGATTCCAATCCCTTCCACTATTGCACCCAACAACACTACACAATCTTTGAAAAAGTTGTGATGATGAAGATGGATGAAGCTTGGCCTAAAAACCTGATGTGGAATTATGAATACAAACTCTTCCAATGATCTCCTCAAAGGAAAGAGGTGGGATTCTCACCGGGGAACACCCAGTTCTAAACAACACTGCAGCTTTTCTAAGCAGCAAAGCAACAATAATTCTTGGCAGCCAAGAATAAAAATAATCTACAACATAATCAATAATGTTGCCATCCTCTTCCTTATATAATATGTGATTTTTCTTTCCCTTGGCCCCACTCACTTAGGTTACTTCTAACCCAAGTTACATTTCCATACAAAATTGCGTTATCCATCCTAGGATTCCTCCTCCACTAAAATTGTGCTGTTGACTTTGTCAAAGCAGCTCCATTTTCTCTTTTTTCACAAATGGAGGTGTTTTATTAAGCTAGAAATAATATCTCCTTTCACAGTTGGAGTGTTTTTATCCTCCTTAGGAGACTTATGGGCTTTTCTACCCATTTATTTACCGGCTATAGCTGTTGCTAACTCTAATGTTCCATTTAGCTTGGAGGCTAAAATTTTGGAACATTACAACCCGCAATAAATTCCGCCAACCTGTAATCTGGATTAGTTTAATTTTAATCACAGGATTATGGGTGTTTAAAATTATTTTAAGATCAAGTGCATTTTGTGAGCTAATGAATAAGATTAGTGGCTAAGCCACATTTTAGTGGTTAATTAAACCCACACAGTTTTTACCGCTGGTTCTATCTGGCCGTTATGGTTGACAACTCCACGGACATGTGACCGGTGACATTAATGTTTTACGATTATAGTTTTCAGGCATAGGCCTTTGGTTTTGAGCACCTAGGCCATATGGTCGAGGCTAGACCTATTTCTTTTTCTTCTGTTTTCAATTTCAAACAACAAATATGTATGGGAACCGTAACATGTTAACAAGTAACCCTTTGGCGGGCCAGTCAGGCCTTTGCATTGGTAGGCGGTCGACCTGGGTTCGAGTCCTACAAAGTTGAAATAATTTTGGCACACCAAATATCCTTCAGCCCGAGGCCACATGGTGGCCTTCGAGCTTGCCACACGGAACCCTCTGATTGGTCAAAATTATGATAAGTCAAACCAACTTCGAATCCAATTCTGCCACTTATCATCAAATAATTCGACCATGTGGAATATTTTGAGGAATATTATTTTTTTAATTTTTCAAAATTTTATATAGTCAAACTTGTTCAACTCATTTTTGGAGTTTACTGGGATTTTCAAACCTTCATAACTTCTACATACGACCTTGGTTTTTAGAATAGTTCACGATGCCAGAATCACAACGACGATACCTTTCCAGTCATTTATATTGCAACCACTTTTAAGAACTTTCATTTTTGAGATTTTTTCATAACTTGGACATGATCTTCTTATCAACACATTCAGCTAGAATCAACACTTCATTCTATGCAATAAAAATTCAACGATATCCAGGACCAATAAACAACGATTTCTCATCCTTGTATATTCCAAATCCCTTCTTGTGTTAGGTGTTATATGCCTGCAATATTGTCTCTTTATTTTATTACATTTCAAACATTACAGGTATGACCTAGAGAGGGCTACAGTCCTAAATGAGAGTCAGTAGTAGGTATCTCTTTTTGTCACAACTTGGAATCACCTTTACCTAATGATCAAACAAGCAAGGCAATATATAAATCTAATCATAACTAGTGTGTCTATGTTTCCCTAATAAATATAGGTGTGACTATGGTACTATCATAGAAACCAGATGATTATATATTAATAACAAAAGACATGAGGACATGTTCAATATTCGTATATTATGGGAATTACTGTATCGTCATATTAGTAGTAACAACAATGTAATCTCTAGTTTATCTTACATGGTAGTTACCAATCATTGCAATTAATTTACCTAAGCATGGATATACCATAATAGAAACACAAAGATTATAAAATCTGTATACCTTATTAGCTCTATGCTTTAAGTGGTTCCAATACAGGCTAAAATCCCATTACTAATAGAGACACATCATATAACAGTTAAGTAATCACACAAATAAAATCAATGGTCTTAATTTACCTATATATGAAATTGTAGATATGGAAACACATCTTATAATGAGTAGACGCTAACAAAGGTATTGAAAAACATATATAAAGTAACATGTTGGATCTGTTATTATCATAATTTACGTGTCTACTTATTATTGGAATTGAACAAGGTATCCAGATAGAGTGAAAGGGGTTTGGTGTATCACTAGCTCTTATTGATATGATCTTCATTCCCTGGGAAACACGATTGGTGGAATAGGTGTATAAAATATTATATATATATATATATATATATATATATATAGATAGATAGATAGGTACTAAATCATGAGGAGTCAATAGCTATCACTTAACTACTAGTAATCCTGAGTGCTATGAGCCCAAACGTATCATGTATTATGGAATAGGAAACTTCTTCTGAAAGAATACGATAGATATAACCAATGGAAATACTACATTACCTTAATATATACTGGTAATATAAGAAAAGGTAGGTTATATTTGTTTGATTACTATAATGTTATGATTCAAATTAGGTTTGATTATTAAAAATACAATAAGGGTAACAACATCATGATACTGATAAGGTTGAATAACCATGATTTCTAGTTTGAGTCTATAGCTTGTTCCACTAATTGAAGGTAAGCATATAAGTAGTATTGACTCTATATGAATTACAAACAACCTATTTTAACAGGTCATACTTATTCCCCTTTGTTCATATTTTGAACCCAGTTAATCATAGACTTTGACTCACGGTTTTCTATGTATTAGGAGTACAACACCTTATGTTCATCTTATATATGGGTTTAGTACTAGTTAATCAAACAAATCTAAGTATTATATTGAGATAGGATGATGACACAAGGAATAATCCATATCGATAAGATAAATACTATAGGTGGTTGTGATATATCAATAATAGTAGCTAGCATTGTGCTCATATTAGATCTTAGTGGACCAAAAATTACACTCAGCCATATTGAAAATCGTTGGAACCAGTAACATGATATGTTTGGCTTATGAACATATGGTATTAAATTATTTTTAAAAGGATGATGTTTACTTTACATAACAACCATAATGAGTAGCGCGTTGAATATGGAGCTAGATACAACTCTTAAAATATGTGCAATTCATCACAGTAATCAATAGGATTGAATCAACTAGCTTAGTAATGTTTCTCACTAATATGGAAACAACTGTAATTACACTATCACTCAATGTGTTATCCTAATCAACGAGCTTAAGATAGTAATGAGTACACACCTAACCTATATATGTAGCCTTGTATTCACTATTAAAGATACATGGTATTCAAAATATGAGATTTATTGCATATCATATCTTCATATATTGAGATTTAAATAACAGCCAAGAAGTCTAGCATAAATTCATATATATTAGGCCTAGCATAGCTTCATATGATGTACTAGGGAGATGTATTAGAAAATATTTCCATGTTCTAGGGAGATGTACTATAAAATTATTTTCAACACTTCCTGTAGGTGGTGGAAAATCATTTTCGAGTGCCTACAGGACCATTGGAAATCATTTTCCAGCACCTATATTACTTTGAGAAACGTGGTCAAGTAAAACTTTAAAACATGTTCAAGTAAGAAAGGAGTCAAAATTATTCAAAAATGGCCAAGGAAAACATTAAAAATTTGAATATGATTATTATACATGGATATCATCATTATGGTCAATTAAAACATTGGATAAAATTACATTTTTGGAAAAGGTAAAAGGTAAAAGGTAAAAAATTAAAAGGTAAAACGTAAAAGGTAACAAGGCGACGGTAAGAAGGAAATGGTGTGAATGTCTTAATGAGGTAATAATAAAGTGGTGTATTGGTAAAAATTTACAAAGCACTGGAGCATCGAAATGCTAACCTACAACAAACAACGTTTACTAGCTCATTCTAAGAATGTGGTAACATTATAAACGTAAGGAGAACAATTGTTAGATGATATGAATTAAACACTAACACATGAATTTAGTTCCTTTTATTTGACAGTGGTTGATACACTCTTGCGATGGGTTTTATTCAATTCATATTTATGACTTAAGCCTACAATTTCATGGGCTTGGTGCATGAGGTCATGTTTCCATGTGATCTTGCTCCCAAATCTACTAACACGACTTGTTATTCCTTCTCTTCATATAACTTTCTCTTCTTCCAGCATATAGAGAATGCATTCACATGTATGTATACTTAGTTTAAATTCATTTTCATTGATGTGTTAAGTAATTTCGAATAGTCCATATCTCAACAGATTCAAATTTTTGGTTTCCCCTACATTCACTCTTTGTTGAGATAAAGTAGAATCACGTCTCCAATACAGGGTTTGTGATAAATCCTATGTTGTTCATGGTGAAGTTTGTACTTTTCTTGACTCTTCTCAATTTTATAATGTACTATCATATGAATCTTTTAGATCCTGTATATGAACCTCTTCGCCTTATTTTCTTCCTCATGCACCCCTTACTAATTATCCTTCCTCTTCCAATAGAAAACATCAAATAGTGCATGTGGAAAATCACCATAACATTAATAAAAATGATATTTCTAGAGGGTTTTTTACTGTGATAGGAAGCTTGAGATAGTAGGTCCGACTTGAGATAAATAAGGTTGGTCCTAATCTTGTCTAAGTTGAACAAGAAAAAACCTATTTCTAGATAGGCCTCTATGCTTTTTAGTATACCCTATATAGATTTTAAAGTAAACTATTTTCCCAAGGGATCATCACTTCTTCACAACATTCAAGTTAAGTCACCAACCTATGAAATAGTTAAAGGTCAACATTTGCTGAACGTTGGAGGGCCAAAAAATATTTCTCTTCATGAAATAAAACACATAAACATGAATACCACAATTGCAATATTAGTCTGAGGTAAATACTAGTACATAGAATAAAAAAACCACATAAAGGTATGAACCTACCAAATATGTGAATGGATTGAAATGGATTATCCCTAATATACAATGGGTCTCGAACATTATATCCATTTATCCATTAGGCCTTTAGTGGATGTTCCACAATTTTTTATAGCTTCTCTTAGAGACATAATTTTTGTCTACTCACAAAACTAACAAGTTTAATCTTGTAAAACATGGCGAGAGGAAAAAGTAAAACATGAAAAATGAAGAAAAGGAATTTCTAAAACCATTTATGCAGTAGGAGATTCAATATTCCATAATTTAATTCATCTTTCAGCACATTATTTTAACATTCATGGCAAAAAATTTCAAACATACATAAATAATAAGATTCTCTGAATTTTATAAGAGGTCCATCTAAATAAAAAGATGAAATCTAGGCAACTGGTTGAGAGTGAGGGATTTCAACCCAACCATAGGTAGTCCACTATGGAAACCACCCCCTAATTTGGCTATGAGGCCACGAGGGAAAAGTAGAAAATAAAAATATGATTTAAAGACTAGGCAATTGCAAGGGCAGTTAATTTATGATTCAAGGATATAAAAAATGTGTTCTACAGGAAATACTAGGAAGCATATATTAATAATGGAATGCCATCTCAAGTTGGCATACGTAATTTATTTGAATTAAGCCAAAAAAATTAGACTCAGTGTGGGATAATTAAACCAGCTTCCGTTTTTATGGAAAAGTTTTACCATTTCCTTCTTTTAGTTGTAGATAGATTGAACCAAGAAAGAAGTCTCATATTTGCATAATCTATAATATTTCTTGAAACTGAGAAACACAAAAGTATTATTACTAATAATTTTGGTCATGGAGGAAACATTGGAAGTGGCAAATATGGTTTTGGTGCTAATCATGGAATTATGGAAAGTGATGACCATGCAAAGGCATGATTTATTAGCCAAGTTGGGAAACAAGGTATTGGGTTGAAAATAATTTAATGCAAATGTATTGAGTTTTGGGGTAATTTATGAGTTCATGGATAAAAAATATTTCAACAGTTTTGATCAAAAAACACATCCTAAGTATCCTAATTTTTACAATGAGAAGCATAGTATTCTATGTAATGAATTAAAACCTTTATACCTCATGTAAAACAAATATTGTGTATTTATGACGAGAACAATTTTTTTGATAAGAAAGTATTTTGTTATTTGAAAGAAATGGGGCTAATATAGTTAATATGTTTAGACACGTCATGGGATTTCTACATAACAAGGGTTCTATTATTTTTTATCCTCACAACTAGTGGAATTTATTCATGTGTGGGCTTAACTTCTCCTACAAAATAGTTCCCCAACTTGAGAGAGAGATTGATATTTGTGGCCCAATACTTGGATGATTGATCTAAAATTTATATTGGTAAATTTATTTGGTTCTCATGTTGGATGATTTGGTGCACCCTTAGCCCATTCATGATTATTTTTGGGTCAAACGTGTAACCATTTTCTATGAGAGAGTCCCCCACAAAGATGGTAGAAGGAATAGTTTGAGATAGTTCTTCCATTTATTGAAAAAATAAATTTACATAAACTAGTAGGTTCATCTTTAAATACATTCTTATGTTCTTATATTGAAATATTCCATGCAAATCAAGTGTCAATGTTGAATGATTTCAAAATTGTTCTCAAGCCCACTATTCTTCAACTTGGGAAGTTAAACATTCAAGAATGGATCGCTACCTCTATTTGGTAATATGATCATGTTTTACGCCTATTACTCTACTTTTATGACTTTTTTTTATGACTGTGTAATGTGTATGCCTATGTTTTATGAGTGACCTTCAATATTATTGTATGCTTATATGATTGTGTGACAGATGGGAAAAATTAGACACATAAAACGTTATGAGTTGGATAGAGAAACATTGTTCTAGGTTTATGGTGCTGAGGAATTCCCATGTTTTAGAGAAGCATGCTATGAGCCCATAATTAAGCTATTCACTGGGAATAAAGTTAAACTCTCTTATAATTTCATTGATACTTTCGTTGGTACCAATGCTAAGGTTTAGGGGCTAGCATTTCCTGTAACAGAGGAAAGAATTGCAAAAGAAACCAACATACTAGCTAAGGGAGAGAGGTGGTTCAAAACCAAGCTAGTACATGGGGTAAACCTAAATGTTTTCCTAAAAGACAATTATCATGACCCTTGCTAGAGCATGGGGGTCCATTGTGACATTTTAAAACCGGAGTGGGTTAAACCAATGCGACAGATTCAAATTTCTCTGACATGTGATGGTCGATTCTCTAATGTCTTTTCATATCACATGATATTTATGGCACACATGGATGCTTTCAATAGGATGAATCTCCCTTATTTCTTGAATTAAAGCTTAATTAAAATTGCAACATGTGCGAGAAAAAGGAAGGTTTTATATCCCCATGATGTATACCACCACAACCTCAATAAAATATTGTACATGCATGCATTAAATAAGAAAAAAAATAGTTGAGGAAGAGGGTAATGAGATAGCCACTTCCTAGAAAACATTAGAAGGAAAGGGCTCTAGCTACAAAGGTTGAGAGTAGTCACCAAGTTTCTGCAAAATCCATAGAAGACCCTAACGAGATGAAAATCCCTAGGGTAAATACCAGGAGGAGTAGAGCAGAACAGATAAAAGTACAAGAAAGAAAGAAATATGCAACCATTGGAGAAACTGGAAAGAAGGGTGACTACCTTGGAGAATTTCATCGTTAAACCGAACACTCTAGGAGGCCCCAAAAAAGTCCCACAAACAAAATGAGCTTGGGGTTGAAAGCTAAACTAAGTCCCAAGCTAAAAGGATTGATTTTAATTATTTATGAGAAACAGCAAGTGTCTTCTAGAGATGAGCATGGGCTTCCAGTATAATATGAACGAAAACCTAAAAATGTTCCCAAAAGCTTGCAGAAAAAGGCTAGACGAATAAGCAGGGAACTGGTCAAGAAGGACAACCTAAAAAACCTCACAAAGGCAGCACAAGTTGTTGAAAACTAAAACATGGGGATCTTGGAGTTTTGTAACCCTAAGGTTTTTGGAAAACTAAACTTCGTACTTATGTCCTAATATAACTTAAAATACTATTTTTTGTTGGAAATATTGTCATTGATGGTAAAGGAGAAGAAAGGGAGCAACACCTGAACTATCACTAAGGCAAAATAACAAAGAAGAACCAGCAATAAGACAAAGGAGACAGACAAGGGGCAAAGGCAGCAAGGTAGACAAGGAATAGAGGCAGTGGATAAAGCAGAGGCAGTGAATAGAAGAAGAGACAGCGAGGGTAGAAAATAGAGGCAAGGAATTGAAGCAGAGGTAGAAAAGAAGCATAGAGGCAGCGGAGGAGAGAACAACACACTTAGAATATAGAATAAGCTCAGGAAGGAACAATGCACACAGTAAAGAACAAGCTCAGGAGGAATAGCGGGGAGAAACGGGTGTCACAGAGTGGAACAGTGTAAGCAAATGGAAAATAGAATAAGGCAGAGAAGTCTTTGAAGAAATCCAAGTGAGGTGAATGAACGATCACGATTAGATCGCAACAGCAAAGGCAAGAGATGGATGGCTGAGATTAAAGCAGGCATAAGAGGCGAAGAAGAGCCACTTGAAGGAAATCAGACGGTGGAGATCTTATCACAAATATGAAATGGGAGAATGGATAGTCCTGATTTCATCGCATCCGACCATAATATTTTAGCGCACATCAAAATCGGCGGGTAGAGTAATGAAGAAGAGATGTGAAGTTGCGATTGTCGATATTGCGATGCGACCGCATATCGCAATCGACAAAACATAAAAGGAATTGGCAGGTGAACATCAGATATGCGATGGTGTGATATCCGTCTGATTTACAACAGTTAAGATCTAATAGTGTTCACATAGCGTGATGTATCGAGATTAGCAAGCTATGACACCCTGTGGGCCCGAGGTTATTATTTGAAGTCTGGGATTTAATATATGTTATAAGGTTCAATTATATGGTAAGTTGTGAACTGAAATCACATAGGTTAATTAATGTTAAAGTTGGTGAGAGTGCAATGAAATGTGATGACCGTCGGATTATTGTCTATGGAATGCGATAAGCTATCAGTTGTCCGATGAAATGAATGGATGGGTTGGTTGAATATGCTTTGGGACCCACATTAATGTGCAGTGGTTTATGTTTTAACCAAAATCAAACTTTGAACTAATGAAATAAAATGATAAGTGGGCTCGAGTACCTCAAGACTGGTGAATAAAGGTGAGTTAAATGATCCATCGGATCCACAGAACTCCATCACATTGGGGTAGAACAAGAGATGTGAGAGAGCGGACCATTGAACCTTTCAATTGCGATGGTGAGATTTAATAGCAACCGTCCAATCCCGATCAATCGCAACTGTTGGATCGTGAGTTGAGTGGGGCCATCCGAGGTTCATCGCATCAGCGAACATCGCATCGGAGTTATCGCATCGATATAATGGAAGAGCAAAGGAACGACAGTTTGAACATTGCGATTGCGATTGAGCGATTGAATCACAGCCATCAGATTTGATGAATGATGGACGGTTGATATGTGATTTGGCTGATAACTAGTGGGACCCTTCACTCATCGCATAGGTGGTGATCAGTGGCCGAAGGAACATCGGACCACTGAAGATTGTGATTGCGACAGTGCGATGGAATGTCAACTATCGGATTGGGAAAGTTAAATGAGGCAGAGTGCGATGACCGTTAGATCTGAAAGGTGGATGTGCATGTGGATACACCCGTTTTATGAAGAAAATACTAAGTGCAGGAAAAATACTTAGGTGTATAAAAAAAATATGAAGGCAACAGAAGGAGACTCGGGTAAGTGACCCGACATAGAGCAGAGGAGCAGGTGAAGGCTAATCGCAGTGGGCACGAGCAGATGAGTTGAATCGGGAAAAAGGTGATTATGCAAAACAATCACAATATAACAGCAGAAAGAAAAAAAAGACAGTGACAGTAGCAGAAAAGACAAATGCACAACAATCCAAGGGCCGAAAAGGGTTGAGTGAAATTGATTTATGTAGCTATAAATGTGAATGTAAATTATTTAAAATTATTTCTATTGTATGTTATGCAAAGGCAAGTCTCCGTAGGCAAAGAAATACCCCACTATAATATTGAAATGTATACATATTGTTATATTTTTCTGAATGTGCTAGGCAAGAAAACGAGAAGGTGGAAGGCAAAGAGTCATACCTATTCACTTCGAATTCCCTGTGGAATACAAACAGTCATGAGGTGAACTCTATAAATGATATCACATAGATATGCATATTGTAAGGCTAGAGAATGGAGAAAGGGGTCTGAGAAGTGTAAGGATAAGAAGGAGTAGATAGACAAGTTGTGAAGATCCAGAGATGATTTAGGGTAGATATGAAAGCTGGAGGACAGTAGTGAAGGAGGAAAATAGAGCTTATATACAGGTAAATCAGCATATGATTTTATTGTAATGTGAGGAAGTTGGTGCTTCCATATCAAGTTGTAGCTTGATAGATGTCAGTTGTAGCTAGCTGAGGTAGGAGCCTCTTGTAGGTTGTAGCCTGCAGAAAATAGATGGGAGTTGGAGCTTCCTTGCAAGTTGTAGCTTGCAGAATTGAGGTAGGAGCCTCCTGTAGGTTGGAGCCTACAGAAAATCAGTGGTGAGAGGGAGTTGGAGCTTGCCTTTGCATCACAACAATAATAAGATGTGGTTTTCTCCCTTATGGGTTTCCACTTATATCTATTTTCTATATGCATGATGATTATGTGTTGATACTCTGTATTTATTCTACTTAATACCTGCTGCTCACTCATTAAGATTGTTGTTCCATTTTATATTAAGTTGATCACAAAATGATGATGTGAATGAGTATAAAATAAAGTTTAATAAGAACATGACTGCATTAAACTGATTCACCCCCCCCCCTCTAGGTTTAACCAAGGGTTCAACAATTGGTATCAGAGCAGGTTCCTTCTATATCAATTTAACAACTGGAAGGAGATCGTAGGTCCCCAGGATGGCTAGTCTAGAAGGATGCTTAACAAATAAAGCCCCTTTGTTCACCGGTACAAATTATGCCTTCTGGAAAATAAGAATGAGGACGTACATAATGTCTCTAGGAATAGAAGTTTGGGCTGTTGTGGAATTGGGATATGCCCCAAAGGAGTCTGACTCAGAGAAAGATGCCAAACTAGATTTTGTAGCTAATGCAAAAGCCATGAATGCTCTCTTAAGTGGATTGTGTGAGGCAGAATTTATCAAAGTAATGCACAACAAGACTACCAAAGAAATATGGGATACATTAGAAAGCATCCATGAGGGAGACAAAAAGGTGAAGATAGCCAAACTACAAGTCTATAGAGCTTAGTTTGAAAATATAAAAATGAATGATGATGAAGACATTGCCAGCTTCTTCTTAAGGGTTGTAGAAATTGTGAATAACATGAAAGCCCTAGGAGAAACCATAAAAGAATGTGTAATTGTTCAAAAGATTCTAAGATCTTTACCATCCAGCCTTAACCCCGAGGTTTCTGACATAGAAGAAATAGCTAATTGGGAAACTCTGACCATGAACCAATTACTTGGAAACGTAACAGCCTATGAGACGAGACTGCCACAAAGGAAGTCAAATGTGACAGATGTAGCCTTTAAGACAGAAAAGAACAAAGAAGAAAAAAAAGATACATGCTCCTGCTCTGATGAAGAAGAGGCCAAATTTGTCATAAAATTGGATAGAGGCTCAGGAAAATATAAAGGTAAACTTCCATTTAAATGATTTAATTGTGGAAGAGTTGGGCACTATTCTTCTAAGTGTCCTCATAGGAAAACAAAGAATTAGACTCAATAAACAGAGAAAACCTAAACAAATAACTGGCAGAAAGGGAAAAGATTCAATAGAAAATCATTTTATGCTCAGCAAGACAGCAGTGCATCTGAAAGCTCAGATGAATCCTCCAATGAAGAGGGAACCTCTAAATTTGTATTGATGGCCAAGGAAGAGATTGAAGGATTCCTTTTAAAAGATGAGGAAGAAGGTGAAGATGATCTTGAGGGGGAGCTAAGAAGTGCCCTGGAGGAAATAGACAAACTTAAACTAAAGTGCAGAAAACAAAAATACATTCTCCTCAAATATGTAAGAGAAGAACAAAATTCATAAGAACTCATTCAGTTGAAAGTAGAGCTTGAAGAAGCCAAGAAGGTAGAAGACACTCTACTTAAGCAAATTGAGTATAAAATTCAGAAGCAAGAGAAATTGGAACAAGAAGTAGTATGCTTAAGAAGGGAATTAGAAAACTCCCAAAGGAAATTTTCAATGAACTCTTCTCAAATGACAAGCTCTGAACAGTTCAATAAAATTCTAAATTCTCAAAGATATCCCTTGATAAATATTGGGATAGGATATGAAGGAGAAACAAGTAAGTCCAAGGAAGAAGATTACAGAAATATCATTTTTGTTAAAGCTATTAAGGAAAATGAAGCAGCCCATAAGGTTCCTACAGAAGTAGAAGCCTACAATGATGTAAATAGAAACAAGAAGGAACCTCAAATGATAAAGAACGAAATAAATAAACAGTCAACTAAAAAAGGCTCATATACTCCTGAATATATAAAATTTGGAAGCTGTCAAAGGATATTCTCCCCCCCTATGAAAATGGTCACTTGTTATGCTTGCCACAAACTGGGACATATTGTTGCATATTGTCATAAAAGGAGAATCGATTCGAACGAGCAAAGGATGCAAAAAGTGAAAATACTAACTCAAGAAAACAAATAGGGAAGACAACCCTTCATCAGGTACGCTAATTGTTTTTATGGGTATTGTTTTTACTGTAAGGAGTTCGGCCATAAGGCCAAGGAGTGCAGAACAAATGGAAAAAGACTAATGTATGGAAACTCAAGGAGATGGATGAACAATGGAGAATTCACTCGTGTACATAATTCATTCAAAAAAATAATCAAATGCTTTGACTACCATCAAATCGGGCCCAAGTGTCACAAATGTCCTCTCAGAGAATGTGGTCCATCATCTCAGGGAAGGTACCAAAAAAAAGGATGCATGTAGTGGAAAAAGAAGTTGAATAAGTGTGACCTAGCTCTAATAACTCAAGATCAGAAAAACCAATGGTATTTGGACAATGGATGCTCAAAGAACATGATTGGAGATCGAAGCAAGCTTTTAACCTTTGATGAAAAGAAATCTAGGAATGTAACATTCGGTAATGATAAAGCAAGGAAAGTCAAAGGAAAAGGCTTAGTCAGTGTGGATAATGGAAAAGGAAAGGCCCAAGATGTACTATTTGTGCATGGGCTGAAATAAAATCTACTAAGTGTCAGTCAAATGTGTGATAAAGGTTGTGAGGTTATTTTTAGAGCCCAAGACTGTGAAGTAAGATCAAGCACCATAGGAAAGACCTTGATCAAAGGTATTTGAACAGAAAGTAATGTCTATATAGTGAAAGAAGAGAATGAAGCATGCCACCTAAGAAAACTTGATGAATCATGGTTATGGCACAGAAGATTGGGACACCTTAACTTTTACCACATCATCAGTCTGAGGAAGAAGAACACAGTCAGAGATATGCGAGTAATAAATAAGCCTTCAAATACCATATGCAAATCCTGCCAACTGGGCAAGCAGACTTGCACATCTTTCTAGACCAAAGAGAAATCATCTACAAGTAGGCCTCTTCAGCTTGTACACATGGACCTCTGTGGACCTTCAAGAACTAAAACACCAAGTGGAGAATCTTATTTCATGTTGATAATAGATGACTTTACTAGATTGACATGGGTTCATTTCTCAAATATAAATCTAAAGTGCTTGATAAATTCAAAATATTCAAGGCACTGGCAGAAAATCAAACAGGAGGCAAATTAAAGTGCATCAGATCAGACAGAGGAGGTGAATTCACAGACTGTGATTTTGCAGACCTATGCAATGAACATGGGATAAAACAAAAATTTACAATTGTCGGGACACCTCAACAGAATGGAGTGGAAAAGAGGAAAAATAGATCATTTCAATAGATTTCCAAAGCAATGATGCAAGAAAGTAGCATTCCCCAAACCTTCTTGGAAGAATCAGTACACACAGCTATTCACATTCTTAACAATGCTCATTTAAGACCAAACTGTGACAAGACTCTTTACGAATTATGGCATAGTAAACCAGCATCAATCAAGCACTTTAGAGTCTTTGGAAGAAAGTGTTTCATAAAAAATAATGATGAAAAATTGGGGAATTTTGATGCAAGAGATGATGAAGGAATATTTTTAGGATATGTATCCAAGAGTAAGGGTTACAGGTGCTACAAAAAAACACTACACAAAATTATGGAAAGCATTGATGTAAGATTTGATGAAGATCTACCAAACAGAAGAAGAAGCACAAGATGCAGTAATCCTCTAGATGATCATGAAGAAGAGAACCAAGATAATGATGAACTGAGCAAGACAATAGACTATACTGAATTAAACTCAAAAGGTCCCTCAACACACACTCAAAAGAATCATCTAGAAGATACAATCTTTAGGGACAAGAGTGTGGTAGTCCAAATAAGAAGACATATTGTTGAACAGATAGAAGAAGTATACCTAGCCATTCTATCTCAAATAGAGCCAAAGAAGTTTGAAGAAGCCATCAAAGAAAAAAATTGGGTAAATGATATGAATGAAGAAATGGACCAAATTGATAAGAACAATACCTGGGAATTAATTCCAAGATCCACTGGGAAAAATGTCATTGGCACAAAATGGATATTCAAGAATAAGATGAATGAACAAGGGAAGGTAATCAGAAATAAAGCCAGACTTGTATGCAAGGGATATTCACAAATTGAAGGTCTTGATTATGATGAAACCTTTGCCCCTATAGCCAAAATGGAAGCAATCAGAATGTTTTTGGGCTTTGCATGTTATCATGATTTCAAGGTATATCAAATGGATGTGAAGTCTACCTTCCTGAATGGAGATCTAGAGGAAGAAGTCTACATGGAACAACATGAAGGATTCTCCTTAACAGATAAACAAGACTATGTGTGCAGATTAAAGAAAGCCTTATATGGGCTAAAACAAGCTCCTCGTGCATGGTATTCAAGGCTGGACAAATACTTGCAAAAACAAGGTTTTAAGAAAGGAGGAGTCGACAACAATTTGTACATAAAGGCTAATGAAAATGAACTCCTAATTGTCGTAGTATATGTAGATGACATCATGTTTGGTAGCAACAAAGAGAAGTTAACAAAAGAATTTGCTGAAGAAATGAAATCAGAATTTGAGATGTCTATGACTGGAGAGCTCACCTTCTATTTAGGACTTCAAATTCAACAAAAGAACACATGAATATTCATTTCGCAAGAAAAATACTTACGAGAAATGTTGAAAATGTTTCAAATGGAAGATTTCAAACCCGTGTCAACTCCCATGATCACTGGATGCAAACTATATGCTAATGATGGATCAATAGATGTAGATCAAAAAATTTACAGATCCATGATAGGAAGTCTGCTATACCTAACAACTTCTAGACTAGACATTATGTTGGAAGTAGGACTCGTGGCAAGATATCAAGAAGCACCAAAAAAATATCATTTACTAGCAATCAAGAGAATATTTAGATATCTACAAGGTACTTCACATTATGGCCTATGGTATCCAAAAGGGAGAAAATTCACATTGACAACATACACAGATGTAGATTGGGCCAGCTGTGTGGATGACAGGAAAAGCACAAGTGGAGGTGCATTCTATTTGGGAAAAATTCTGGTGGCATGGCTAAGCAAGAATCAAACTTCTATCTCTCTATCTACAGCAGAAGAAGAATACATAGCAGCAGCAACATGTTTCACACAAGTAATGTGGCTGAAACAAACTCTGCAAGACATGAAGGTAAGCATTGATGAACCTATTTTTATCAAATGTGACAATACAAGTGAAATAAGTATATCAAAAAATATTGTACATCATTCAAAAACAAAGCACATCCCAATAAAGTACCACTTCCTCAGAGAACAAGTAGCACATAAATTGGTGAAGTTGGAATACGTACCAACAAAGGAACAAATAGCAGACATATTCACAAAACCTCTTGCTAATGAACCATTCCAATATCTAAGAGACAAACTAGCGATAGTGTCTGAAGATGTTACTCTCTGATATGAAAAAAAGGGGGGGGGGGCTGCATACAAGAAAAATGATCAGAACAGAAGTCCAGTGATAGTCTGGATCAGAAAAGAAACAATCATTCAGGAGGAGATCAGTCAACAAATATTGTCACAAAAAAGCCAGAGCAAGTGAGCAGTGCATGGAACAGGTCCTCAAGATCAGAGTATTATGGACAAGATTTGGAAACCACACTAGGAAATGTGCAACCCTTTGCCATTAATGTCAAAGGGGGAGGAAAAGCAAGCAAAAGAAGAGTATGAAAGTATTTCCGTCAATGCCAAAGGGGGAAACTATTGGAAATATTGTCATTAATAGCAAAGGAGAAGAAAGGGAGCAGCACCTGAACTATCACTAAGGCAAAAGAACAAAGAAGAACTAGAAATAAGACAAAGGAGATAGACAAGGAGAAAAGTCAGCAAGGAAAACAAGGAACAGAGGTAGTGGATAAAGCATAGGCAGCGAATAGAAGCAGAGGCAGCGAGGGCATCAAACAGAGGCAACAAATTGAAGTAGAGGTATCAAAGAAGCAGAGAGGCAGCAAAGGAGAGAACAACGCAATTAGAATACATAAAAAGATCAGGAAGGAACAACGCACTCAATATAGAACAAGCTCAGGAGGAATAGCGCGGAGAAACCAGTGTCATAGAGCGGGACAGTGTAAGCAAATGGAAAATAGACTAAGGCAGAGAATTCTTTGAAGAAATCCAAGTGAGGTGAATGAACGGTCATGATTAGATCGCAACTGCAAAGGCAAGAGATGGATGGTTGTGATTAAAGAAGGCAGAAGAGGAAAATAAGAGCTGCTTGAAGGCAAGTAGATGGTGGATATATTATCACAAATATGAAATGGGAGAATGGATAGTCTCGATTTCATCGCATCCGACCATAATATTTTAGCGCACATCATAATTGGCAGGTAGAGTAATGAGGAAGCGATGCGAAGTTGTGATTGCCGATATTGCGATGCGATCGCATATCACAATCGGCAAAACATAAAAGGAATTGGCAAGTGAACATCCAGATATGTGATGGTGCGATATCTATCCAATCTACCACAGTTAAGATCTAACGGTGTTTGCATAGCGTGATGTATCGAGATTAGCAAGGTACGACACCCTGTGGGCCCAAGGTTATTATTTGAAGTTCGGGGTTTAATATATGTTATGAGTTTCAATTATATGATAAGTTTTGAACTGAAATCACATGGGTTAATCAAATTTAAAGTTGGTGAGAGTGCAACGGAATGTGATGACCGCCAAATTATCGTCTATCGAATGTGATAAGCTATCAGCCGTCTGATGAAATGGATGGATCGGTTGGTTGAATATGCTGTGGGACCAACATTAATGTACGGTGGTTTATGTTTTAACCAAAATTGAACTTTGAACAAATGAAATAAAATGATAAGTGGGCCTGAGTACATCAGGACTGGTGAATAAAGGTGAGTTAAATGATCCATCAGATCCGCAGAACTCCATCACATCGGCAGAGAACAAGAGACGCAAGAGAGCAGACCATTGAACCTTGCGATTGCGATGGTGAGATTTAATCACAACTGTTCGATCGTGAGTTGAGTGGGGCCATCGGAGGTTCATCACGTCGGAGTTATTGCATTGGTGATATCACATCACATCAGCAGAATGGAAGAGCAAAGGAACGACAGTTTGAACGTTGCAATTGTGATTGAGCGATTGAATCACAGCCGTCAGATCTAATGAATGATGGACAGTGGATATGTGAGTTGGCTAATAACTAGTGGGACCCTTCGCTCATCGCATCGGTGGTGACCAGTGGCCAAAGGCACATCGAACCACTGAAGATTGTGATTGTGACAGTGCGATGGAATGTCAAGCATTGGATTGGGAAAGTTAAATGAAGCAGAGTGCGATGACTGTTAGATCTGAAAGGTGGATGTGCATGTGTATACGCCCATTTTATGAAGAAAAGACTATGTGCAGGAAAAATACTCAGGTGTATAAACAAAATATGAAGGCAACAGAAGGAGACTCGGGTAAGTGACCCGACACAGAGAAAAGGAGCAGGTGAAGACTAATCGCAGTGGGCATGAGAAGATGAGGGGAATCGGGCAAAAGGTGATTATGCAGAACAATCACAATATAACAGCAGAAAATGAAAAAGACAGTGATAGCAGCAAAAAAGAAAAATGCACAGCAAGCCAAGGGTCGAAAAAGGGCTGAGTGAAATTGATTTATGTAACTTTAAATGTGAATGTAAATGATTTAAAATTATTTCTATTGTATGTGATGCAAAGGCAAGTCTCCTTAGGCAAAGAAATACCCCACTGTAATATTGAAATGTATACATATTCTTATATTATTCTGAATGTGCTAGGCAAGAAAACGAGAAGGTGGAAGGCAAAGAGTCATACCTATTCACTTCGAATTCCCTGTGCAATACAAATAGTCATGAGGTGAAATCTATAAATGATATCACATAGATATGCATAGTGTAAGGATAGAGAATGGAGAAAGGGGTCTGAGAAGTGTAAGGATAAGAAGGAGCACATAGTGAAGTTGTGAAGATCTAGAAATGATATATGGCAGATATGAAAGTTGGAGGACAACAGTGAAGAAGGAGGAAAACAGAGCTGATATCCAGGTAAATCAACATATTATTTTATTGTAATGTGAGGAAGTTGGTGCTTCCATATGAAGTTGTAGCTTGATAGATGTCAGTTGTAGCTGGCTGAGGTAGGAGCCTCCTGTAGCTTGTAACCTACAGAAAATAGATGGGAGTTGGAGCTTCCTTGCATGTTGTAGCTTGTAGAATTGAGGTTGTAGCCTCCTGTAGGGAGGAGCCTACAGGAAATCAGTGGTGAGAGGGAGTTGGAGCTTGCCTTTGCATCACAAGAATAATAATATGTGTTTTTCTCCCTTATGGGTTTCCACTTGTATATGTTTTCTATATGCATGATGATTATGTGTTGATACTTTGTATTTATTCTGCTTAATACCTGCTGCTCACTTATTAAGATTGTTTTTTCCATTGTATATTAAGTTGATCACAAAATGATGATGTGAATGAGTATAAAATAAAGTTTAATAAGAACATGACTACATTAAACTGATTCACCCCTCCCCCTCTCAGTTAAACCAAGGGTTCAACAGATTTTTCATTGGATTTTTGTAAACATAATACTGATTTTTATTTAATTATTTTTTTATGGGATTTTATTCTTGTAAGTTTATATTATGATTCTTTTTATGGGCTTTTATTGTTTTTGCTATTATTCTTATCGATATTTATGTAATGGTACAAGGGTTTGTGCATTGATCATATTATTGGAGGAGATTCATCATTTTAAAGTCCGATGATTTTGCACGATTTCCCTTGACATTTGAACAAGTTTCTAACTTCGGATCCAAATCCCAAATGGATCCCTAAAAAATCAGCTAATCCTAAAGAATTGATTTTTATCACCAAATCCCTCATTTCTTGACGATTCATACTGAGGCACAGGGCTAGGAATGATGAATCTAGCAACTATGATCAAAATTTTATATATATACAATAATATGAAGGCAGTACACAATGACACTTCACCCAATCATGAGGGTTTTGTAACGAGCTAGAATGAAATTCAGTATAGGTTATTTTTATCATGCTCCACACACCAATTACAAGTTGATGAAACTAATTGATTAAACACCAAGTACAACAAATAACATGATCAATGTCATGTATATCACAAGTTTTAGGTTGGAAAAAACATGTGGTTGCAGTTGTACAAGGAAAAAATCATAAAATTCCAAAGGATCCTCAGAACACTCTGATATGAGACTCACACTACCACCAAAGTTGTGGGAAAAAGTAAAATTTAATTGAATCATGTGTCCTTCTTCAATCTACAACTTTTATTTAATATGGTTTTTCATCCATACTTTCCACCTCAAACGTTGTAGAACACTTGAATATTCCATATCCAAACCCTAGCTTCATTGAGAAATTTATAGTAGCTTACATCATGGACACCAAGATGAAGAGAACCAACCATCAAAACATATAACTTTATTGGATTTTCAAAGGATGAAAATGTGTTCACCATGGAAACTGGTTTGCAAGAACCAAATCCAACAAAAGTTTCATCTTTAGTTTTAACAACCTGTCAGAATTCCCACTATTAATATGGAAAGGCCAAGAATCAGTAGAGGTGGCCAACTAGGGTACCTATAAAATGGTCCAAATATTTGAAATTTTTTTATTGAAGAATTTTAAACATATTTTTGTGAGATTTCCTATGCAATTTTGGGGGTAATTCAACCAAAATAATAGTCACCTATCTCATTATGTAGTAATTTCCAATGAAATAATGAAGACCCAAAATATATCAATGAGTGAGAGTTATGTTGTTTACAATGCTCCCAATTTTCTTGGACAACTCAAATTTGTCCAATTTAGTGATCCCCTAACCCTAATCATTTTAGCGTTCTAGTTCTTACATTTTAGGGGTTTTGTTCTTAGATTAAATTAAAATTATTATAAACTATACATTTCACCTTTCAAGAAGGTTTTTTTTTTTTTTTAGATGAGTGTAACCATCACATCTCTTGTTATAGATGGTAAGTTTCTAATGTTCTAGCTATTTAAATTCTTATGTATATTACATTTCTTTTCACTAGCTTATTCATTAATAGAATTTGGACTTCTATGTAATATTACGCTTCGATATTGTGTTTGCATTATTTATAGAATAATGTATGTTCCTTCATTTCAATCTCTCTACAATTCGAATCAATTTTGTAGCAAAAAAGTATTAAATGGGAGTGACACACACAATTCTTAATCTATAGGCATTTTGAATTCCATAGATGATTTTTATTTAGTATATAAATTAAGCATTCAATAGAGCAAGCTACAACATATAATCTAACTTATTTTATTTCTTGTTCAATACAATTTGGGGAAGGACAACCCACTTGGAAGTCTCACCCTCCTATAGTATTTATATTTACTAAAAAATATATTTTAAGTGAAATAAGATATGGTTTGATTAACTAAGAATTAGAAAATCATTTTCCAACGTTTTTTTGAGCTAGATTTGCAAGGCTTGGGGAAAGGAAACTGAGTTTGGATAAGTTCAAACACTTATGGATAAGTTTGGCCTAAGTTTGGAAACCCCTAAGTTCAATGTAAGACTAGATCAAATAAATTAAAGAGATTTATTGAGGTGATATACTCTTTGTAGGAAAAACTCAGTTGACTAGAGTGCAATGCGTTAACTAGCTTGTCGAGGTGGATCAATTAGGATGAGAGGAAAGAAACTTAGTCAAGGCTAAATGACTATATGATAAATCAATTTAATGTTCAACTTGAGTAGATGATCAACAAATAAGTCAGGATAGGAACCAGAGTTGAAGGTCAATGAAGAGACAAACATAAGTTCATAATCAATGGGACGATTGAAAGTAATTGTAGTTGAGAACTTGAAATGTCAACAAAGACCGTGGCCGATTGATGGTATAGAAGTGATCAATTATTTTCAAATGACATAAAAAATGGCTAGGAAGCTAGAGACTCCATGAATTATAGAAAATAATATTCAACCTTCTATTTGGGTGTTATCAATTAGGATTTCTTATGTAATATTTCTTGAAATAGAGTATGATGTAAGGTGGTAATAAGATGATGATAGTGCTTCATCTATAGTAGTTTAAGAGTGATGTAATGAGAAATTTCATCTTAGGTTTGGACCATGTTTAGTGCTCATCTTAATGTCACTGAATATTCAACGAAGAATTTAAAGAGTAATGAACCTCATTGGGTTTGCTGGTTTTCCCTATTAAATGTTTTTAGGATAAATGCAGTGACATTACGTGGCCAAAGTATAGTATCTCTTTGACACCTCATTGGGACCGACACTCTGTTTCACTCCACCAAATCCAATAAATGATTAACATTGAACTTATTCATAAAGTTAAGGTTGGTGAGGCAAATAACACACATAGATTCACAGAGGAAAATAACACACATTGATATTCACAGAGGCAAATAAAATACTTTGAGATTCCCAGAGGCATTGATATAACACATGTCGAGGAAAATAACACATAGAGCCAGAATCCTATGGATGGGAGTCTATAACTACCTATCTCTGCATTGTTTGAAGGTTCCTTTTGTGGGTATGGGATCCTTGGCCTCTTGTCTCTATAGCATATTCTCGGGGTTTCAAAGTAATCGCCATAGGTAATTCGATAGGGTGAATGGATCAATTTTGAATGGGAGGTCGTGAGAAGATTCATTAATGGAGTAGGTGGAGGGGGGTGGCGGGCGGAGGTGGGTGCTAGAGGGGAGGGATGCTAGAGATGATGGGGGGCCCATGTAGAGTTGGTCTGATGGGGGGTCTGTGGACGTGGACTGAAATTCCATCTCTGGATTCAGTCACCAGATTTTTCCATTTCTTCAACTCATAGAATCTTGACATAGACATTTTTAGTGGATATCATAGTGGCTAATATACCCTCTGCACGCCCATGCACATCGATAACTTTTGCTTACCCCAACTAACTTTTCCGCGATCGATAGTGAGAGTGCGACCACCCATGACAAAGACAGTGGGGGCATAACGAAATATACTCCAAAATTGGAGTTACCTGTTGACTAATTTCATTGGTGGACAAGTTTTTCGTAAACACTTTTCAAATGATAATGGATGTCCTCCCATGACCCACATTACAGATGAATAAATGGATGGATAATGGAATACACTTCCTCTTTTTTTCATATCACTATTTATATTTACTCTCTAGTTTTTCTTTACACTTGACATTTACTTAATTGTGAAATGAATATCGACTTACATCATCAAGTTAAGTATTATGGGGCCATATAACATTGAAAAATATTATCCATTATACAAACTTGTTTAAATGGGTGTTGTTTATAAACGTCACAATTTTGTTTGGATAGTTATTTTTCATCAAAATTAGCTACTTCACGGGGTTTCATTGGGAGAAATACCATACCATGTGCATTCATTTGGGAAAATATATATTGAGAAAAAAATGAGATGATATATTGAACATATATTAAGGGTTAAATGATTTTTATATTGGTTGGCCTCAAAATTAAACCTTAAATTTAATAAAAAAATATAAAGGGATATACAAAATGTATACAAATAGGAGTTTTTAAACTAGGAAAGTGTGTTGGTTTAGTATTGGTAGGGGATTAAATAATGTGATTTTTAGAGGTATTTTCCAATATGTATACAAGTTTCGGGTATTTTTAAATATGTCACCAAAGCCCTTGATATGTCAAAGTTTCGTTGAGTGAGCCCCAGTGCAATACTTTTTTCAAAAAAATTCAATGTCAGTGTGTATGATTTTCTTTTTCCATAGTGGAAATGGCTTTAGCACGCACCCAAAATATTTAATAGCTGTAACTTGGATTTTCAAATATTTCCACCGGATGTTGTCAAAATCATGCCAATATTTCATTTATTTTCTAGGAAACAATGTGGCCTTGTTAGACAACCCACTTTAAATGGAAGTTGTGAACTTTAGCAAATTGTTTTTCACGGTTTTGTTAGGTCAAGGTTCGGCCTGCATGATTATGACTAGAAGAACTTTCACTAGTAGAACCTTGACATACAACTGACAGAACCTTGAGGAATCTATGTTATCTCACATAAATTAATATAGGGGGAGTTTTCATAATGGATAGACTCTTCTATTTAACATTGACATTAAAAACCTAATATTAGTATTGAAATTCTAATTTTTTTACTGAATATGAAATTTCAACAATTTATGTGAAATTTTGGGTAAAATTCATCATAAAATACACTCAAGAAAAAGAAAAAAAGTAAAAAAATTTAGACTATATTAAAAATAATTATACTTTATTTTGATTGGCTAAGAGATAATTATTCTCCCATGTAATGAAACACAACTATATAAAATCAAAATCATTTAGAAAAAGTGATAGCCTAACCCTTTTCAAGTTATTAATTAATTATTCCAACTAATATCTTTTTTTTGGGGAATATTTAACATACCTTCAAGAATAATAAAGCCAATCATGTTAGTATTGAGTACACTACGCTTTCACAATTTCCCAATTGGGACAATGATGTTGGATGAAATTCCCCCACTATACTTTAACTATGTGGCCAATGAACATGTACTTACATCAGAATCACACACTCATCATGTCAACACCCACTAAACTACACTTTCACTATTTCCTAATGATGTGTGATGAAAGTACCCCACTACACTTTACCTATGTGGCCAATAAACATGTACTCACATCACCATCACATGCTCCATATGTTCAAATTTTTGAGGGTTACCAATATTTTTGGAGCTAGAGTTCCATGAATGCACTCGGGTAGTATATGCCACCCCTTAGATTTAACCAAGTACAAAATCCATTGGATGGACTATGACACCCCACTGCATTAATGGAGTTATATCTCCACAGATATTGGTTTCCACTTATAAAACCATTGAACATAAACAATAATTCAAAGTTTCCTATTAATAAGAAATACTTTAATCTCATTCTTCCCCAATTAAATTTCCCTAACAATTTCTACCATGGTGGCCTCCAAGTTGAAGCTAATGTTCTTCATTATCCTCTCACTGCAACTCTACAATATTGTATCAACACAATGAGCATTAAATGAATGGTGACCATGACCCTCCACATGAAGATGAGGATGATGAAGAGTGGGTCTACAAAGAATATCTTCGTGGAGGAGCCTTTGTACTATCCCAACGACCCCATCGCATATTACATCAAATTATCGGTGGGTACTCCTGCACAGAATATATTGGTCATGATGGAAATGTGAAGTTACGTGTTTTGTGCACCCTGCACCACAAGTGATGCATGTAACTACTACAATGTATACATCACAATTTTTCTTCCAAGAAATTCATCCTATGTGCCTGTCAAATGTGTAGATACGAAGTGAAAATCCCCGTGCGAGAATTGGGGCTGCGTCGAAAGCTTCTAGAAGTGCTCATAGATTTTTCCCCAATTTAAACTTGACTCTAGCATCAGAAACATGACCAAGAATCTACTGAGTGACACCTTGAATTTCCCATATGAATACGGATAAAGACGAGAAATAAATCACTTCACAATTAGATGTTCAGGTGTTTCGAACCATGTTGTTGGTATTGCAGGATTTGGTAGAGGAGGACTGTCTATGCCTTCCCAACTTGCTCCTCTTATTGGTGATAAACTTGTGTATTTCCTTGACCATGTAAACAAGAGAAGCGGGATAATTTTGGGTAAAAAGGCAGTTCCCAAGGATATCCCTTTGTAAAGTTATTAGAGAAAAAATATGGATCTAGCTGAAGAAAAATTGCACAAACTTGTGAGAATTGAAAAAGAAAAATTGGAATTGAGAATGAATTTTCATCATCAATATTAGTTTGAGAATCAATACATAAATCAACTAAGTTAATATTAGTCCTACATGAAATAACTATGGTTAATAAAATATAACTAAAGGTAAGTGTGCTTTATGTTTTGTTAATGTGCACATGCACCACATGCAAGCACTAGAGTTAACTAACTAAAGCCAAGTGCACACCACATGTAATCACTCGATTTAAATAGCTAAAGACAAGTGCAAGTCACATGTAATCACTTGAGTTAACTAGCTAAATACAACTTCACATCACATGCAATAACTAGGGTTGAAATAAAGCTAATTACGGCTAACTATGTGCATGTGCACCACCTTCGTCCCCCCTTAAGCATAACTTAGGTGAGTTTGATGAAAAATGAATGAGTCCCAGCAACAAGGCCATTTGAGGTAACCATATACAATGCATGAAAAGATGAAAGAGGAAAAACCTAGTGGGAAGAAAACTCCTCCCTCAAAAGTTGAGAAAAGAAAATTGCTAGGTAGCCATGTCCTTCACCCCAAGAGGATCTTGCATAAATAAAAAATTATGCTCGGTGAAAGTCTTGGTAAAGATAGAAATAGTCTTCTCGGAACTAGGATAGTAATAAAGATCAATGATCCCATCATGAATGAGTTCGCTAATCAGGCGCATGTGGATCTCGATGTGTTTGGTCTATTTTCACTGCACTGGATCTATGCAAAACTTTAGCATATTTTGATTATTGCAACAGATAGTAGTTGGACGATGGACACTGATACCAAGCTTAGATAGGAAATGTTGTAGCCAAATTTCCTGAATAGTGGCATTGACTACTCCTCTATACTCAACCTCTGCTGATGATAAAGCAATGATAGCTTGCTTCTTGTAGAAATTATATACAATATGCATGTATATATCCAAACTCTCCTAATCTCACAATATTTAACTTCTTGCAAAATATATAATCCTTCCACTATAATTCTCGTGGAAATTTAATCAACAATTGCAAAACACATGAAGCAATAAAAACACACATAACACAGTTGTTTAACGGGAAATCCTGAAGCTGAAAACACCAACTATCATATATTATGTATCATGGATATCATGTAACAATCTCATACAAATCTTTGTACATCAAGCTCTTACTACAATACAATCGTCACACACTAATATAGAAGAAATCTGCAAATCCATGCACCAATCTCTGCCCTCCCGCTAGCTTATCTCCACTATGCAATCCAAGCTAATTACAAAGACCAATTCGATGTAATCCCACTCTCCTCGACTGCGTTATTATCATTGGAAACTCCAATTTATATATATAGATGCAATTCATGCATTATTAGTAGTCACAACGAATAGTCCATCTTACCCTTTCACCTATCTCTCCATTGGGTCTCCATTGAATCTGACATGCACTATAGTTAACTATTGTATTGTTCAGTTGATTAATGAGTTATTATTTTGTAAATTAATTAACTAATTAATTCACTCCACTCTCACTAGTGTATCATTCAGTTAGACTAGATACAACTATCTCAACTGATTCTAACTGAGTTAAACTAAATACAACTCCATAACTACTCTTCCAACTGTGTCATAACTCTACCACTTGAGTTCTAACTGATTCCTCCATGCATGAACTCCACTAAACTCTTAGGAATTGCGTAATTCCTTCAGCCCACTGATTTTCCAAATATGTTCACAGAAATAAAGTGCTCTAAGAGAATAACTTGCTGTTTATTGTTGAATTATTATTAAGAGCTAATAATAACCGACATGCATCTATTTTTTACATCAACGATCTATAAATAGACTTCACCCAATCTTCCAAAAATAGAATCTCATATATTTTTCACATTTGACCAACCATCTACAAATAGCCTCCTGCTACATATAGAATATGCTCACCATGTCTAAAAATAGACATACACCTAAAAATAGCCTGTGTGGGCCCCACCTAGTTTAGGTGATTATTTTCCAACTAGGATCAAGGATGATGTTTCAGGATGCCTCTTTCACTGTTTCTTGTTGAAAACTTCAACACTCCCTCTCAACAAGAAAGGAATTTCTTTGCATGAGACATGCAACTCCATGCATTCGCCTTGCAACCTTTGCAAGCGCCCTGCAACTCCATGCATCTGCTCTACAACTCTTGCCGCAACACTTCCGAAACTGAAAGGCTCCAAACAACTCAATCAGTATAATACATCTATCATCAAAGTCTTTGATTTATGCTTAGATACTACACATTTCTTCCGGAACCACTGTGTTGTTGAACTCTGCACCCATGCACTCTGCACTTGCTGTCAACTCTGAACTATGCTCCAATATTCGACACTGTCACTTTGATCTGCCTACATCAATACAACTGATCATGCTACTGCTGATCTGTGGGCACCTTGTAGCCAAGTTTAATTTATGAGATCCACACCATCTCCATGAATCCTAACCAGAAATCTCATATTGGGATTACACATGCATGTCGCCCCACCTCTCACCTGCTGGATAGCTGCATGCACTCCCTCTGCCCATCTGGCACGAAATTTCTTTGCATGAGTGGTTGCTCCCACTCCATGATCCTCATCTTGTGGCTGCTCCACATCCTAAGGTTCATTCTTACCTGCATGCAAATCCAGATCCCTCTCAAGCTTCAATTTCATGGCTTTCTCACACTTCCCAATGGTAGGAAGCTCCGTAGGAATCCCATCTACTTCAAATCTATAAAGATTCTTCTTCATCTCTAGTTGTGGCTGCTCCACAACCTTCTGAGACTGCTTCTCATGCTTCATGTTGAGAGGATCCGTCTCAACCACCAAGTCACTAACCTCTATTTTTCTCCTCAAATATTTTCATGCATCTTGTACCTCAATGCATGTAGATTCTTGGCTTGTGCACATTGTAATTGTCCCACCGTCGCAAAAGATTCCAACAAAAGAGATGATTTTAAATAGACGATATCTCCCTCATCCGAGCTCCGATTCAACCGATTTGTTTTTTCAATTTTGGTAATTTTTCGCAAGGAATCCAAATATACTATTTTATTCTGAAAATATATCACCAAAAATTTCAGATATTCTCTGCAAACTCACACACCCAAAAATTCCTGCTCTCATTCCATGTAGAAAATATATAACACAACTCTGATACCATGTAGCAATTATATACAATATGAATGTATATATCTGAACTCTAGTGATCTCAAAATATTTGAATTCTTACAAAATACAGAATCATTACACTATAATTCTTGCATAAATTTAATCAACAATTGCAAAACACATGAAGCAATAAAAACACACATAACACAGTTGTTTAACGGGAAAGCCTAAAGCTGAAAACCCAGACTATCATATATTATGTATCATGGAGATCATGTAACAATATCATAAAAATATTAGTACATCAAGCTCTCCGTACAATACAATCGTCACACACTAATATAGAATAAATCTGCAAATCCATGTACCAATCTTCACCCTCTTGCTAGCCTGTCTCCACTGTGCAATCCAAGATGATTACAAAGACCAATTCGATGTAATCCTAATCTCCTTGACTGTGTTATTATCATTGGAAACTCCAATGTATATATAGATGTAATTCATGCATTACTAGTGGTCACAACAGATAGTCCATCTTACCCTTTCACCTATCTCTCTCCACTAGATCTGACATGCACTGTAGTTAACTGTTGTATTGTTCAATTGATTAATGAGTTATTATTTTTTGAATTAATTAACTAATTAATTCACTCCACTCTCACTAGTGTATCATTCAGTTAGACTAGATACAACTATCTCAACTGATTCTAACTAAGTTAAACTAAATACAACTCCATAACTACTCTTCCAACTGTGTCATAACTCTGCCACTTGAGTTCTAACTGATTCCTCCATGCATGAACTCCACTAAACTCTTAGGAATTGCGTAATTCCTTCAGCCCACTGATTTTCCAAATCTTTTCACTGAAATAAAGTGCTCTAAGAGAATAATTTGTTGTTTATTGTTGAATTATTATTAAGAGCTAATAATAACCGACATGCATCTATTTTTTACATCAACGATCTATAAATAGACTTCACCCAATCTTCCAAAAATAGAATCTCATATATTTTTCACATTTGACCAACCATCTACAAATAGCCTCCTCCTACATATAGAATATGCTCACCATGTCTAATAATAGATATACACCTAAAAATAGCCTGTGTGGGCCCCACCTAGTTTAGGTGATTATTTTCCAACTAGGATCAAGGATGATGTTTCAGGATGCCTCTTTCACTATTTCTTGTTGCAAACTTCAACACTCCCTCTCAACAAGAAAGGAATTTCTTTGCATGCAACATGCAACTCCATGCATTCGCCTTGCAACCTTTGCAAGTGCCCTGCAACTCCATGCATCTGCTCTAAAACTCTTGCCGCAACACTTCCAAAACTGAAAGGCTCCAAACAACTCAATCAGTATAATACATCTATCATCAAAGTCTTTGATTTATGCTTAGCTACTACACATTTCTTCCGGAACCACTGTGTTGTTGAACTCTGCACCCATGCGCTCTGCACTTGTTGTCAACTCTGAACTGTGCTCCAATATTCGACACTGTCACTTTGATCTGACTGCATCAATACAACTGACCATGCTACTACTGATCTGTGGGCACCTTGTAGCCAGGTTTAATTTATGAGATCCACACCATCTCCATGAATCCTGCCCAGAAATCTCATATTGGGATTACACATGCATGTCACCCCACCTCTCACCTGCTGGATAGCTGCATGCACTCCCTCTGCCCATCTGGCACGAAATTTCTTTGCATGAGTGGTTTCTCCCACTCCATGATCCTCATCTTGTGGCTGCTCCACATCCTAAGGTTCATTCTTACCTACATGAAAATCCAGATCCCTCTCAAGCTTCAATTTCATGGCTTTCTCACACTTCCCAATGGTAGGAAGCTCCGTAGGAATCCCATCTACTTCAAATCTATAAAGATTCTTTTGCATCTCTAGTTGTGGCTGCTCCACAACCTTCTGAGACTGCTTCTCACGCTTCATGTTGAGAGGATCCCTCTCAACCACCAAGTCACTAACCTCTGTTTTTCTCCTCAAATATTTTCATGCATCTTGTACCTCAATGCATGTAGATTCTTGGCTTGTGCACATTGCAATTGTCCCGCCGTCGCAAAAAATTCCAACAAAAGAGCTGATTTTAAATAGACGATATCTCCCTCATCCGAGCTCTGATTCAACCGATTTTTTTTTTCAATTTGGGTAATGTTTCACAAGGAATCCAAATATACTATTTTATTATGAAAATACATCACCAAAAATTTCAGATATTCTTTGCAAACTCGCACACCCAAAAATTCCTGCTCTCATTCCATGTAGAAAATATATAACACAACTCTGATACCATGTAGCAATTATATACAATATGAATGTATATATCTGAACTCTGGTGATCTCAAAATATTTTAATTCTTACAAAATACAGAATCATTACACTATAATTCTTGCGGAAATTTAATCAACAATTGCAAAACACATGAAGCAATAAAAACACACATAACACAGTTGTTTAACGGGAAAGCCTAAAGCTGAAAACCCAGAACATCATATATTATGTATCATGGAGATCATGTAGCAATATCATACAAATATTAGTACATCAAGCTCTTCGTACAATACAATCTTCACACACTAATATAGAATAAATCTGCAAATCCATGCACCAATCTTCACCCTCCTACTAGCCTGTCTCCACTGTGCAATCCAAGATGATTACAAAGACCAATTCGATGTAATCCTAATCTCCTTGACTGCGTTATTATCATTGGAAACTCCAATGTATATATAGATGTAATTCATGCATTACTAGTGGTCACAACAGATAGTCCATCTTACCCTTTCACCTATCTCTCTCCACTGGATCTAACATGCACTGTAGTTAACTATTGTATTGTTCAATTGATTAATGAGTTATTATTTTTTGAATTAATTAACTAATTAATTCACTCCACTCTCACTAGTGTATCATTCAGTTAGACTATATACAACTAGCTCAACTGAGTATAACTGAGTTAAACTAAATACAACTCCATAAATACTCTTCCAACTATGTCATAACTCTGCCACTTGAGTTCTAACTGAGTCCTCCATGCATGAACTCTAGCAAACCCTTAGGAATTTCATAATTCCTTTAGTTCATTGATTTTCCAAATCTGTTCACTGAAATAAAGTGCTCCAAGAGAATAAGTTGTTGTTTATTGTCGGATTATTATTAAGAGCTAATAATAACCGACATGCATCTATTTTTTAGATTAGCGATCTATAAATAGACTTCACCCAATCTTATAAAAATAGAATCTCATCTATTTTTCACATTTGACCAACCATCTACAAATAGCCTCCTACTACATATAGAATATGCTCACCATGTCTAAAAATAGACATACACCTAAAAATAGCCTGTGTGTGCCCCACCAAGTTTAGGTGATTATTTTCCAACTAGGATCAAGGATGATGTTTTAGGATGCCCCCTTCACTGTTTCTTGTTGAAAACTTCAACACTTATTGCTCGACCAAAAAATTGGGTTGGATCCCAAACTAAGTACATAATCGTAGGTGGACTTGCGATCAATGTTGTCAGCAAACCAATTTGAATCTGTGAACCCAATGAGATCCAAAGAAAATTTTTCTGCATAATGAATCCCATAGGTGATTTTCTCTTGGACATCTAGAAGGATGCACTTCGCAACTTTCCAGTGTAACTCATGTGGCTCCTGCATGTATCTGGAAACTGCTCCTACGACATATGAGAGATCAGGATGAGAGTTTGAGATAAAGAAGACTTTCCACAAGTTGACATTATAATGTCCAATCAACCAATGGTGTGTCTTTTCCATTCTCAAGCTTTATCCCTGATAAGAAAGGTGTGGCTGCTGGCTTGCAATCACTCATGTGAAATCGTTCGAAAATATCTTTAGCATAGTTTGGTTGAGAAATGGTAATCCCACACTGATTTATCTCTAGTCTAAGGAAGAAATTTAGCAAGACCATGTTTGTCATGGAAAACCTCTTATGCAATGCAGTTTTAATATTAGTATTGACAGAAATTGAACTACCTTTTATAAAAATATCATCTACATAGAGTAATATGATCAGGAAGGAGTCATTTTTCTTCAAAAAATAAACATTGGAATTAGATTTTCAGTGTACAAAATTTTGATATAACAAACAGGAATCCATCTTTGCATTCCATGCTCTAGGTGACTTCTTGAGGCCATAGAGAGACTTGTTTAGTTTGCATACTAGAGATTAATTGTGCATTTATCCATGTAGCTACTCCATGTAGATTTCCTCCTCAATATCACCTTGAAGAAAGGAATTCTTCACATCCATATTATGAACCTCCCATCCTCTTGCTGTTGCAATGGAGAGAGCTAGCAGAATGGAATCCATTTTGGCCACTGGAGAAAAAGTCTCATCATATTCAACACCATGTACCTGCTGAAAAATATTTTCTACCAACTATGCCTTATATGTACTAACTTGGCCATTTGCTTCTTTATTGGTCCGATAAACCGACTTTCACCTCAGAAGTTTACGATTTGAAGGCAACCAAACCAAATCCCAAGTCTGGTTCTCAATGAGAGAGTTATATTCCTCATCCATTGTTGCTTCCCATTCAAGATGATCAGTTGTTTATGCATAATTTTGTGGATCAGATGCATGCATTATATAAGCATGCATGGGCATGCATGGCTCCATAGCTAAGAGTACTTGCGTATCTTTCTCATACTGAGGTATAGAGGCAGGATTGTCAAGGATATCACTCATGCTACACCATTTTTGTGTTGAAGGTGGTCGAGAAGTTTTCAAACTATATGAGGAACTATGATATTCATGTTCAATAACTGGTGGTCTAACAGGTGTCACAGGTAAAAGTTCATCTTCATCAAAATTCTAATCTGAAGTTTCATCTGCATACTCATCAATGAGTGGTGATGGAAACTTGGTAACAAGTTCATGTACTAGTGCATGAAAATATCTTCATCAAATTTTACACTCCTTTCAATAAAAATCTATTCAATGTTGACATCAAGAAATTTGTACCCTTTGACTTCATCAGAATATCCAACAAACATGCATGATTTACTTTGAGGCTCCAAATACTTTCTCTTCTGTGTAGGACTATGGGCCCATGCACGAGATCCAAAAATGCGGAAGTGAATGACTTTAGGTTGCATGCCAGTCAAGCCTCAAAAGGTGTTTTTCCAATAACATATTTATGAGGAGATATATTATGTATGTATGAGTTACAATCGATAGCTTCATCCCACAATTTTGACGAAAGAGATCTTGCATGCAACATTCAATTGGCCATCTCTTTGAAAGATCAATTCTTCCTTTCGGCCACCCCATTTTGCTATTGAGTGTAAGGAACTATATGCTGCAATTTTATGCCTCGTTCATTAAAAATATTCTTGATATCTTTGTTGACATATTCTATCCCATTATCTATGCAAATTATCTTGATGTTGTTTCCAAATTGATTTTCTGCATGTGCTTTGAAAATATCTAGATGCTGAAAAACTTCAGAATTGAGTTTTAAGAAATAAACCAAAGTGAATATCGTGTAATCATATATAAATGAAAACACATGTCTTGCTTTTCTCATTGAATGTACTACAAATTGACCCTTTAAATCACTATTTACAAGTTCCAAAGGTGAAGATGCTCTCCATGCATGCCCCATTCTCAAAATTGTCTTGTGGATGCTTTCAAAGAGAACATCCATTACAAAAACCATTTGAAAATTCAATGGTCCACAATCTTTTGACCATCCCTTGCTTGCTAAGTTGCTGCATATATCTAAAATTAGAGTGGCCAAATATCTCGTGCCAAATCCTACTTTCTTCATTTGCATGTGAAAGTAGCAAAACATAATTTGATTGAGGAGAAAGATCATAAAATGTATACATACAAGATTGATCATTTACCTTGCGAGATGCAATTTTCAAGTTGGTTTTCATGTCATAAATGCTGATGGAATTTGGGGTAAATTCCAATTTCCTTCTAGTACCTTTGTGTGTCATCTCGTACACTGAAATAATAGTCACATAAAACCTTGGAATCTACAAGACATTCTCAAAACTTCTATCTTCAAATTGCACTCTTCCATGTCTAGTTCCTTCAAATGTAGAATTGTCCCCCATGAGAATAGGAGGTCTTCAGTGTGCATGTAGAGAAGAAAAGGATTCCTTTGAAGAATCCATATGATGTGAAGCTTTTGAATCAATGATCCATCCTTGCAGTGTAGAATGAAGAGAAATAAAAGCATGCCCATTACCCCTTGCTTCTAATGATTTTTCCTCTTTTTTCTTCTTGGCACTTTTTGGAATGTGATGACCAAGATTATTTTGCTGAAGATTCCTTTCCATCAGATCAATAGTATTATGCATGAAAGAGGATTCAGGATGATAACCTCTATTACAATAAGTAAACTTGAATTTTCCTTTCTTTCCCTTCTTACCCTTGGAACTAGAAGAATCATGATCTGGATCTCTTACCTTTCCTTTTCCTTTGTGTTGTTTATTTGGTTTTGAGTTGGAATTTCCTTTCTCATGCATGGAAAGTGCATGTGAATTTGGATATGTTAATGAACCCATTTTTATGAGCTTATCTTGCTAATGAATAAGAGACTCAATAAATGCATGAAGTTTGGGCATTTTCCATTTTCTCCAGTTGCAAGTCTAACTGTATGAAATGTAGAAATGAAAACAACATATTCAGGGCATAATTTAGAAAAAAATAGAAAGGATCAATTTAAATTTCTGTTTTGATTTATTGATCCTTCAATCATGTAGTTTTAGAAGCAATTATTAAATTTTGTAAAGAAATATTGAATGTTCTCAAAACTATTTGGATCTAAGGAATTTAGCTCATTTTCGAGAATATGAGCCCACATCTCATCCTGATTTCCATATAGATTCTCCAAGGTTTTCCAAACCTCATTTAGAGTATTTCATGTGTCCACATGGAAACACAATTCTAGAGATATGGACAACGATATAAGACCAAAATCCTGGTCCGTCATGTTGAAGTATTCAGATTTTACAATGGCGGAATTAGGTTTAGCTTCCGTATTCATAACTATTCGATACAAGCCTTTGCCTTTGAGGTGAAGCAAAATCTCTGACTTTTATTGGAAGTAGTTATATGGAGTAAGAATCGCTGAAGATGAGAACTCAATTTTTTCTCACCTTATAGTTGTAGCAACAATTGCGGCAATTCTCCAATTATTTTGATCTGCAAATAAAATATTCGAATAATTTCCAATTCTTTGCTCTTCAAACCTGAAAAATATTGTTCATGCACCTTCTCCATACCCATGTAGCTCTGATATATTTTAAAATTATTAGAGCACAAATATGGATCTTGGGAGAATTGAAAAATAAAAATTGGAATTGAGAATGAAATTGATTCATCAATATTAGTTTTAGAATCAATAAATAAAGCAACTAAGTTAAGCTTAGTTATACATTCAATAACTATGGATAATTAAAGATGACTAAAGCTAAGTGTTCTTTATGTTCTGTTAATGTCCAAATGGACCACATGCAAGCAATAGAGTTAAATAACTGAATCCAAGTGCACACCACATGTAAGAACTCAAGCTAACTAGCTAAATACAAGTGCACATCATATGTAAGCACTCGAGTTAACTAGCTAAAGACAAGTGCACATCGCATGCATTAACTAGAGTTAAACTAAATCTCATTAAGGCTAACTATGTGCATATACACCAACATAATTTTAATTACACTCCCCTTCTAATAAACCCATGAAACCCTTCAGTTTATTACCTTGGCCTCAAAGTGGTGATTACTGGTGGAAAGCGCTTGAATCTACCCTCCAATTTATCGACACTTGATAGCAAAGGCAATGGTAGAACCATAATAGATTCATGGACTTAATTCATTCTCTTTCCATAAGCAATATATAGGAACATTGTAGGTGAGTTTGCTTCTCATATTGGATATAAAAGAGTTCGTGGGGTTGAAAGTACTACAATGTTTGGATTGTGTTACAATGTGTCAAGTGTGGAGAATATTCAGTTTCCCAAGTTTGTACTCCATTTCAAGGGTGGGTCACACATGATACTCCCTGATGACAACACTTTTGTTCTGTATAGTTCCTATAAATATTGCTTAGCAATGATGCACAAAAGTATTCTTCCGATAGTTATGGACCTGCCGCTCTCATTGGAAAGTATAAGAAAAATAATTTATATATATTTTATAACAGAAAAATAATTGTTTGGGCTTCACTCAGAAGTCCCACACATAATTGGGCTAAGTCATTAATGGAGTGCTCTATCGATATCAATATTAGGTGTACGAATTTACTTACGAGCCATATATTTTTCACACTACATTGAACTGCTCATCTAAGCCTCATGTATGCAATTTACAAACTAAATAAATGATATATTTTTCAATGGTTCGAAAACTTATGTTTTATTTATTGTGCGTTTATATTTATTCTTTTATTTTTAGAAAAAAACTACTTTTTATATTAGTAAAAGGTAGTACATACATCATGATATTCCTTCCCTTTTGTCTTACAACTTCTGTAGATACAAAGCCAAAAAATTTATCCAAAAACTTATAAAGTATCCTATTACATCCAAATTCTAATAAAAAAAAAAAACTTCCATATATAAGGAACTATATCCATTATTGATGCTTATGAACTAGTTCAATATTTCATGTAGATGATACAACTATGCATTAAATTCTATCCTTTCCCTTCATCTCATACTAGTATTCTCTTCCATTATCAAGAGTAATTAATTGTACCTCCATTGATACATAACCCATGATCAAAATATGAGAAAAAAACCTTACCTATAGCCCTATTGATTCCCATCTTAGATAGAATATTAGCAATCCAATTCTGTTCCCTGTAAATATGTGTAAAATAAACACTCTGAAAGTGCTTTACCATAGTTTTGATGAAAGCTATCTAATTTTTTAGGATATGAGTATTGAAAATATTATTTCCATTGACCCATTCTATAATCCATTTTTAATATCCAAAGACCTGTAGTTTTTGTATACAAATCCGTTTAGCCACAATGAGTATACCCCATAATGCAATAATTTCAGCCCTACTATTTGTCCCTCTTCCTGCTTCCCACTAGAAGTGGGGGTATTTTTTTTCCTCTAAATAGATAAAAAAAAACACAGTCATAGGGTCTTCTAGATCTTGCCCCCTTGAAAAACCCAACATGGAATGAATTCCATGTCTCAGTTTCTATGAAATATTGGTATGTTTTTGCAGATGGCACTAGACCGATTTAGTTGAAGAATGCCACAATGTTGATAATGTCATCCTGTAACATGATGTCCTTTTGTTCAAAGATCACAACATTTCTTTTCCTCCATATGGTCCATATAATGTATAGTGGTAGTGACCTATATTCCTTATCTTTGATCCATTTCCTACTGCATGCAGATAACATAGGAACATTACCTTTGTTAGAAATTGTATAGTGTCGCAGTGCCCCTTTCCATATTTATAGTGCATAAGGACACGCAATAAATAGATGTTTTATCTCCTCTACACTATTCTGGCACACAATACATATACCAAGACTAATAATACTCGTATTTTGTAGTTTTTTCCATGTGAGAATATTGTTGTCGCATGTGAGCCACCCAAAACCTTTGATCTTGTATGGAATCTTCCATTTCTAGACAACCTGAAAGTTTTGAGAGAACAAGACGACCTTATCCAATTTTAGCAAAATTCCGTAAATTTTTTTGACCACTGGTAACCATTTGCTAAGGGTCGTAACCCAAGACATATGTTCCTCAGAATTGTTGAGGAAAATCCTAGCATGTGTTAGGGCATTGGTGTACTCCTCCCACTCCTCAGAAAAAGCATCTCAGAATATTTGTTTTATGTATATGATCTACATATTGTGTAGGTGGATTAGAATATGTATAGGGATAGAGTGACTTCCACTCATTCCTACAATAATGTCTAGTCCAATCTATATTGTGGATCCTTCTCCCACCAACCGTCGAACCTCTCCCAATAGAAGGTTTAAAACCAAAAACATGATCTTCCAAATGTGTGAGATATGAGCCTTCTTTCTCTCCCCTCCACAAATCCAAGAGGTAAATAATTTTACATACAGATACTTATCTTGGATTATACATGACCATAATTCGTTGCTTCTAGTAGCCCGCCACATATTATTGATTAGGAGTGCCTTATTAAAAACTCTGAAATCAATAAAAACCCATCCCCCTTTAGCAATAGCTTTAGTAACAATGGACCAACGAACCAAAAGTATCTTGTGGTTGCCTTATCCATTGCATGCATGTGTGGAAAGGAATGTAGATATGATGCTTTGAATCATTTTAATAATATCCTTAAGTATTAAAAAAAGGTGCATCCAACATAAATTAACATTTGGTAAGATAGATTTAAGAATAATAATTTTTTCCCCTAACGACATCCATTTATGAGCCCAACAATCCAATTTATGATGAAACTTATCAATAAGCCATTCCAATCCATGTATCCTATATCCAGAAGGTTTTAGAGTAAACCCCAAATAAGTTATAACTTCTGTCATGAGTTTATATGTGACCCCAAAAAATCATTTGACGACTTGTATAACCCATTCAAACCCACCTTTATCATAGACATTCTTTTTTTCCCTATTCATAATAAAGCCAAATGCATCTCCAAAAAGTAAAGTAATAATGTGTAATATGGACCATTCCTCCATAGAAACCTGACCTCCAAATAATAGATCGTCTACAAGCACGAGGTGTGAAACCCAATGATTATTAGACACTCTGACTCCTCTTATAATGTAAACATCCATGGAACTCTTCACTTTCCTGGAACTCCTCACTTTCCCTCTCAATATGCAAATCACCAACAAAAAGAGAAGAGGTGATAACGCACAACCCTGTCTCGAACCTTGGTAGGTAGTGAAGAGATTTGATGGGAGACCATTGATAATCACCACAAAATTTGTAGACTTTAAGGATCACATAATACATCTATAGTTCTTGGGACATGTTCACATTTTGATCAAAAAAAAAAAAAATGAATTCCAAGTCAATACAGTCATAAGATTTGCTTAAATCCACCTTAAGAATACAAAATTTTTTAGCACTGGAGTTAATACAATGTAACATGTCTTGTGCAGTTACTACAACTTCATGGATCTGTCTCCCTTCCATAAATCCAAATTGTTCTGAAGTAATGCATTTAGACATTAGTCGCTTGAGCCTTCTAGAAATCAACTTAGACATGATTTTATAAATTGTGTTACAAAGCGATCTGGGCTGATAATCCGCAAAAGATATCAGATCGATTTTCTTAGGAATTAGTACAATAAAGGTAGAATTAATGGCCCCCGGGATGATACTTTTGACTCTATATCATCCACCACCGTCGGGAGATTTGAGATCATCAGGTGCTTGAAACAAATAAATAATTCAACACCCCACCCATCAAGACCGAGGCTTTTATACTTCATACAATCCTTCATAGCAGCAAAAATTTCATTACTAGTGATTGACTTTCTAAAAGTTCCATTATCCTCTTGTGACATAAGAGTGGGAATGAAATTAATGAATGGAACTTGATCCTCAAACCTATGGTATTTGGCATTAAAAAGGCCATTAAAATTATTAATGGTGGCGTGTTCCATTGAGGCTTGATAGTTATGGATGGTGCCATCACCATTGTTAATCTGTTTGATGAAATTTTGATTGTTCCTACAATTGAGATGTCTATGGAAACATTTAGTGTCCTTGTCACCTGCCTCCACCAATATTGCGTAACTCTTCAATCAAATATCCTCCTCCTGTACATTTAATATATCCCTCCGTCGACCTTCCAGCAACACAATCCTATCACGGCATTCAACCGAAAAATAGCTTAGATCCAAAACACTGCTCACCTTATCTAGATCTATATGAATCTCCACTAACGCCTTATGCTATTCACCCTTCTTTATGTGGATCCATATATACGACAAACATTTAAGTTTATGCATTTGTTATGAATATTTTCCATAAGAGATCCAATTGGTAGGAAGGAAGGGTCATTCCAAACACTATAGACCAAGGATTTATATTCTGGAAGGCCCAACCATTGAGCATTAAATTTAAAAGGAGAGGCCCTTCTTGATCCCATCTCATTCCATGACAACATAATACGCCTATCGTCTGAGATGTGCCACGAGATAACAGATGATTCCACCTCCCCCATTTTGTTAAAGAATGTCTGGCTGATCAAATATCTATATATCCTGTTAGATATACCTTCGTCTCAAGTAAGACCATTATGCCAAGTAGGTACCATAAGCACAGGTGCTGTGTAATATTCCTAAATTAGCATGCAGCTAATTGGAATATTGATTTTTGTTTTTATCACCTAGCAACTTAATAAATGTGTAAGGAAGCCCATGCATATTAAAAATATGAATAAGATCCCTCATAATGTGAGAGGGGATAGTCATAAGAGCTATATTTCACACCCTCATATGTGAAAGAGGACCTTTGCATGGAGACAAGGTCAAGTTTGACCAAGTCAGCAACACTAGGATAGGAGGTGGAGATCACTTTGAGAGAAAACGCAGTGTGAATGGGATGAGGGTTCCTTGGTGGAGGAAACCCTAATGAGTGGGACCAATGGTGAGAGGGCATTCACTTGTTTAAAATGAGGGCAAGGAAGCCATTGTGATTCATGTTATGATATGTATTATTGATTTCTTGGTCTGTTCATACTTTGTGCATTCTCCTGTTGTTTAGCAGTGTTGCAGTGCTGCTTAGCAGAAGGAATTCCTGTTTAGGAATTCCTTCTCCTTCCAAGAGAGGGATCATGAAGGATATTGCTCTTCATTTCTCCACATTTAGGCTTCAGGCCACAGTGCAGTTTCTGTTTAGAGCTGGGTTGTGTTGCAAGGTGTTGCAGTGTAGGTTACTGAACACCACTTCCGGAGCTTATCTTTCAGAGGAGGAAGCTTTGTTTCCTTTAGGTTATCAGTTGGGAAGCCCTTGGAGCATATTTCAGATCTTGGCACTTGGCCAGCACATTTTATTGCACCTACATCACAGTTCCCCTTAGTGACTACATTATTTTTAGTGAGTATTTGAAGTGAGGGATTATAGTGATTGTCGGAGGGTGAGATCTTCATTGTTAGGATAAACCTTTCACTTGGAAGATCCATTGGAGGAGGTCTATTTTTCTGATGCAACATCTTCAGCGATCTCCATCCAGTTCCAGTTCTTCAGTTGCAGTTTCTACTGCAACTCCAACATTTCTACAGTTTTGCATATTTCAGCCTATCCTTCCAGGATTGACTAGAAATTGTGTTTGGGAGCTTAGATCTTCACTCCCAATGTTGTATGAGCCATAAATTTGGATATCCATGTATTGACATATGCTAGCAGTAGTTTCTTCTTATAAAATTTCTTAGTAATAGCCTTGGGCATTCTTGTGCAGCAGTGTTTTGTCATATTTTATGTACATGTTTCTTGAGGCTGATTTTGCCTATCTTGAGTAACTCTTTCCTAAAGATCTTGTATCTATTTTCTACTATAAGACTAATAAGATGACTAGATGTTCTTCTTGAATTTTATGAGTCGATGTAACACTACTCATTCATTATTATGTTCATGGATTGTTGTAGCTCCACTTTTGGAATATCTTAAGATATTCCCATTGGTGTAGATTTTCCCTATTTTGGGATACTACAATGGTATCAAAGAATAATCTTGGCTCAGCCTGTGGATCTCAGCGATGATGATATCAAGAAAAGAGAAGATGAAGACTCCATCCTTTGGAGGAAAGGAGGAGGAGAGGCTCTCAAATTTTCTTCCTAAATCTGTACAGAGCATTCAAGGAGATCTCAAGAAGATCAGAAGGGAGATGTGCATAAAATATCCAAGAGGGTTTGAATCTGAATCAAAATCTAGAATTTCACATCATGAGTGTGAACATGCAGCCCCACACAATGATGCACAACATAGTCACATACCCATAATTTCCATGAGAGAGATGGAAGAAGAAGGAATGGCTAGGAGGGAGACTCTTAGTGACTTTTTGCGAGAGTATGAATCTCAAACTCAAAAGTTTAGACATCATGTTACTTTTCCAGAGTTTTGTAAGATCAAGTTGAAGAGAAGCAAGCAACATGATAGGGGTACATTCCTTCTATCTACTTTTTATGGTTCACCTACAAGTTCAGCCGGAGCTTGGGTGGAAGAACTAGACACCTTTTTGCAGCATCACCAAATTTCTGAAGATGAAGCCATCAGAGTTGCAACACTGCATCTTGGAGGTAAGGACTATGCATGGTGGATACTTGAGTCTGTTTCTTTGATAAATGAAAAAACTTCTTCTTATGCAAGGTTTATTAAGAAATTTGTGGAAAGGTTTGATGGAAAAATTTCTGCAACACATATGGTGAAGCTAAACAAATCTAAACAAATCAAACACTTGCATGTGATGGAGGAAATTATAAACTCAGATCCACTTCAGAAAACCATGGAGGAGGCTGAAATATTGCATCATACCTTGCTAGAGGCAAGACATCTCTCTCATATTCTTGAACAAGAGGGCATGGATATCTGTTTTCCAAAAGAGGATCCAATTCTTGGGAGGTTTCCCATACATGCTAGTGAGGAGGAGGGCAACAACACTGTCATGTCCAGAGTTTATCTAGGACCTCATGCAGAGGAAGAGGGAGATTTTACTCCAACTGGAGGGATTCTTGTATCATTGCAAGAAATTCCCCAAGATCTCACATGTGGAGATCAAGGCACAACTCATGATTCACATTTTCCATTGATGATAGGGTGTGAACCTATGGAGATACAAGGAGGAGATAGGGAGGATGACCAACATCATGTGATGAGGAGCACACACCCCTGTCTATTTCATGAGGTTGATGCACCTAAGAGGGAGACTGGATTTCATAGTGAGAGCAGGGATAAGTCTTTCCATTCATATATGCAGTCTACTCTTGATGATGATGTCTCATTGCATGGAGACATTTCACCAAGGATACCACCAAATCAACAGATGATGAGAGATGCTTCACATTTTGAGGCATCATTCATTTCTTTCAAATAAGTGGAGACCTTGGGAGGTCCTTGTACAGTGCTGAGAATATTGGGTAGACTCAAGGAGGAGAGAGGCATTCTCTCAACATCGTCTTTACCCACTCTCATTTTAGATTCTCCACTATGGAAGAAGCAACAAGGGAAGGATAGCATCCTTCCAACTTGCACCTTTGGCATGGAAGATTTCAAAGAGGAGGATTACTATATGACAGATGTTCTTCATGTGAGATCATCAGCGTTGTCACTATGGAGGATGGATCCATATTGGAACTCCCAGCTATTGGTGGAGTATTCCAAGGATCTTTTCACTTGCATGATATTGGATGACCAGTTTCATGAGGAGGGATATTCAGTCAGAGATGGGGTCATCTATTATCATGGTAGGATCTTCTTATTTGGAGCTTCCAAGCTCAAGCAGAAGTTGCTACAAGCAGGTCATGGAGATTTCCTTTTCAGCCACACTTATTCTATGAGTACATACCACACCATCATGGAGGGGTATTGTTGGGAAGGCTTTGAGGAGGAGATGTATCATCATATGAGGATATGCATGGACCATGTGGATATGGAGGAGATACATAACTCTTTGGAAGAGTTAGCACAACCACCTCTTTTCTCTTTGAGGATGAGAGGGAACTCATCTATGAGCCACTGCATTTGTATGAGCAAGAAATATGGTAAGGGTATTGCTTGCTTGCATAATGATTTGTATAATGTATATATCCATCCCTTAACCATACATGTGCAAGATGTTGCTCCAAGGAGGAGAATTCTTTCTTCTACACTTCATGGTCTACTTGAGGCCATGAGTAGTATTTTTGACCACTCCCTAGGAGGACTTGTGGAGGAGATGTATTACGGAGAATATGCTCACTTTGTACCATACATCATTCACTTTCTCCAAACATATGAGGAGAGTGGGACAACAAGCAAGTGGTTGGGAAACCACACTTTTGTCACTCTCTATTGCACTTGAGGATCAAACTGTGTTGGTTACATTTGAGGGACCATTTCCCTTCTCCCCTGCTACATATGGTAGCAAGTATGGTTCTCATTATGATTCCCTATGTTGTTGTTTTTCTTATTTTTAGTCGAAGCATGATTGGGGGAATGGCACATTGGTTGGATGTGTCAATTGGGGGAGAGATTTCCCACATTGTTTTCATTTCATGTACTAACAGGAGCATGAGAGGTGATATGGCCACCACACCCAAACATTTGTTCTTTCATGAGGTGGGCCATGGGATTGATTGGATACCATATGATGGTGATTCCCAATTCATCATATATGGAAGGATTTGGGCTAGCATGTTTCATAATGTTGGAGAGGAGATCATTGAGGATCTATTCTTCTTCTTGCCACTTGAGGGAAACTTTATTACAACCCAAGATCATCCAACACTCTACACTTATCTTAAGTGGAGATAAGGACAGCATGGGGTAGGCTCCTATGTCTACCATGTTTAGATTTTCCTCCCACCCACATTGCATGAGCTCAAGCTGGAGGAGCTTTTTCAAGAGTTGCCATGTTGGGAGGTGGCTCATTTTGTATGGATGATTGCTTGGGGGATGGAGGATCCAAATGGGGAAGATGTTTCCCAACACATTTCAAACTCCGTGACTTGAGAGGAGACTTTCCAGTTATATCCTTGCAATTTCTTGAGGAAAAGCAACATTTGGGAGGGGAGGACTGTAATATTCCTAAATTAGCATGTAGCTAACTGGAATATTGATTTTTGTTTTGATCACCTAGCATCTTAATAAATGGGTAAGGAGGCCCATGCATATTAAAAATATGAAAAAAATCCCTCATAATGTGAGAGGGGATAGTCATAACAGCTGGATTTCACACCCTCATGTGTGAAAGAGGACCTTTGCATGGAGACAAGGTCAATTTTGACCAAGTCAAAAGCGTTGGGATAGGAGGTGGAGATCACTTTGAGAGACAGTGCAGTGTGAATCAGAGGAATGTTCCTTGGTGGAGGAAACCCTAATGAGTGGTACTCATGGTGAGAGGGCCTTCACTTGTTTAACATTAGCACAAGAAAGCCATTGTGATTCATGTTATGATATTTACTATTGATTTCTTGGTCTGTTCAGACTTTGTGCATTCTCTTGCTGTTTAACAAAGTTGCAGTGCTGCTTAGCACAAGGAATTCTTGTTTAGGAATTCCTTATCCTTACAAGAGAGCCCTCTTGAAGGAGCTTGCTCTTTATTTCTCCACATTCAATCTTTAGGCCAAGAATCCTCCTTCAGCTATAACGCAGTTTCTGTTTAGAGCTGGGTTGTGTTGTAGGGTGTTGCAGTGGAGGTTACTAAAGACCACTTCTGGAGCTTATCTTTTAGAGGAGGAATCTTTCTTTCATTTGGGTGATCAGTTGGGAAGCCCTTGGAGCATATTTCAGATCTTGGCACATGGCCAACACATTTTCTTGCACCTGTAACGCAGTGTCCCTCAGCGACTGCTTTACTTTCAGTGAGTATTTGCAGTGAGGGATTGCAGTGATTGTCGGATGGTGATATATTCAGTGTTAGGATCAGCCTTTCACTTGGAAGATCCATTGGATGAGGTCTATTTGTTTGATGCATCATCTTTAGCCATCTCCATCCAATTCTAGTTCTTGAGTTGCAGCTGCTACTGCAACTCCGGCATTTCCGTTGTTTTGCATATTTCAGCCATTCCTTCCATTAATGACTATAAATTGTGTTTGACAGCTTACATCTTCACTCCCAATGTTGTATGAGCCATAAATTTGTATATCCATGTATTTACATATGCTAGCAGTAGTTGCTCCTTATAAAACTGCCTAGTCATAGCCTTGAGCATTCTTGTGTAGCCGTATTTTGTAATATTTTATGTACATGTTTCTTGAGGCTAATTTTTCCTATCTTGAGTAACTCTTTCCTCAAGATCTTGTATCTAATTTCTTCTATAAGACTAATAAGATGGCTAGATGTTCTTCTTGCATTTTCTGAGTTGATGTAACACTTCTCATTCATTATTATGTTCATGGATTGTTGTAGCTCCACTTTTGCAATACCTTAAGATATTCCCATTGGTGTAGATTTTCCCTATTTCGGGATATTACATGCTGCATCCACCAACGCATGTGATTACATAAAGTATTTAAAGTATTCAGTGAGATGATCCGCCTATGCCTTTAACCCCCAAATCTTCAAAACACCTAAACAAAAATTCAAATCACTTGCTAGTATGAGGAAGCTAAGCCCTAGAATACTAGATTGAACCACACCATCCCAAAACAATCTCTGACCTGAATATGGAGCATATGTATTTAGAATATTGACCCTATGAGTGCCTCTCACCATGTAACTAGTTAAAATAAGACATGCACATGAGTGAAAGGCCCTCTGATCCAGCAAACAATGATTGCACATGACCCCAAGCCCACCCGACATCCCATAAGTGCTCATAGCATAGACTTCCCTCCGATGACATAATTTAAGCATAGCGCCCCATGCTTTCTCTAAATCCACCTGGTTTCATATAAGATGATCATAGATGGATTAAACATGCATCAAAGAACCCGATGGGAGTTGATTTTGGGTTCAACTCCCATACCCCTTATATTGAAGGAAATACTAATTATGGATGACCCTCCTTGTTGGGTGTCGCCCCTCTAAGGACCCATGAGCAATAGAAATAATAAATAGTCACATCACCCACTGTGAAGGCTTCATGAATAGAAAAAACCGTGTCTAGTGACTCCATAATCGAATGTGTAGAAAAATCAATGTTATTGCAATCCGAAGCCCTATTAAATTTAGGAATTTTTCTTTCTATGAGTAACATTCTGAAAGGATGGTGTGCCCCCTACCCTGTTCCTACACTTGAAGAAGGAGCTTTTAATTACAAGCAGTTCCAAATATTTGAATCAAAAAAATATTGCCTCCAACTCTCTGTCAGGTGAGAGGTAAGGCATGCACAGAATTTTACGCTCCTTTGGACAAGAGTTTGGAATGTTTCATGTAACAGAGGTTTTCTCCATAGTCAAATATGCTAGTATGGTCTTGAAATTGTTATATGCAAGTAATTCCATGACATACTTTCCATTTCTCGAAGCATCCCCAGAAATCTAAGCCGGATGGGAATTAGATAGGGGCGGAACCGCAATGGACTCATCTAATTCACCTACCACTCAAGTGGCGTACTTATCACCCTTACCCAGATAGGAAGACCCTGTTCCACACGCATCCCACACAAAGATATGCACACCAAACCCATAGGAAAACGAGTTCGAAGCATTGGCTTTCAGCTGGTCCCTGTTGGAAAAAACCTAGACTCATTGGATGGACCATTGGAATCCCCATAACCCATCAATTTTGTTAGGTCCCCATATTACTAGTGTAGTCCCTTATTGTTATTATGTAACCCCCTTATTTTTATTTTTGTACCCATGTAACCTCCATATTGTTATTATTGTTCCCTTACATTATTATTTTTAGGTTGGCTAGGATTATATTGTGACCCCATGGACCCCTATATATAGAATGAGGTTTTTTCATTTATATAATCCAGGAATTGTTCATTTATGTAATGTATTGGAGATTTCCCCCTTGAATTGGTTGATTTCTAAGGAATTGATCTCTGTTTTCTTCTATTTCTGGAGCTGGTTTCATAACATTTGGTATCAGAGCTTTGGATTCTAGGGTTTCGCTGCTCCAAATAGGTCATCATGGAATTTTTTCTATAAAGTTTTTCTATGAAGGTTCAGAAGCTGAAATTTTTATAGAGCGAAGCTGAAATCCTGAGGAATGTGGTTTACAAATTTGAGATCTTGGTTCACAATCTTTTCAGATATGTGATTTGTAGAAGTTAGGATTTTCTTAGGCTCCCGAATTTCACCTAAATAGGTCATCGTGGCATTTTTTCTATAACTTTTTTTATACAAATTTTCAAGAGATATTTTTTTACAGAGTGAAGAAGAAATCCTAAAGAACCTTTTGTAAAAATTTCAAACTTGGTTCACAATATTTTTAGAGATATGATCTGTGGAAGGTAGGGTTTGTTCAGGCTCCCGAATTTCATCTCAAGGAGGTGACCTTGGGAAAATCGTCATAAATCTCTCTTTGTGCATCGGATTGGAATTATATAAAAAGTGGCTGCAAGTACATAGACTGTAGTTTTCTTTTTATCCATTTCAGAGCCGAAGGAGGAAACGGTGAGAAGTGGCATGTCGTACAAGTAAACTCTACTGAACGAGTCCATAATTAGGTCATTATGGGAGATTCGATATAACTTTGCCTTGAAGTATCCCAATCAGGCCATAAATTTCACATTTGAAAGAAGATTCAGAGGGCTACTACAGGACCAAATTTCAGATATTTTAGATCTACAATTAGAGAGATAATTCAGTTTCAATATCGAGCTCCTCAAAAGTAGGAAAAATGTGTGTAATTTTTTTTCAAATTGCGTAAGTCTTGTTTGAAAATTAATTTTTAAGTGATTCAAATGGCCTATTGAGCATAGTATTGGGTTGTAAAATGCCCTGTAAAAATAATTCAACACCCATTAAGCCAAAATTATTTCATTTGAAGAATAATATGGATGGTTTGAGGAAAGGCGTGGAAGCTAAGATGGATGGCATGGAAGCTAAGATGCAGGGCATGGAAGCTGGCATGGAAGCTAAGATGGATGACATGGAAGAAAAAATGAACGACGACATGGAAAAAATGAAGAATTATCTAAAATCATACATGGAAGGTTTGAAAATTTTGATACAAGAAATGTTTCCTAATGCCTAAAATATAGTAGAGGAAACTCATGATTAGAAAAAAATAAATGTTAATCATGATTTCATAAACTCTAATGTTGGATGGAAGAACCACCATATTCCAAATATGGATATGAGGAATTTTGATGGCAAGGATCCCGTAACATGGATTCTACATATGGAGCAATATGTTGATCTCAATAATGTGAAAAACTCACAAAAGGTATGCATTACAACTTTACATTTCGAACAAAATACATTTGTATGGTATCGATGGCTTTTATCCCATAAAAAGATTGTAACTTGGTCAATTTATGTGGAGGAAATGATAGCGCATTATGAGGATACAAAGAGAAAAACCTTCTTTATCCAATTGATAAATCTCAAACAAAAGGGTTCAATGGTGGAGCACATTGAGGACTTCCAAAAATTGAATATAAGGGTAGCTGATATTCTAGAGGAACACAGGATTAATGTCTTCATAGGTACTTTAAAGGATAACATCCAACATGAAGTTCACATTTGGGAACTTGATTCATTGGAGAAGGCGTTCAGGTTGGCAAGAAAAATTAAATGTAAAATTATGGGGACAATGAAGCCTACCACTCACATCTATAAATATAGAACTGTTGCTACTCCTAGACTTCCACAAGATACAAGGTTGACACCACAAAAATTGGAAGAAAAAGAAGCAAAAGGGCTTTTCTACACTTGTGATAGAAAATACACTAAAGTTCATAAGTGTGTTGACAAGAAATTATTTTACATAGATTGTGAAGAGGAGAAAGAAAATGAACAAGAAACTTCAAAATAAGGGGATATACATGAGGAACCAAACATAGAAGAAGAAGAAATGAGTCTGACCGTATCATGTAATGCATTGGTAGGAATTACGACTTCTCAAAATCTCAAGATAGAAGGACATATCAAGACGAAAAAAGTAACAATGTTTATTGATTCAGGTAGTACCCATAATTTTATTCATTATAAGGTAGCCAAGGAATTGAATTGTTTCCTATACCCAGCACCAGAATGTCGAGTGATGGTTTCAAATGGAGGAAATATAAATTTCTCCAGAAAATGCCATAATATCAAGCTAACCATGGGGGAATATGTATTGAATAGTACAATGCTTTCCATTACAATGGGAGGTGCTAATTTTGTACTACGAGTACAATGGTTACAATCTTTCGAGACAATAGCTTTTAATTTTCAAGAAATTTTCTTGAATTTTTTTTCTGAAGGAAAGGAAATCAAATTATGGGGTATCATAGGGAATTCGGGAAATATAATAATCTCTAATGTCATGAAAAATCTTCTGAAGAAAGAAAAACATGGCGTAATTTCATAATTATGCTCACAAGAAGTTCCAACATCAAAATCATCTATTTCTCTAGATCTGCAAAAAGTCTCGAACAATAATTCCAAGGTGTTTGAAACTCCCAAAGGGTTCCCACCTATTCGTGATCATTATCATGCTATTCATTTGATTCCAGGAAGTGTTCCTCCAAACATCAAGCCTTACAGATATCCTTATGTCCAAAAGAGCGAAATTGAATGTATGATTGCAAAAATGTTAGATGCTGGAATAATTCAACCTAGTCAAAGTTCCTTCTTTGCTCCAGTAGTGTTGGTGCATAAGAAGGATGGATCATGGTGCATGTGTTCATATTATAGGGAGCTCAATAAGATCACTATTATAGATAAATTTCCCATTCCTGTGTTTGATGAATTACTAGATGAATTACATGGTGCAATTTATTTTACCAAGTTGGATATTCGTTCAGGATATCATCAAATTAGGATGAAGACTAAAGATATTTCGAAAACAACATTTCGAACTCATGAGGGTCATTATGAATTTCTGGTCATGCATTCTGGCCTTACCAATGCACCTTCTACATTTCAAGGGTTTATGAATGCCATTTTCAAATCCTTTCTTAGAAAATTTTTGCTAGTATTTTTCTATGACATACTAATCTATAGCAGGTCTTGGAAGGATCATGTTCAACATGTTGACAAGGTGCTCAAACTATCGAAGGAGAAATAATTACATGAAAAAACATCTAAATGTTTCTTTGGAGTACAAGAGTTGGAATAAATGGGTCATATTTTATCTCACGAGGGTGTTAAGATAGACCCTAAAAAAATTAAAGCCATTAAGGAATGGAAAGTCCCCTAAACCATAAAGCAGTTGTGAGGATTTATTGAGTTAACAGGGTATTATCTCAAGTTTGTTAATAATTATGGGATAATAGCACCACCTCTAACAACATTATTGAAGAAATATGCATTTTCATGGACTCCTGAAGCAACTATGGCCTTTGAAGATCTTAAAGAGGCAATGTGCCTAGCACCGGTCTTAGCTACGTCAAACTTCAGAAAAAACTTTATTGTGGAATGTTATGCCTCAGGAAATGGAATTGGTGCCATTTTAATGCAATAAGGAAGACCCATTTCTTTTCAAAGTCGTCCAATCAAATGAAAGTATTTACAAAAATCTATTTATGAGAAGGAAATGTTGGAAATACTACATGCACTAAATAAATGACAACCTTACCTAATGGGAAGGAAATTCAAGGTAAAAACTGATCATGATAGTCTTAAACTCTTTTTGGAGCAAAAACTATCTTCATAAGAACAACAAAAATGGGTCAAAATTATGTTGGGTTATGAATTTGAAATCATCAACAAAAAAGGAAAGATAAATTTTGATGCAAATGCACTCTCAAGAAAGGTAGAAGAAGTGGAAGCATTGCTTTGTGAAATTTTTATTATCCAACCACATTGGATAACCGAAGCAAGGGATGAATTGAAGAAAGACGAAGAAGTGTTGACACTCATTAAAAAGTTGAAGCAAGATCCTAGTACATTTGATACATTTAGTTGGAAAAATTATTCCTTATGGTACAAAGATCGCTTATATCTTTGTAATAATTCCCAACTAAAACAAAATACTCTTTTGGAATTGCACACTTCTCCTTTAAGAGGACAGTCAGGATTTTTAAAAACTTGCCACATGGCGAAGAAAGAATTTTTTTGGGTTGGCCTTAAATCTGATATTCAAAATTTTGTCGCACAATGTTTGGTTTTCCAACAAAATAATGTTGAGACAATTAAGACCCCGGGTGTACTACAACCTTTATCCATTCCAGGTCAATGTTGGGAGGAAATTTCAATGAATTTTATCATAGATTTAACCTAATTACGAAGGAAATTGTGTCATCATGGTGGTAGTTGATAGAATTACCAAGTATGCACACTTTTTTGCATTATCTTATCCATTTAAAGCAAGGAAACACAATTCAAAAGTTCTATGGAAACCCAAGGATTATGGTAAGTGACAGAGATCCCATTTTTATTGGAAATTTTTGGATGGAATTATTTTCTTGTTTTGGTACTCTAATATCTCATATCTCATCTTATCATCCTCAATTTGATGGTCAAACGGATATAGTGAAAAAATGTTTGGAATGATATCTTTGTTGTTTTGTATTTGATAAAAAAACACAATGGGTCAAGTGGTTACCTCTGGTTGAATGGTGGTATAACACTTCCTTCCATACTACAGCAAGAAATGACCCCATTTATGGCACTTTATGGATATCATCCCCTGTCCATCACATCATTTTTAAGAGAAAATTCTAAGGTGCAAGAAGTGGAAGATCACATTGGGCATCTACAACAAGTTCTCTAACTCTTAAAGGATAATGTCTGATGCCAGGATTCTGGGTTAAATCAAATCCTAGCATATAAAACCATTTGTTTCCTTCAGCATGAAAACACTCATCTAATTCAAGTATGAGGGGTTTCCGCAGTGCATTATATTAGATATCATTTTTGGGATTCAATTGCGTTAATTTATGGACCCATCTACTTCTTCATTAAGAAAACAATTTTTAGCTTAAAATATACATACAGGAAAGGAGAGCTATCCAAAAAAATTGCTGGCATAATAATAATCATAATGAAATTTACAAACTCTAAAAATTTGGTCGAATATTACAAAGAATGGCCTTTCGGCTCTTGGCCCTTTACAAAAAGCTCTCAACCCATTTCTCACTCTTTCTGTATTCCTCACTTCCTCACTTGTGTTTCATCCTCACACAATGTTACACATTATTTTGTCACCATGACATTTTAACTGTCTATATGGGTTCATCATTACCTATATAATGCTCCCTTAGAGGTCTAAAATCCCTAAAGTTCCTAAACCAAGTCTTGGATTTGGAGAAAAGCTCATAAAAATCATAAAAAACCTAACTCCACAGTTTTCCTAGCAATTACCTGTCGTACCACACCTTTTGTAAAGAAAAAATGTGGTACCTACCGCACGTTTTGTTCATTACAACTGTGGAACCCTGTAAAAGGTAAAATGAGCGAAAAGTTAAGTTCTAGAAGCCCAGCTGGTCGAATATTCTCCCAACTGGAAGCTTCTAGAAGGCATTATCTTGTCAAAGCTTCACTCCCTCCATTCATGAACCTTTATCCCTTCATTAAAGGAGCCTATCCCTTGGTATTTGGAGCTTAATCCCTTCATGAGAGGAATTATCCCTCCCTTTTTCAAACTGAAACTACTTCCCTTCTGCTATAAATTGAAGCCATGGTTCAGTCTCAAGGGTAGATACTGATATGTAAAAAAGTACTTGCTTTATACTTCATACTACATTAGATAAGAGAATTGTTGAAGAGACATACTCTTTTTGCTAGCCATTATCCATGCGACAATGATTACACACTCGTATTTAGGTTGGTTCTAAGAGTGGAAGGGCTTTTCAAACCAAATGAAAATGCTTGTTTTGGACCCCAGAAGGACCTGTACGACATCAAGGTGAATGCAGTTGTAAGACTCCTTTTATTTAAAGATAATAAAAATGGATCTTGTTTTCTCAATAATTTGATTATGTGTTTACTTGAACGACTTATTTCTTAAATTCCTTTATCATTAAGATAGATTTATTATTTATGAATTAGTATATTGTGCAAGTGCTTTTGATTCTCTTCCATGTATTTGATTGCAGGTCTTAAGAGGTGACTTCTTTGGAGCGATGGAAAGAAGAATACAACTAGCATTGGATCACGGGTAGGTCTTTCTTTCATCATAGAAAATTCTAAATCATATATAATATAGAGAAAGTAGTTTACATTTGTCATGTTTGTTTCTAGCTATGCTTGTGATACTAGGGAGATCTTTTTTGTCCGCAAGAACAATTTATCCACCTAACACACAACCCTCCTCTTTATACATAAATATGAATTTATTCCACTCCATAAATTCCTCCACACAAATCTCAACTAAAATATAAATTAGATTTATCTTTTTTTGGACTCAACTAAGTCCCATATATGGAATTCCTAATCCCTATATTATCTACCTAATTCCATTCCACTTATATCCTTAATTATTAAAGGAATATTTACAATAATCCTCACATTTATATTTTCTCTTTTAATTTATTAAATTTGAGAAAAATAATTAATAAAATAATTAAAAAACCTCACCCCCTAAATCACACAAATGAATAATAAAAATTAAGCTTGATGCTCTTGCATCAAACTCCCAAGGTTGAAAATAATCATGATCTCCTGATCATGTGTTTCAGATATTTTTCTTGTTGGATCCCATACCTTGTTTTGCACTTTTCCATTTGTTGTTGCTTTTGTTTGTTTATTTTCCCTAGGTCTCCACAATTTATGTTGCATTGCCCCACTGGCTATGCTTTCACAGTCTTCTATTTTCCTCCTCTTGCTGCTTCTTCTTTGTTTTATTGCCAGTATAATATTCCTAAATTAGCATGCAACTAATAGGAATATTGATTTGTGATTTTTGCACCTAGTAGATGAATAAATGGCGGAAGAGACCCATACTTAACTTGAATTAGCATAAAAACCCTCTTGGTATGAAAGGGGATCATTCTAGTAGCTATATTTGACACCATCATGTGTGAATAAGGGAAATTGGATGTGGACAAAGTCAAGTTTGACCAAGTCAACAACATTCATGGAGAAGAGTGGATCATCAATGCAAATAGCTGAATATGAACAAGGATCTGTTTAAACAAACATATGAGAGCTATCTTGAAGACACTTGGGTGTGAAAATAGATGAATCAGGTTGAAGGGGTCAACTTTCACCAAATCAAACAACGTGGTTATGGAGGAGTGGCCTTGATGGAGATACAATGCATTTTTGGAGGGAGATTGATAATATGATGTTGGAAACCCTAATGGGTGGGCCGAAAGTTGAGGAGGCTCACATATTTTATAAGGAAGAGGATGGAAGCCATTTTACGTTAGCTTGATTATTATTGATTTTATGGTATGCATGACTATTTTACATTCTCTTGCTGTTTAGTAGAGTTGCAGTGCTGCTTAGCACAAGGCATTCCTGCTTAGGGATTCCTTCTCCTACCTTGAGAGGCCTCTTGGTGGAGCATTGTACTACAATTTTCCACATTCAGGCTTGATGCCAAGCATCCTCCTTCCACTAAAGCATTATTTCTATAGAGTGTAATGTTTTTTTGCAGGGTGTTGGAGTGGAAGGTTCACAACACCACTTCCGGAGCTTCTTTTTCAGAGGAGGAAGCATTCCTCTCTTTGGGAGATCAGTGAGGGAGATTTCTGAGCATATTTTACATCTTGGAACTTGGCCAAAGCATTCCCCATCTTATATAGCACAGTTCCTTGCAGGAACTATGTCATTTATCTTAGTGTTGTAGTAGCAGGGTCAAGACCCTTGATCTTGAGCTTGTTCCGTGGGATAAGGGCCAACCCTTCTCCAGGGAGGCTTGTATTAAGAATTATCTTATACTCCTTGTATTATTCAGCTACATATATATAGAGTTGCAGTATAACTGCATTTTTTCAGATCTAGATTTGCAAATCTGGTATTTTATACTTATACTTTCATGGAGCCCTTGCCGGGTTATTCTTATATTTTATAAAAAGGAAGAGATCTCCATTTTTCTCAGCCATTGAATGAATGAAAAATTCAGATCTATTATTTCTTATAAATTTATGTATAAAAACTCTTTAAAATAAAATTTTCACATGCCTCAGGATTTTATGTTGGCATAAGTCACGGGGATTGGGCATTTTTGAGTAGTATTGGCTTGGGGAGACCTGTTTAGCATGGCTAGAGGGATTTTTTTTTTCTCCCATTCTTTATGTGAGATGTATATAGTATTAAATAAGGGATCCAAGTCCCATTTATCATAGTTATAGTGTAATTTTCTAAAGATGACGTTTTTATGGTCCATATTGCCACATTTCCCCACTTTTTTGGATCATAAAAGGAATAATAAGTTTCTGTTGTAACCCTAATTGATAAATATGTGTCTCTCAACACATTTTATGGATTAATTTCTCACAGATACTCCAGTATTGTGTTTATGTATTACTGCATTCCCATTTTGGGATATTACAATGGTCTCAGAGCATGGTCTTGGCTTAGCCCGTGAGTTCCTGCTATTATGCTATCAGAAGAATACGAAGACAAATAGAAGGATTAAGATCAAAATTATGGAGAGTATCAGCCTTATCTCATCACTTTTCAGATTCAAGAAGAACATCTCCAAGGAGGCTAAGCAGATAAAGGAGAAGAAGTACAATGAAACTCCTAGAGGGTGTCAAGAAGAGGAAGGACCACACACTTCCTATTTTCATAGAGAACAATAAAAGAAGCATGGAAGACATTTGGATCATCACATTCTAATTGAATACCTTTTTGAGTACAAATCTCAACCTACAGCCTTCAAGGAGACTCTAGCTTTCCCACAATTCATTCAACTAGAGGAAGAGAGGATGCCCTATAGCAAAAGGGGAATCAATGGCAATAGGTTTCTGTTGTCTACTTTTGATGGGTCATCTATATCAAGAGCTTGGACAAGGAAACTTGATGCATTTTTCCTACTACATATAGTGGTAGAAAGAGAGGCTGTAGAGATTGCAGCGTCACACCTAGAGGGTGAAGCCAACATTTGGTGGTTCAACCACTTGAGTTATGAAAGAGATATTACTTTTGCAGAGTTCACCGAAAGGTTGATTGGGAAATTTTACATGGAGCAATCAGAGGAGGAGAAGCTCCCACTCCCATTTGAGGAGGCATTTACCAGCACTGAAACAACTATGGAGGAGCAGCGATCTACATCAGCAGTTGGAAAAGCCATCACATTGGAGGGAGGAAATCTTGCAACCATCCAAGATGTTTCCAAGATTCACCAAGGTATGCCTAAGTTTCCATTTCCTCTTGTTTCAGAAAATATTATGGAGGGTTGTGTACCATTGCATGTCCTGTGGGAAAAATACAATGCTAATTTAGAGCAACAAAGTTGCACTGCGCTGTCCAAGAGCAGTAGTAAAGAAAAGAGAACCCATTCCTCATAGGAGCATTCAAATGGAAGCTTCATTCAGGAAGAAAAGGGGGAAGAAATGACATAGGGTAGACATCTTGAGATGAGAAAAATTTTCTCCTTTCTAGATGAAACTCTCTCAATGAGCATGCCACAACTCAAAGAGAGACTTCTACCTATAGTAGATCCAAAAGCCCATTGGTTTTGGAAGGCCATGCATGAGAAGAAGGTCTCATTAAGATATCTCATTGGAGGTGCACTTCAACATTTCATGAAGTTAAAAGTTATTCAAAGGATTGAGGAGGTTGGTGTCCTACAATGGGAGGATACCAAGTATTTGTAGAATGAGATCCATCACCCACATTGGGATGAGTGGATGATAGTATGGAGCAAGGGTTTCCAAACCATTTGTAGATCTATGACACAGGCCAGCAAGAAGCATGGTTGCACTGGCTGCTCTTGGGTGAGTATGGTTACTACCTAAATGTCCATATTTTCTTGTCCCATGCCTTATGTCTCAATGATAGAATGCATAAGAAAAAGGCATGGTTACTATGGTTGTTAAGAAGATAGTTTGGAAATAAAATGTTACATCTTATGTCCATATATTTACTCTTATTTCAAATATGTCTCATGTGTTTACATATATTTCTGTTTGGGATATATCTCATGTATGTACTTGGGTTTGGAAGGAAGGATAACTCTCACATGATGTGGCATAAAGGAGCTTGTTTGTATTATTTTGATGAGACATCTCACATGTCCATTACTGTATTGTTGTTTTATGACTTGCATCATGATAATTCAAGGAGGCAGCAAGAGTCCTTGTTGCTATGGTTGCTATTGGGAGAGTATGGGCAGAAATTTCTCCATACTCATCATGATATTTCTGGAGGAATGTACAGCACATTGAAGGTGAAAAGAGGCTACCATTCAACATTGAAGGATAATGAGGGGCTTCCACATAGAAAGAAGATTTCCCCACATAGCAGCATGATAGTGGATGACTTTAACATGTGGAATTTCAAGGAAGGGAATCATGGAGTGACAAGAGCCTTATCACTAGGGTGAACAACGTTGTTGCTTGGGAGTACGTTTCTATTGATGGAGTGTTCCAAGGGGAGCATGCATCCTCTCTTGTTGCAGATTTTTATGAGAATATTCTCATGGGAGGACTCATCCATGGACCTCACTTTCATATTACTCATTATGCATGGTAAGAAATATATTTATGTACTTATTTATTATCTCATTGAGTATGTACACCTTCTCACCATGTATGTATAGTGCATTGCTCCATAAGAGGGCAAGATTATTTATGGGCTTCATGGTCATGCTAGAACCAACATCTATGATGGAGATAACCCTTCTCTACATGACTTTGGACAAGTGTGTTGTCATTATCATTGTATGCAGCTGATATATAATTCTATTTACCACCTCATGGTAGACGTGAAAAAATTCACACCTGTTATCTTGTTGAAATACCACTTCCCACATGATGATCTAAAGTAGCAGTTTGGAAGACTACACTGTATCCACTTGAGAAACCATTGGTATCATCCAAACTTACACATAACCTTAAGCAATGTTCTGATTTGGATACCAAATGGTGATGATGTGCCATTCATTTTGAATGGGATGATTTGGGCTAGCATGATTCATGACATGGGAGAAAGGATATTTTGAAATCTAATATTCTTCTTGCCATTTGAGGGAAACCTTATTGCAGCCCAATATCAGCATATGCTCTACACTTATCATAAGTGGAGAGGAATACAGCATGGGGTAGGCCATTTTGTCTACCATGTTCAGTTATTCAACCCACCTACATTGCAGCAGCCAAAGGTGGAGGGAATTCTTCATGAGTTACCATTCTGGAGGGTGGCTCATTTTGTATGGATGATAGCTTGGGGGTGGAGGTCTTACATGGGAATGATAGTTCCCAATGCATTTCAGACTCCATGCCTTCAGAGGGCCTCTAGATAGCACATAGTTTCCTCCTGGAGTATTTCACCTTTTCATGATGATGGCTATTTGGGATGCTCACCAAATGCTAGCTTGCATGCTTGGGAGGGGCACTATGGAGATTCACTATTGAGATGACATCATATTCCTTGGAGGAGTTAATCATATGAGGATGCTACAGGAGGAGGAGAGGAAACTCTTCAGTTCTATCCTTGCATTTGCTTGAGGAGAAGTAGAATTTGCGAGGGTAGGACTTGTAATATTCCTAAATTAGCATGCAGCTAATAGGAATATTGATTTTTTATTTTTTCACCTAGTAGATGAATAAATGGGGGAAGAGACCCATAATTAACTTGAATTATCATAAAAACCCTCTTGGTATGAAAGGGGATCATTTCTAGTAGCTCGATTTGACACCATCATGTGTGAACAAGGGAAATTGGATATGGACAAAGTCAAGTTTGACCAAGTCAACAACATTCATGGAGAAGAGTGAATCATTGATGCAAATAGCTCAATATGAACAAGGATTAGTTTAAACAAACATATGAGAGCTATCTTGAAGACACTTGGGTGTGAAAAGGGGTGAAGCAGGTTGAAGAGGTCAACTTTGACCAAATCAAACAGCGTGGTTAAGGAGGAGTGACCTTGATGGAGATACAACACAATTTTGGAGGAAGATTGATCATATGACGATGGAAACCGTAATGGGTGGGACCCAAGGTGAGGAGTCTCACATAGTTTATAAGGAAGAGGATGGCATCCATTTGAGGTTAGCTTGATGATTATTGATTTTATGGTCTGCATGAATATTTTGCATTCTCTTGTTGTTTAGCAGAGTTGCAATGCTACTTAGCACAAGGCATTCCTGCTTAGGGATTCCTTCTCCAACCTTGAGAGGCCTCTTGGTGGAGCATTGTACTTCAGTTTTCCACATTCAGGCTTGAGGCCATGCATCCTACTTCAGCTATAACATTATTTCTACAGATTTTAACATTGTGTTGTAGGGTGTTGGAGTGGAAGGTTCACAACACCACTTCCGGAGCTTGTTTTTCAGAGGAGGAAGCATTCCTCACTTTGGGAGATCAGTGAGGGAGATTTCTAAGAATATTTTACATCTTGGCACTTGGACAATGCATTCCTAACCTTCTACATCACATTTCCTTGGAGGAACTTCATCATTTATCTCAGTGTTTCAATAGTAGGGTCAAGACCTTTGATCTTGAGCTTGTTCCGTGGGATAAGGGCCAACCCTTCTCCTGGGAAGCTCGTATTAATGATTCTCCTCTACTCCTTCTATTATTCAGCTACATATATATATAGATTTTCAATATAACTATGTTGTTTCAGATCTAGATCTGCAGATCTGGTATTTTATACTTGTACTTTCATGGAGCCCTTGCCGTGTTATTCTTATATTGTATAAAAAGGAAGAGATATCATTTTTTCTCAACCATTGAATGAATGAAAACTACAGATATATTATTTCCTATAAATTTCTATATAAACCCTCTTTAAAATAACACTGTCACATGCCTGAGGATTTTCTGTTGGCATAAGTCATCGGGATTGGGCATTTTTGAGTAGTATTGGCTTGGGGAGACCTATTTAGCATGGCTAGAGGGATTTGTTTTTGCTCCTATTCTGTATGTGAGATGTATATATTATGAACTAAGGGATCGAAGTCCCATTTCTCATAGTTATAGCGTAATTTTATGAAGATAATGTTTTTATAGTCCATATTTTTGTATTTCCCCACTTTTTGGGATCATAAAAGGCATAATAAGTTGCTGCTATAACACTAATTGATGGCTATGTGTCTCTCAACACATTTTATGAATTAATTTCTCACTGCTACTCCAGTATTGTGTTTATGCATTCCTGCATTCCCATTTTGGGACATTACAGTTGTTGTCTTCTTCTGGGGTACTTTCGCCATTATCCTCCTTATCAGTTCAATTTCTCTGTCTAATAGATCTTCTATTTGTTGTTTACTTTCACCTCTTGATTGCTAAACTTTTATACTTACTTCCGCCCTTTCATATTTTCCCACTTGTTTACTCTTGTCTTTCACCACATCCTTCATTTTCCAATATTGAAATTGAGATTCCTCTTCATAGCTTGAATCCTCATTCTTGAGCATAATTTATAGCAATCTAATCTCTTGGTTCCATGGATTACAAATTTCCACAGAAATTTCTTCCTTTTCTTTCACTTGTTTCAAATTTCTCTAGCATCTGCAATAAAACCTATACTCACAAAACAATTATTAAAATAAAAAACATAAGGCTTCCATGCCTCTTCCTCCTCTAGCAACATTTCAGTATGCTGCTCTGAAATTTCCTCTTCCATTAGCACATTAGTATGTTGATTTACTTTCTCTATGAGACTATCGGCTAGTCCCTCCTCCATATCATATGTTTTAAGAATGTCTCCTTGTTCTATTTCACAATAGTGATCTTATTTTATTTTTTGAATCATTCCTACATCCTTATCCTCTGTTTCCTGATTATTATTCAGGAAAATTTCTTTGTCTTTCTCTTTGATCAACTCACCCTGAGCATAGATCCTCTACTTTTCCAACTTTCTTCTTTGAAGATCTAACTTTCTATATAACTCAACAATCTCAATTGGGGTAGAACTTGGAAACTTGACACAACTTTCCATACCTTCACTTGTTGTTGACCAATCATCAAATGGCCCTTCTTCCTCTGCTTCAATACTCTGTTGTTTATTCCCATGAGATCCCTCTGTCTCCTTTTGTTTCTGAGATCCTGGTATCTTAGCATCATTTTGAACAGATTTAAGATTCAACTTCTTCTCCTTAACAAAATTCAAAGTTTTTTCAACATCCTGTGATGTACCTACAATAACACACAAATCATTAATTTTAAAAACAATAGACCTTGTGGTCCCACTTGATGCTTCAGTCATCATATCTCCTTGTTGCTTTGAATCCTTCATTTGATCCAGTTCCTCTGTAGATTTCTCTTTTGTCAGAAATAAATGGACCATATTCTGGCTCACATATCAAATCTTCCTTTATATACTCATTTAAACTGAGTAACTCTTCCTTCAATTGAGAATTCACTCTATGATCACACTTCACTTGCAATCTATGCGATTTGAATTTCCCTTTCATAATCCATCCAGATCTCTAGTCTACTTTACTTCTTTGTAACATTTCCATCAATAAATAAAGACAAAATTTTATCTCATCTTTCTCCTGCTCATAATATTCACCAGTCAACTACTCACATATGTCGTTTACCTTGGCATTTTCCCTTTTCTACCTTTAGTTGAGGTCTTTCATAGAACCTATGAAATGACTATCCAAAGTCATTTTCTCCTCCTTTGTTAACTTCATCTGTTAGCTTTTGGATTGCATTCAATCCACTTTATCAGCAAGCCTTCATACTTGCCAGTAAAAAATGCAAGATTTTTTCTTGCGCTTGACCTCTTGTGGTTCTCTGTCTTGGAATTATCTCTGGCAGCTCTCTTGCTACTCTCTACTGCAAAAAACACTTTAGTAATGCATGTGTTACATTGACAATTTCTCTGGGTGTCGGGCTCTGTTGATCATGCACCCAATTACATTAAAAACTTTGACTTGGGTTACGAATCTCGACTCATACTTTACATCAACTCTTCAAGATGAAAGCTGCATGCTATTGTACAATAAATCAATCTTAAATCAAGCTATCCAAATTTTCATTTGACCCTAACATCTATTTGACTTCCAAGCTTGACTCAATAATTTTACAATAGTGGATATTTTGACTTAATTCAAGTTATACAATCTTCCAATGAACGTACACCCTTAATACATTTTATGATGTAAAATATTCAGTCTCTCTCATACTCTATTGTTATGAAAGATCATCAGTTTCCCATGATACTGAAGTCTTTAATCAAAATTCACTCCATGTTTTCCAAGATTTATTTTATGGTGAAATAAATAAATCATTCCATTTCCAAAATTCAAAAATACCTTTCTGAATTATCATACCTTATGTTCCCGTTAAGGTTATTAATAAACCTTCTCTTTACTATTTCAACTCTTTGGACTCCACCTTTTTGTGCCGTCTTTGTCACTGTGAACATTCGCATGCCCTTCATTAACCTTTCTCATCATCTTAATGCAAAACGTTTCCCTGTACTTCCATGCACCATGCAACTGCATATTATAAATTCACATCTCTTCACCTATGTACAGTGAACAAGCTATTCATGTTTTCAAGATCTTGTATGAATAATGTATAACTCATACATTGTGTCCATTCTAAATAACACCTCCTTAGATGCCGCCACATGATGATAGAAACAAGACTCTATAACATCAAGAAATTTGGTTTGTTTTTGTTTTCAATCTTAAAACACAAATCAAAACAGTCTTCCCATTTCTAACTACAAGCTTTGGTCCAAAATGATTTAGCCAAAACTACGAAAAACCCACTCTAAGCATAATGAATTTTTATTATGCATATCCACATGCATATCAACCCAATCTCTCACGCGGAGGCTGATCTCTTTAAACTTAAATTGTAGATTTACTAACTTTTAAATCTTCATTTGGAATAATTTTCATTTTCTATTCAAAAACTTGACCTTTATAAATTTCTGAATAGAACCTTACTTAATTCAATCATTATCTTTGGTTAAATTTATTCTCGGCATATATCAATAGTATTCGTTATTCCAGACATTGGCTTTAGTTAAAGACCCAAAGTGTTAACATATAAACATACCCAGACACACACCTTTTATCATTCCGCTCTTTATATTTAAACAAAACATATCAACAAAATGTATCAGGCGCACATTTTTTTTAATGTACCTTTACACTGGCGATTAGACACACCTTTCCTTATCCACCAGATATTTCACTTCAGAAATATTTTGCTATTTTTTTAAACCTTATTCACTGTTCCATATTTTCTATAAACTTCACGGGAATACCACTCATCTACCTTGCAATTCCGCTTGAAATCGCCGCTCTCTGCTTCGACTCACTGGGCCCTACACTCTCATATCTCACAGTTGCCATCACACTGGAGATCAAAGCAACTTGCAACCAAGTAATACGATGTCAAAGCTAACTGTGCATACAAATCAGAAGGCGTTTTATTTTAACACAATATTGAATGCTAGCCTTACACCATACTCCCATGGGAATTCTATTGCATTTCTCGTGCAGTCTCACAAGAACTCGATCTGTACCCACTTTTCCCCACACATAATTTGAATTTCATTGAAGAGCCAAAATGTAAACCATTAAAACAGAGCTATCAATTGCTGAGCTATCGAAAACCTAGCCGAAAGTTCAAAACCCCCAACCTATCTGCAATTTAGGAGCGCTACACCTTAAAACCAAATTCAATGCCCGATCTCGCTACGGAAGTATCCGATTCCTCCCCTCCACTACCAGGAAGCCCCTCGGGCTCGATCGACCCGACCGATTGATCTCGGTGGATATTGGTGGTCACCTACCTATTCCACTTGGGGCCCCACCATTGTCTCTTTCAGTTTTTTAGTTTCGGCACAACTTACTATTTTTAGCAGTTTTTCGGGTCCTGAACTTCCAGAGCCGTTTTGAGGCCCTTGATGACATTTTTTTGGAAAATGGGGAGCAAAATGGGTCCATGGATCAATTTTTATCACTCAAAATTTGTATTCCTCGGATAGATATTTCTAACGAGGTATGGTACGCGTCAAACGGAGATCGTATGCCAAAGTTACGTCCCCAGGAAGTTGAAACACAAATTTACCCAAACAGGGCCCATAGTTTTGGTGCTTCATCTCCTAGGGTTAGGTTTTTGGTTGTTTAGGATTTAACATTATTTCTAAATAATAAATAGGCCCTCGAGCCTCATTATAACTCAATTCAGAGGCCTGTAGCTGCCACATCTCTTCTCAGAGATAGCTACTAGCACCCTAGCTAGTTTTATTTCCATTCTGTCTGTAAGAAAATTTCAGTTCTTTGATATTAACGAAATGAAGTGTTATTTCCACTGCATATTTGTATTTATGCTTATATGTTTATTCTGTTGCGCTCTTGCATAAATTTGGATCAGTGGTATCAGAGCAGTCTGCTTTTTCTCAATCCTTCTTTGCATGTACCCAACGAGGTCGGGATATAAGGAGTTAGGGCTTGATCTGGTGGAACCTTTGCAAAATCAGCCTCGCAAACCCCGACAGCCGCCCATGGGGGATGAAAAGAAATATTAGGTAGAAGGATATCCTATCAAAATATTGCTTGAGGAGGCCCTCGAAAAATGAAGGAACACGATGATGGATAACTTTTCCCAGATCCTTCAACGGCTGCCCACCGGTAGCGCATCTGCATCTAGCATCCACTCTGGAGGTGCGACTCCTTTTAAGGTACAAGTAAATTTTTACATTTCCATATTTTAGGGTCAAATAGATGTAGATTCCATAGATAGATGGTTGAATCTAATAGAAGGATATTTCTCAGTTCATGACTTTTCCGATAGGGAGAAGATTATTTTTGCACTCCTCAAAGCTGCCCCCCATGTCAAGGACTGGTGGGAAACACACTGTGAGAAAAAGGACGATACAAAACCCTCTCTGTTTTTGGCCATACCCACTTGGAATTATTTTTGAGACGCCATCAAGGAACAATACTATCCTGTGGGGAGCTATGAGGACGACTACATGCAATGGACCACGCTGTGACAACAAAGGGATCAAGATGTGCATGAGCTGACGAATCTGTTCCATACCCTGCGCACCAAGTTGGGTATCAAAGATTCAAAGAAACATCTGGGGCTAAAGTATTACAGTTGTCTGCACAGATACATTCAGGAGGAAATGGAGTTCCTCTACATCTCCTCGCTTGGTACGACATACCGGTATGCTACCAAGATTGAGCAGAAATTCAAACAGAAGAAGCGAGACTTTGGATCTTCAAATCAAAAGAAAGGGCAAGGTGCTCCCAAACTGCAAAACAAAGGGAAGAGCCAAGGCATGGCGTTTCAAGACAACCTGTCAAAGCCACAGGCAAAGAAAAACACCGCAAAGCCAAAGAAGGACACAGGAAAGTGGTGTAAGTTCCATAAGAGCTCCACTCATAACACAAGTGAGTGTCAGGCCAAGCAGTCACTGGTGCCCGAGGTGAGGGCTTTTGAGTCAGATTCATGCTCTGAATCTGAATCATAACCTGACAAGGGGAATGACAAAGTGAAATATATTATTGATGCAGAGCCCAACACCACTGTTGCCACTACGAAGATCTAGAAGGAGGAACCGAAAGATCCAGAGGAGGAGGAACGTCTCTTTCACTCCCAGATGTGGGTAAAGGGCTCCTTGGTACAGTTCATTATCGACAATGGGAGCCAAAAGAACCTCATTTCAGCAGACCCTGTGAAGCGGTTGGGCTTGCCGACCACATCTCACCCATATCCATACACCATTGGGTGGCTTCACCAAGGACGAGATCTCTGCGTCAGCCAGCAGTGCCACCTTCCCTATAGCATCAAGCCCTTCACGGATGAGGTATTATGTGACCTTGCTCCTATTGGTGTTTCTGATGTATTATTAGGACAACCATACTTGTGGAAGCATCATGCTGTGTGTTGTGGATCATCTGTATATCCTTTTCTATTTTATTTTGAAAATCAAAAAACAAAAAAACAAAAAAATCCGAGATTCAGAAAAAGTATATGCTATAGTATAATGTTTTTTATACTGTAACATAAAAAAAAAATTTCTAAAGCTCGATGAAAATTAAGTTTATTGTTAAACTTTATATGAGTGTATATTATAGTTTCATGTTTAAACGTCAAGCAAGTCTCCGAGTGGAAGCAACAAGTATTGAAGATTATAACCGAGTGATTAAATGCGGAGGCACAAAGAGCTCGTGAGTTATCGAATCAAGTGCCCCTGCAGTTGACCTGTTTGACCGCGGGATAAACAACGATCAACGGTGTAGATTCATTGCAGGGGGGACTGGCCAAAGTTGCCACCGTAGTCCAGGAGCCTCCGCAATGACGTCATGAGGCAGGGTGGAAGACAGCTGTAATCCAAGATAAACCTTGTCAACGGCTTTTTTACACGTCATTTTAGGCATTTATTACGAGTTTGTGAGGATTTTAAATTGATATTTATCACATTTTCAAATCATTTGCAATTGTTTTCCCCTTTGAGCCGTGTCCTTGCCACCTTTTCATTCTCCACTACTTTACGGATTGCTTCTGTTGTCTGTACAGCCATGGCCAAACGTTTTTCACTAGCTAGTTTGACTAGCCACATTTCCCTCATGGACAGTGAGAGAGACATCCAAGATACCGTTTCTTCCGTAAACCATCCCCTCTTTTATCATCAAGCCTAAATGCCGAGAATTCCCCAGTTTTTTCTGCCATGAAGAAATCCGGTGTCCTGTTTGCATGTATCCTAAAAGCTCATTTCTTTCTTGAATTTATCTATTGGTTGGTTTCTTCAATGTATCCTGGTAAGTGCTTTATAATGAATTCGCAGGGGGGTAATTTTCTACAGGTGTCGACGCAGTCGATTCGCCAAGCGTTTTTCTTCTCCGAAGACGAGTCACCACTTCAATTTTCAGAAGCCTCATTGGCAAGTTATTTTGAAAACCTTTCAGGAGAAGAATTTAATCAGTGTATGTTTCATTTGACACCAAATTCAAAAGAATTTCAACTAAAAGGTGAAGAATTCAATTTGGAGATTTTTGATACTGAGAATAGATCAGTTCTGAGTTGTATTGCAGAAATTCTGGGAAAATATAATGACCTTACAGTTGACAAATCAGTATTAGGAATGTACACAATGATGATGAAACCAGGGACAGTTATGGATATTCCATCTTTCTGGAAAGAGATTGTCAACTCTCAGTTGATGAGATTTCCTCTCACAGGTTCCTTTAAATTCCCCTCGTTGATTGTTTATTTATTCTTATATCAAAATGTTGAGGAATTTATGAGTTTGGGGTTAAATATAGTGGATGTCAACAAACAGAAGCAATCAGTTATATTTTGGACTCACATAATTAGAAGAGAGGGAAATGAAGCAGGGTTGTTTGAGCTTTCCAGTCAGTATATGTCAATTGCTTATAGAGTATTGAATGGGGTTTCTCCCCCTTTTTTTCTACCAAAATCCAGGGAGTTTTTACAGTTGGGACCTAGTTGCAGGTTTGGGGATTGGTTTGTGTTTGAGGAATATTCTGAGATAAGATTGTATGGAACTAATATTGAGCCTTATAGGCTCCCAACTTTTGTGCCTGTGAGGCTTTTTGCCCTTGAATTCAACAGACAGAGTCTCAATGTAGATCAGGTGCATTTTTTTCCCATGAAGAAAGGTCTCATGTATAAGTTGCCCATGAGTGTGGGACCCTTTGTGGTAAATACGAGACAAGCATTTGGTAAAGTGTCTAAGTTGTTGGAAGAGACACATCTGTTACTGGGTGAAAGATGGTCATATGATTCTCATGGAGTGATTTCCCAAAGGAGTGTTAAAAATGGATATTCTGATTTTACTCACGAAAGCAGACCTGAGCAGGAAAAGCTGGCAAACCCAGGAGAAGTAAATTTAGCAAAAAAAAGCATTCAGACACCTATTATAACTGAAGAGATAAATAAAATAAGTAAGGATTCTGCTGTTGAGTTGGATGATGAAGAGCCAAGAGAGGAGAAAAGAACTAATTTGGCTGAAGATCATTCTTCAAATTCACCAGGTTTGACCTTCCATATAAATGAAGAGCAAAATGCTCCCTCTTCTCCTAGAGGTCATGAGCTTTACCAAGAAAAGGTGCCCTCATTCAAACAGGTGTTTACACATATTGAAGAGAAGAATAAAAGAATAAAAGATAATGTGGAGGCTCAGGCAGAGCATCACATAGCCACTAATCAGACTAGGTTGCTAACTATGATCGATCTCGAGAAGGATCAGTTCAGAATGGCTTTAACACATCCAACATGGATGTCTCTTGGATCCTCAAGCGGTTTCAATGCTGTAAATATAACTATGGATGTTAAGAAGATCCCACTGTTGGATAAGATGAATCTACATATGCAGACTGGACAATTAATTGTCAATGATCTAACTAAGACCAATTCCGCAACTGTTAAAGCTGAAAATATGCTAGCAAAATTTATCAAGCAGTTCAAGTTGGAGAAGGCCAATTCAAGGGCCTTATCAGTTCAAAATGAGGAGTTGAAAAATATTATCATAAAGGTTGGTGTAGATCCTAGTGACAAAGCTGCAATACAGAAGCTCATGGAGAATGCTGAAATAGAGATATCCACCCTGAGGAAAAAGTTGAAGTTACCTACTGCAGAGCATTCAATGGCTGCAGAAGTGGCAGAGGTGGAGAGAGAGAAAGAGGAACTTTGTCAGCAATTGTTGCATAAATATGAAGAATTGTCTAAAATAAAGCAGACTACCATCTCTTTACAAAATCACATTGAAAATCATACTTGTACCTTTGTTTTTCCTACAGGTGATACAGATCCCCAAGCACAGATTGCTCAACTCAACATAGAAATGAAGATGGTAGAAAGAGATCACAAGCAAGCTCAAGCAGAATTAGAAACGGCCACAAAGATCATACGATCACTAGAAAATGAAGCTGATTAGAATAAACAGAATTTACAAAAGGATGAAGCTGAGATTAAAGATCTCAAAGAGAAATTAAAAGGAAATATCTCACTTATAAATGCTAAAGATATCATTTGGGGTGAAATTATCTCAGAAATGAAGTCCAATTGGAAATTCTTGAATATAGTTGCAAAGGAGAAAAGACTTCTCTCAGAATATGAAGAAGAGATCCTATCTGATAAGAAAACAACAATTAAGAGAGCCAATTGGGCTAGGAAGTTCATAAACTTTATTAATTCCAAGTTAGATGAGGAATTAGAAGACATTGGAATAAAGGATAGATATTTTTATGCTCTGGAGGTTAATAAGATGATAATTAGGAATGATCTCCGGAAAGTTACAGAAAAGAGACTACTGGGAATCAAAGAGACAGTGAAAAAGTTTGATATATCATTTGATAAATTGACATGAATAGGTTTACCTTCATGTTGGACAGAGAAAGGAACCATTATGTCATGGAAATTTTAGGAATATTCATTAATACCGGCAAAAATCAAGATGGATAATAGGAATGAAAATACATAGATTTTAAAAGGAGAAACAGTGTTTAATTTCTTGCAAAGGCATTTCAATTTGTTATGGATGGTGAAGACTCTCTTCACAGAAATACCTACACATAGTTAGATTGTTGCATTCAGGTTGAAATATCATAGTTTCAAGAATTCATCAACAACCCAAAGTGAGATATGGAAAAAGTGCAAAACATTCTCAATGGACTCAGCAAAAGGAATTCGAGCATCTCAATAAAAATTAGCCGTTGACTCAGCAACCGTATCAGAAGCGGCTGTTCTTATAGATTAGGAATTTTCAATTTCACGTTATGTTATTTTGTCAAAATTATGTAAATTGTAATAGGACCTTTTTTAGGCATGTACCTCCGTAACTGTAAGTAGTTAAAGAAGTTAGAATTAGTTTCATCGCTAGAAACAGTTTTTTTATTTTGTATTTAAAGAAGATTCCAAGAACGGAAAAGGTTCCGAGTTTTGAACCTTGAAGCCAAATTTTTGTACTCAGGAATGGAAAATCAATGAAAGAGTATGCAAGTTTCTATCATTCTGTTTATGCTGAAAAGTTATCTAGTTTACACAATATTTTCTTATCTGTGAATAAAATAGAGTAATTTGAGTAGTAGGTCTCTTTATACATGTGTATTTAAGAGTTAAACAAACCTTAATGTGCGCTCCTCTGTTTTAACTTTATATTTACTTAATTCTTCAGGGTTTTAAAATGATAGATTTTGTTTGAAACAACATATCAGATTGAAATCCTCTTTTCTTTTTCTTCTGTTCATTCATTTCAGTATAGGTGGAATATAGCATTGCAGAACATGCATGGATTTGATATTTAAGGGTTACATAATCAATGTTTAAGGGTTTATAAGACAGAGACAGAAATATATTCATTTGTGACATAATCAGATAATGTCTTAAGCATTGATTCCTTATCACAGCTAAGGAATTGTCTCTTAAGGTACAACATAAATTGGTGCCATTGCTGGGGACAAAGATTCAAAGGTTTTCCCTGGGTTTTATTTTACATTTCCTCTAGTTGTTCAAAGAGGAGGAAATAATAAGCTGTGTTTTTTTTAAAATAGCTCCAGCTCCTAAGAAACCTCACACGAGGTCGGATACCTCTCAGCAAAAAATTCTTGTTTTGTCTAATCCTGAGAAGCTTGTTTCAAAGAAGGGCCAGAAACCAAAAATATTTGATACACCAGACATTACACTACTTGTACCAGGCAGCAGTTCTCACACTTTCTCATCCAAGGATATTTCCAGGAAACTCATTTTCTTGGAAAAAGAATCCTTACCATCACCCATTCATTTTCAAGAACCTACATTGGAAGAGAATTCTCTTGAGTTGGTGTCTTTCCCTCTTACAGAAACTCAACCTCATATAGTTTCCAGCTCTTCTGGAATCATTCATACACCAATCCATATATCAGTTGTTCCACCTCATTCACCCCCACCTACAACTGGTATTCATTTTACCCCTGCTCAAGGAGCAGTTAACCAGGGCATAAACATGGTGGCCCCTGCTTTCTTGATGAATAGATATGCACCATTAAATCTACCCCAACCACTGAATGTAATGCCTCAGGAGTATCTCAAGTTACTCCCTAGATTTATTGGTGAGGATGAAATAACTGCAGAACAACATTTGCCCTTGTTTTGCACATTTGCTTAGAATTTAAATGTTGAGCATTTAGATGTTGTAATGAGACTTTTTGTTCAGTCTCTAAGTGGAGAGGCAAGCAAATGGTTTAAAGGATTTCCTAATGGTTCAATAAATGAATGGGATGGACTAGAAAGACATTTCACCAAGAGATGGGGTGAAAAAAGGGACCATGGTTATTCTTTGACAAAATTCAATGCAATAAATAAGAAATATGATGAAAATATGAATGATTTTGTGAAAAGATTTCACAAATTGTATATAGTTTTCCTTTGGAAATGAAACCTCCTCCTACTGGAGCAAGGGTCGTTTTTGCTAGTGCATTCGAACCAGACTTCAGTTTCACATTGAGAGAAATAAGGTCCCCCACTTTGGATCAGATTCAAACTGATGCTCTGGAGATTGAGACCAATATGTCTGCTGCTGGTAAAGTCAAAGATAAAGGATTCAACTATCTAACAAAAACATTTAACATTAAATATCACATGCCATGCCAATTATAATTCAACTATCTAACAAAAACATGTTTAAAACATTAAATATCACATGCCATGCCAATTATAATTCAACTATCCAACAAAAACATTTAACATATATGTCCAAAAAACATATTGTAATAAAATATGTCCAAAAATTGTAAATCTCACTCAAGTATCAAACTGTATCAAGTTTAACAAATTTTAAAACCATCTAAATTTTGAAATAAAATCAAATCTACTGTATATCTTGTCCATCAAATGGAAGATCTAGCCTCTGGGTCTCGGTTGGCTCGCTATCTTGTAAAGGGAAAACCTACATACACAATGTACATGTACTGGAACATTAAAATTTGAAGTTTTAAAAATGAACGAGAATATATATATCTAGAACTTCATGTAAAAAACAAAATATAACAAAAAAATCGCACAATACCTCGTAAGGTTGCCTCTCCATTTGATGAACAGGATCTGCCATAGAAACATCTCTAGTGGTAACCTGTACAATATACATGTACAGTTAAATATAAATTTATATATATATATATATATATACATAAATAATTTATATAAATTAAAAACTTTCAAATGAAAATGCACGTGTGTACATATATATAAACTTATTTGAACAATAATATTAAAAAAAGAACTAAAGACAACTTCTTCAAATGCTGTGGATGTCCCTATCTCCGTCGCTAAAGTCCTCGGATTAAAAAAATCTTCTATACAAACCTAAATTCAAAAAAATTTAAATAACTCAAAATATAGATCTCTCTCTATATATCTCAATTTTTTATGGAACTTTTTGAGGTAACATAAATTTTGAACTTGTGAAAAATTGTCCATACTTGTGCATCTCCCAATGAAGTAGAAGGTATATCTCCTAAAGAAGAAGAAGGTACCGGCATCCCAAAAACATCAGACGGAATCGGTACCTGTTAAAACATTTTATCGAATTATATATATACATACATTTACATGTGTGGCAACAATTATTTATTTTAGAGTCACTTAAAAAACACTAACATACATGTGCTAACATATCATGATGGCCAGACCCAGCTGCATCGTTTGAGCCAGAGGTCCCGAACGTAATATTAACATTTTCATCACGCATCATGCCTGAGAACTGCAAATGGTGTTTTAACATATAATCATACATTTTTGTTAGATTAATGTACACATACAAATAAATGTATATATGTACATACACATGTATTTATTACAAATTGTACACATGTATATGTAAATATAATTTCAAACCCTAAGGTCACTAACACATACCGTTCCAGTGCCCTCTTCCTCATGAAAAATTAGGTCTTGCAGACCATTGCGACAATTTATTGCGTATGTTCGGAGATCTTCAACATTCATGTTGTAAATCTCCTCATCTGTATGATAAACAAAATTGGCACGTGCATATTCACGTGCTCTTTGTCGATTTAAACCAAGATCGACTCCACTCAATCCGCTATGAACATTTTCAATCATAACATCTCTTGCTTCACGACTTATTTGAGAAGTCGCATCCATCTCTGATCGCAAGGTTTCGACTCGAGACGGTCGACTCACCAATGGCGGCTCAGGGCGAGGCAACTCCACATCTCGCTTTGCGCCCTTACGTTGACATAATCGACCTCTCCCCGGGCAAAAAAATTCTGAAGGAAGATCATTGTAGTCGGGTTTCATACCCAAAAAAAATTCTGCATAAAACATTTGTGCAAAATAAAGAGGAACCTCATCGTTCCATGGAAGCCTTCCAAAGGCCGCAAGATGTCGACTATAAAAATATTTTGCTATGTCTGGGTGCTTGAAATACTGCACCTTCAACATCTTTCTTTTTGGCCCTTCCTTAAAATTAAACATTGACTTAGCCTCCTGTCTTGAAACTTTTTTTTTTATGTCCTGCCATTTATCGGGACCTATCACTGCTTCTCTTCTCTGTCTCATCACTTCTACAAACGAATCAGTGGTTGGCCCCAAATCTTTGTACACTTTTACCATTTCACTCAATGATTGTGTAACTATCCGTAGGCTTTGTCTACTCTCAGCAGGTAGAGTCAAATCCTGGAGATCTGTCTGCAATTTTGCATAAAGGCTTTGACACCTTTGTAAGGTGCATTCCGCCATGTTCCTTTCCCATGGTATATCAGTAATCTCAGCCGGATAAGTTGTGCTAGGTTGATAGCCTTCTTCTTCAATGTAGCGCGCTGCCCTGCGTCTTTTTTGACCACTGGCTCGAACATTTTGAGCCTCTGCATCAATATATATATAATTTCATATATTAGAAAAAACATGTGTAAAAAAAGTTGCAAAAATTTAATGAAAAAATATTGAAATTGATGGGAACCTTGATGTTGTTGGTTAACATCATCTCCAACATGACCCTGCTGAGAACCAGCCCCAGAATGATGCCGCTGAGAACCAGACCCACAGCGACCCTGCTGAGAACCAGCCCCAGAATGATGCCACTGAGAACCAGACCCACAGCGACCCTGCTGAGAACCAGCAGCCATTGATTGCTGGCCTTCGGGGGAATAAATATCACCCCCTTTCGGCACCATGTTACCTCGACCGGTTGAACCTTGGCCACACTCCATTGATGGAGTAGAAAGCCTTCTCCTCTTGCCTCCTAAAAATTAAAATATGAAACTTGTTAACAACTAATTTCACTCACAAAGTTAGTAAAAAAATCAATTCCATATGTACACACATGTATGTAGATTTAAGATTATATTTAAATACTCTGAACATCCTCCGATCCCCGAGACTCCATATGGGATTCGGTTGATCTTCGTCTTTCATCCTCCATGATGTATATCTATTGGTCAACATTCACAAAATAGATTTCAAAAAATCAATACCTCAGAGTAAAATCCAATTTGGTGATGTTAAATCCAATATGTTCTATATTTCTTACATTTCAGCCCTCCTATTTTTCTTTCCAACCAAGGTTTATAAAATAACATGAGAAGCAACATGAGACTTAGAACAATCATTTTCATTATATATATGGAAGGCAAGAATGATTATATCCCCTTGAGCTTAAGGGTATGTAGTTTGTCAATTTTTATCATATATTTTTTGGTAAGTGTAAATGTTTTTTTTATCTATAGTACACGTCATGAGTTCCCCACTTTTACCTTATGTAAAGCATGATTCTAGGATTACTAAAATTTGTACTTGGTTTTTTAAGAATATATCAAATAAAGTTTTTGAGAAGCAAATATGGCTTTTTCCTTAGAATTTGGCACTTTGAATTTCCTTACCCATATTTCTTGATAATGATTATAACCTTAAAATGGCTAATATTGGTTTGTCATCATCATCTAAAAATGACTTGGCACATGAAAATTTACCATGTCCATCATCATCACTTCACACCATCTCATACATGACTCCTTCTACATATTATATGCATAAATTTTTGAAATGTCATCCTCTCTACCTATCCCATGAATGGATTGTGACAACAGGTGAATAAAATACAATTTATAAGCAAAAGATAGTTTCTAGCTTGTCCTCCTCCATCCGCCCCATAGCTATGCTTTCTCAATTTTCCACTTCCAACTTTCTATTCTCGAAATTCATTAGCAGCTAATTTTATCGATAGCCACACCACTATACATATAATTATCATATTATACACTACTACATTAATGAACTCTAAGTTGTTTGTTATTGTAAAGTCCAATAACAAACAATGTTAATTGAGTTTAGTAGTGTATATAACAATTTCTTTGACTTCCAAGTGTGTTGTGACTAAATAGTAGAATTAAATACCAAAATGAATTTCCAAAATAAAATGTTGGAAGAGAAAAATAGGCAATCATTAGATATGGAGTGCGTGGAGGAGGACAAACTTATACTGATCATTTCCTTATCAAATTTCCTTTATTCACCTAATGTCACAATCAATCGTGGTCTAGATAGAAGGGATGACCTACCATAAATTCAATCATATAATGTGTACAAGGGTCATATGTAGATGGTGTGAAACGATGATTACAATCATGATAATTTTTCATCTACTAGGCCATTTTGAGATGATGATTACAAACTAGTGCTAGCCCATTAAAGGTTATAATCATTGGTGCCTAATGTGGGGTGTACAATTTAAATCAAGTTCGTATCAAAGTACAATTTAGCTCATTTTAGTCAAGGTTAGTTAGAAGAATTAGCTATTTGTTTCTACCTTCAATTTCCTCTGAAAATGAATGTGTACGTGCTTTTGAGAGACATTAGAGACATTAGAGGAACAAGGTCCAAATTTTTGATGAAAATGTGCTATGAAAGTAAAGGGTTTTAAAGGAAAGCATGTACAAGGCATAGTTGAGCCAAATGTTCTTCAAGAAGGGCCTAATTATTTGGGTCTTGGTTATGGAAAACATGGAAAATGCTCCAAAGCCAAGGAGGTTTGTGAGGTTTGTGTTCATGATGAATGGAACATGTACATAGTTTACCTTAAAGTTGTTGTGTTTTACGGATATTAAAATGAAGATCTTCTATTTAGATCCATTCCAGAGATTGACTGCAGGGGCATTTACTAGATATGTCACCTTTCATAAAAGATGAGATCCAGAGGCTACCTGGCCCTTTACAGACTCTGCCTATAGAACTTGTAGAAGTAAACACTAGAGGCATTAACAATATCAAAGAACTAGACATGGGAATGTGTCTCTTTCCCTACGCAAACAAATAATTCTTGAGGTACTAGTTAATCTTCATAGACAGGTCATCAAGCAAGTCAATGTGATCATCCCTCCTTCCCTCCCTTCTAAAATAATTATGTTTTGAGGGTCAAAAAGCCAAAATATGGAGACAATTATCACCAAATCCAACGTACGATTATGCATGATGGAGACTATCTAGCGCTTTCCCTTGTTAGAGAAAGTACATGAGCTCTATTATTTGAGCTAAGAGTCAGTTGTTTGAAAAGGCATGTTTTGTCAACTTGTTTGGTTGATGGTTTTGTACACCAATATGTAAGAGTACATGGACATATTCACATTATGTGAATTTTTTTTTCTTTGAAGGAGAAAATGATGTGTTTTCAGTTTGATGGTTTTGTTTGTGACAAGATGTCACAAGATTTTGGTGTAAGTGGTGGTGCTACTATTGATGCATGATGTATGGTGACCAACACATCTTGATATCATCGGAGATTGAGACAATGTTGTGTATAATGTTTGTGTTTCACATAAATAGACAAGAGGTCGTTGGTTCTTAAACCCTTATTAAGTGATGAGGTGGCAACATCACATGATGGAGTGGGGAGAAATGGGGGTGCTTAAGGGGTATGAAGGATACTCTTCAACTCATGAAGCATAGGGCATGAATTGGTGGGATGACCTAATGTGTCTCAAAGGGCACACGGGGGACTAACCTTGGGTATTTTTGGTTGAAGTTTCTTTCTAAAATAAAAATTATAAATAACTATGGAAACTTGCATTAACAAATTATCCTACAAAAATTATTGTAGAAAATTTTCAAAATTGAAATGCAAACTTAAATTCCTTGCATTCTTTCATCAACTTTGTTAATAATTGAATAGTCTACTAGTTGACTATATTACCAACTGCAATGAATATTGTCTTTTCCTAATGTCCATTGTGAAAATGGATCCTCACATTAATGTGATAGGATCTTTTTCATCTCTCAAGTTACTAGGTCAAAGCATCCTAATGGGTAAATTAATTGTGAGATAAATTACAAGCATTAAATGTCAATCCAGGTTCTTATACTTCTGAAGTACACTTGCACAATATATGCTAAAGCCAAAATATGGAGACAATTATCACCAAATCCAACGTACAATTATGCATGACGGAGAATATCTAGCGCTTTCCCTTGTTAAATATATTAACAAGCGAAAGCGCTAGAGATTCTCCATCATGCATAATCGTACGTTTATGCTTATAGAGTGAAAAAACTAAAAGAATCAACTTGTAGGGTCATTTAAATGGGGGGTGGAGAATTCCTGGGTCTTTGCAAATTCAAAGTATGGTGCATGTTGCATGAAGCAAGATGTTGAAAGTAGAGTTATGTTAGACACACACAAATGCAACAAATATGGAAATTTGTACATGAGCTCTATTATTTCCTTTAATATGTGATCCATGCCTTTCTCTAATTCATATTTTTATCTCTTCTATTAATTATGTTATTCTTTCTATGTATTGTTCTAGTATAAGGGGGTGAAATAATTTCGTATCATTTTCTAAGTGGTGAGGTCGTTTGAATCTCCAATAGTTGTGTTGGTGTGGTGGGAACCATGCTAGGAGTTGGGCATTCCATTGATATGGTCAAGGTACTTAGTGTATGAGGAGCATCCAAAATTAGGCGGATTGGGGTCTTGATGAGGGGGATATGTCACTTGATGCATGCAGTGATGATGGTATTTGATGAGTACAGGACACATATAGATAAGATGAGTGTCTTTAACATAGGAGCACTCAAGGGCATGCCAAATACTAATTAACCGAGTTCGTGACATAATAAATGGTGGAAGAGGAATCATCAACATAAGAGGTTGGTGTAAGTGGTGGTGCTACTATTGAGGCATGATGTATGGTGACCAACACATCTTGATATCGTCGGAGATTGAGACAATGTTGTGTATAATGTTTGTGTTTCACATAAATAGACAAGAGGTCGTTGGTTCTTAAAGCCTTATTACGTGATGAGGTGGCAACATCACATGATGGAGTGGGGAGAAATGGGGGTGCTTAAGGGGTATGAAGGATACCCTTCAACTCATGAAGCATGGGGCATGAATTGGTGGGATGACCTAATGTGTCTCAAAGGGCACACGCGGGACTAACCTTGGGTATTTTTGGTTGAACGCTCTTTCTATTAAAATAAAAATTAACAATTATGTATACTACAATAAATTATTCATGTACTATTGCAAAATTTTCAAATAAATGCGTCCTAATTCCTGCTCTTCATAGAACTGTGACAATACTGAAGATCACTGAAGAACATAGACATCAATCATAATGTCATTATTCTTCCCATGTTTCATTAGAAAATGATCTCAAAAACATGACAGGGACTTTTTTCTATCTCTTCAACCTAAATTAGAATGTAGCATTTCCATCATAATAATGTGAGATAAATTACTTGCATTAAATGTCAATCCAGGTTCTTATACTTCTGAAGTACACTTGCACAATATATGCTAAGCAATTAACTCTCAATAAAAAATGGAAATTTAGACATAATGTATACACACTTTACATTAAGAAAACGTGTATATGCACATGCTTTTGAAGAAAGAAAGGCATTTAACATGCTTCTTCATTCAAAATAAGTATTTAAAAAGCCCTAAAAAGAAAGGCATTTAGCATGCTTATTCATTCAAAATAAGTATTTAGAAGGCCCTAGAAATGAGATAAACTATATGAAGTGCTGGAGAAATTCCAAAGTTTTGGTTCTTAAAGTAAAAAAAAATAAAAATCATATCATATCTAACTAACAAAAATCAACGTTTAAGGCTAATACTAAGAGAAAAGAAACGCAAAAAGGAATAAAGTAATAGAGTTCCTCATTAGTGGAGGTTCTAGTTTTGTGATAAAGAATAATACCATATTGACTAGGGTCAAATCAATTGAAAACATGATAGAGAATAAATCATTGAACTTTTTATGATCCAATTATTTTTTCAAATACACAACAAGGATAAGTTAAATTTAACTTCTACAAACACTACAATGGTTCATACAATTTAGAAAAAGTTAATTAATTGAACCTATAATATGGTTTTTATAATTCCTATCTAAACCAAAGCAAAATCTATTACTTTCCAACAAACTAATCATTTACTTAAAATCCTACTATGAAATTGACAATGTTCATATCTTCTATAATAACAACATTTGATATTTAATTTAACAAAATATAAACTACGTGGTAGGTAAGAGGGTTTCTCTTTAGTGGATGAAAATTAATATTTTGAGGATCTTGTTCTACTGTCTTGTTTTGGGTATTGCTAATGCTTTAATGCTTGCTTATGATTGAAATACATGTTCAGGAGTAGGATCTAGGATCTACGTACATGCTTTTGAGAAAATTTTTGATGAAAATGTGCTATGAAAGTAAAGGGTTTTAAAGGCAAGCATGTACAAGGCATAGTTGAGCCAAATGTTCTTCAAGAAGGGCCTAATTATTTGAGTCTTGGTTATGGAAAACAAGTTAAATGCTCCAAAGCCAAGGAGGCTTGTGGAAAGTGCATCATGCTATGCCAACAACAGATAGTGAGGCATGGATAAAGGAAACAAGCCAACTTAGATGCATTTTGACTATATTAGAGCATATTTTATCAGCGCTGACTTTGATTCTTGGAGGTGACTTGGAGGAGGTTTGGAATTGGTATCCTGTGGCAGTTTGGTCTTGGTCTTGGATATCTCCCATTTTTATCTAATTCTATAAGAGAAGGATTGTTGGGTTTTCCACTTGTGGTTTTTTCACTGGCTATTGGTAGTCTTTTATCTCATTGTGATCTTCATGTTTTTGAACAATTGTATAATTTCTTGATGAAGAAAACATAATAAATAATAAGAAGACATCTAATATTCACAAGTAATTATCAAAATGAGAAATTAAGTGCTAAACTACATTGCACTTGGTTTCTCAACAAGCTGTACCAATACCTCACAAATGATTCAATTCAAATCTACTCTGTTAAAATGACAATGTACTGTTTTTTTTAATATGCTTTCAAAGTACCAATGAAAAATCTTCTCTCGGGCTGAATTTATATCCTCTGTTTTACAGTACAATTCATACCCAACAAATATAACATCGCATCCCTTTCAATACACACCTAGGGCAAGTTATATCAGTCATATTACTATCTATATGGATTTTTGTAGCCAATGAGTTCAATGCCCAACTTGAATATGTATTGTGTGTCTGAATTTTAGTTCAATGTGTTTGCTGCAGATAAATTCCATATCTATAATATTGTCTTTTCAGTGTGAAAACCCAATTGGAGTTAAAATCACAGTGGTATAGGCCAGTGACTTAGTCTAGCTGGGAGATCTGGTGAGCATTCTATTGTTTAGCAATTAGGAAAAAAATAATCTATGCCCAAACTCATGGCTGTAGGAGAAACTAGCAGAGTGTAAGGCTGAAGTAATCATTTGACTGTCACCAATAACAAATGTATGCATTATATTTTCTCTCAGCTAGCTGCTGTTCTTTTTTAAAAAAAACTTTATGTTTTGATTATCGTCCTGTCATGTTATCTTACAAAAAACTATGGAACAGAATGTACTTAAAACATCACAACAGGCTGTTTTCCTCTACTGAGGAGGCCTGTGTTTACAGTCAAAAACTCAAACCTTACTTTTTGTCTTACTTTTTGAGACGATTTGGGACCGGAATAGTGTTCACTACCGGTCTCAGCTGTTTTTAAACATATTGCTATATCGTTTTATTTCGTTTCTCTGAAGACCAGCCTCCATTTTCTCTTCCATGATCTCTGTTTCGGTTACAGTCCGGGAGATATGGAAAACCGGAAGCGAAATTTGTGATGACAGAAATTTGTGGTTTTTTGTAATGCTTTAAAGCATATGCTATGCGATTTTTCTAATATATAGAAAATCCGATTTTTTTCTGTGGACACAATGCATGCATAGCTAGCACTCAGAATTTGCATAGCTAGCACTTAGAATTTGGCTACAAGTGACTGTTTTTTTTATTTAAATTATAGACACAATGCATGCATAGCTAGCACTTAGAATTTGGCTACAAGTGACTGTTTTTTTTATTTAAATTATCAAATCCCAATAATTCCAGAAATACATCATCCCACTTCCAATCTTCAGTTTAATAAACATAAACATAAATTCAATAACATCCCGGGCCAGAACGTACCCGGCAGATCTTAGCGGTGGCGTGTTGAACCTCGACCAGATGCAGCTTAACGATGGCGCGTTGAACCTCGACCGGATGCAGCAGAACCTCGACCAGCAATCGATCAGCAGCAGCACCTCGACCAGAACGGTGGCGCAGCAGAACCTCGACCAGCAATCGCGCGGAAATCGCCCAGCGCAGCAGAACCTCCACCAGCAATCGCGCGGAAAACAAACAGACGCGCGAAAACAATGAAAACAGGAAACTGACAACCTTCGCGGGCGATTTATTTATAAAAACGGAGTTCGGCCGAACTTACAAGTTCGGCCGAACTTACAAGTTCGGCCGAACTATGAGTTCGGCCGAACTTTCAACTGAGTTCGGCCGAACTACCATTGCCGGTTTTCCAAACCTCCGGCAAAAATTCCGTTTACTGGGCCGTCACAGTGCCGTCAATATAAACGGACTCAAAAGTTCGGCCGAACGTACTAAAATAGTTCGGCCGAACTATTATAAAGTTCGGCCGAACTTTATAAAATGTTCGGCCGAACTATTGCCGAAAAAAATTTTTTGCACCCGATTCTCACAAAAGTGTAACCCAGCTTCACGTTTCCGCCCTTGTATTGCATAAATTCTGGGCAAAGATAATGACCTTATAGTTGACAAATCAGTATTAGGAATGTACGCAATGATGATGAAACTAGGGGAAAGTTCTGGACATTCCATCTTTCTGGCAAGAGATTGTCAACTCTCAGTTGATGAGCATTTCTGTCACAGGTTCCTTTAAATTTCCCTTGTTGATTGTTTATTTATTCTTATATCAAAATGTTGAGGAATTTATGAGTTTGGGGTTAAATATAGTGGATGTCAACAAACAAAAGCAGTCAGTTATATTTTGGACTGACATAATTAGAAGAGAGGGAAATGAAGCAGGGTTGTTTGAGTTTGCTAGTCAATATATTTCAATTGCTTATAGAGTATTGAATGGGGTTTCTCCCCCTTGTTTTCTACCAAAATACAGGGAGTTTTTACAGTTGGGACCTAGTTGCAGGTTTGGGGATTGGTTTTTGTTTGAGGAATATTCTGAGATAAGATTGTATGGAACTAATATTGAGCCTTAAAGGCTCCCAAATTTTGTGCCTATGAGGCTTTTTGCCCTTGAATTCAACAGACAGAGTCTCAATGTAGATCAGGTGCATTTTTTTCCCATGAAGAAAGGTCTCATGTATAAGTTGCCCATGAGTGTGGGACCCTATGTGGTAAATACGAGACAAGCATTTGGTGAAGTGTCTAAGCTGTTGGAAGAGACACATCTGTTAATGGGTGAAATATGGTCATATGATCCTCATGGAGTGATTTCCCAAAGGAGAGTTGAAAATGGATATTCTTCTTTTACTCACGAAAGCAGACCTGAGCAGGAAAAGCTGGCAAACCCAGGAGAAGTAAATTCACCAAAAACAAGCATTCAGACACCTATTATAACTAAAAAGATAAATAAAAGAAGTAAGGATTCTGCTATTGAGTTGGATGATGAAGAGCCAAGAGAGGAGAAAAGAACTAATTTGGCTGAAGATCATTCTTAAAATTCACCAGGTTTGACCTTCCATATAAATGAAGAGCAAAATGCTCCCTCTTCTCCTAGAGGTCATGAGCTTTACCAAGAAAAGGTGCCCTCATTCAAACAGGTGTTTACACAGATTGAAGAGAAGAATAAAAGAATAAAAGCTAATGTGGAGGCTCAGGCAGAGCATCACATAGCCACTAATCAGACTAGGTTGCTAACTATGATGGATCTCGAGAAGGAGAAGTTCAGAATGGCTTTAACACATCCAACAGGGATGTCTCTTGGATCCTCAAGCGGTTTCAATGCTGTAAATATAACTATGGATGTTAAGAAGATCCCACTATTTGATAAGACTGGACAATTAATTGTCAATGATCTAACTAAGACCAATGCCGCAGCTGTTAAAGCTAAAAATATGCTAGCAAAAGTTATCAAGCAGTTCAAGTTGGAGAAGGCCAATTCAAGGGCCTTATCAATTCAAAATCAGGAGTTGAAAAATATTATCATAAAGCTTGGTGTAGATCCTAGTGACAAAGCTGCAATACAGAAGCTCATGGAGAATGCTGAAATAGAGATATCCACCCTGAGGAAAAAGTTGATGTTACCTGCTGCAGAGCATTCAATGGCTGCAGAAGTGGTGGAGGTGGAGAGAGAGAAAGAGGAACTCTGTCAGCAATTGTTGCATAAATATGAAGAATTGTCTAAAATAAAGCAGACTACCATCTCTTTAAAAAATCACATTGAAAATCATACTTGTACCTTTGTTTTTCCTACAGGTGATACAGATCCCCAAGCACAGATTGCTCAACTCAGCACAGAAATGAAGATGGCAGAAAGAGATCACAAGCAAGCTCAAGAAGAATTAGAAATGGCCACAAAGATCATACGGTCACTAGAAAATGAAGCTGATCAGAATAAACAGAATTTAGAAAAGGATGAAGTTGAGATTAAAGATCTCAAAGAGAAATTAAAAGGAAATATCTCACTTATAAAGGGTAAAGATATCATTTGGGGTGAAATTATCTCAGAAATGAAGTCCAATTGGAAATTCTTGAATATAGTTGCAAAGGAGAAAAGACTTATCTCAGAATATGAAGAAGAGATCCTATCTGATAAGCAAACAACAATTAAGAGAGCCAATTGGGCTAGGAATTTCATAAACTTTATTAATTCCAAGTCAGATGAGGAATTAGAAGACATTGAAATAAAGGATAGATATTTTTATGCTCTGGAGGTTAATAAGATGATAATTAGGAATGATCTTCGGAAAGTTACAGAAAAGATACTACTGGGAATCAAAGAGACAGTGAAAAAGTTTGATATATCATTTGATAAATTCACATGAATAGGTTTACCTTCATGTTGGACAGAGAAAGGAACCATTCTGTCATGGAAATTTTATGAAGATTCATTAATACTGGCAAAAATCAAGATGGATAATAGGCATGAAAATACACAGATTTTAAAAGGAGAAACAGTGTTTAATTTCTTGCAAAGGCATTTAAATTTGCTATGGATGGTGAAGACTCTCTTCACAGAAATACCTACACACAGTTCGATTGTTGCATTCAGGTTGGAATATCATAGTTTCAAGAATTCATCAACAACCCAAAGTGAGATATGGAAAAAGTGCAAAACATTCTCAATGGACTCAGCAAAAGGAATTCGAGCATCTCAATAAAAGGTAGCCGTTGACTCAGCAACCATATCAGAAGCGTATGTTCTTATAGATTACGAATTTTCAATTTCGCGTTATGTTATTTTCTCAAAATTATGTAAATTGTAATAGGACGTTTTTTAGGCATGTACCTCCGTAACTGTAAATAGTTAAAGCAATTAAAATTAGTTTCATCGCTGGAAACTGTTTTTTTATTTTGTATTTAGAGAAGATTCCAAGAACGGAAAAGGTTCCGAGTTTTGAACCTTGAAGCCAAATTTTTGTACTCAGGAATGGAAAATCAATGAAAGAGTATGCAAGTTTCTATCATTCTGTTTATGCTGAAAAGTTATCTAGTTTACACAATGTTTTCTTATCTGTGAATAAAATAGAGTAATTTGAGTAGCAGGTCTCTTTATACATGTGTATTTAAGAGTTAAACAAACCTTAATGTGCGCTCCTTTGTTTTAACTTTATCTTTACTTAATTATTCAGGGTTTTAAAATGATAGATTTTGTTTGAAACAACATATCAGATTGAAATCCTCTTATCTTTTTCTTCTGTTCATTCATTTCAGCATAGGTGGAATATAGCATTGCAGAACATGCATGGATTTGATATTTAAAGGTTACATAATCAATGTTTAAGGGTTTATAAGACAGAGACAGAAATATATTCATTTGTGACATAATTAGATAATGTCTTAAGCACTGATTCCTTATCACAACTAAGGAATTGTCTCTTAAGGTACAACATAAATTGGCGCCATTGCTGGGGATGAAGATTCAAAGGTTTTCCCTGGGTTTTATTTTACATTTCCTCTGGTTGTTCAGAGAGGAGGAAATAATAAGCTGTGTTTGTTTTAAAATAGCTCCAGCTCCTAAGAAACCTCACACGAGGTCGGATACCTCTCAGCAAAATATTCTTGTTTTGTCTAATCCTCAGAAGCTTGTTTCAAAGAAGGGCCAGAAACAAAAAATATTTGATACACCAGACATTACACTGCTTGCACCAGGCAAGAGGTCTCACACTTTCTCATCCAAGGATATTTCCAGGAAACTCATTTTCTCAGAAAAAGAATCCTTACCATCACCCATTCATTTTCAAGAACCTACATTGGAAGAGAAATCTCTTGAGTTGGTGTCTTTCCCTCTTACAGAAACTCAACCTCATATAGTTGCCAGCTCTTCTGGAATCATTCATACACCAATCCATATATCAGTTGTTCCACCTCATTCACCCCCACCTACAACTGGTATTCATTTTACCCCCGCTCAAGGAGCAGTTAACCAGGGCATAAACATGGTGGCCCCTGCTTTCTTGATGAATAGATATGCACCATTAAATCTACCCCAACCACTGAATGTAATGCTTCAGGAGTATCTCAAGTTACTCCCTAGATTTACTGGTGAGGATGAAATAACTGTAGAACAACACTTGCCCTTGTTTTTCACATTTGCTGAGAATTTAAATGTTGAGCATTTAGATGTTGTAATGAGAATTTTTGTTCAGTCTCTAAGTGGAGAGGCAAGGAAATGGTTTAAAGGATTTCCTAATGGTTCAATAAATGATTGGGATGGACTAGAAAGGAATTTCACCGAGATATGGGGTGAAAAAAGGGACCATGGTTATTCTTTGACAGAATTCAATGCAATAAAGAAGAAATATGATGAAAATATGAATGATTTTTTGAAAAGATTTAACAAATTGTATAATATTTTTCCTTTGGAAATGAAACCTCCTCCTATTGGAGAAAGTGTCGTTTTTGCTGGTGCATTCAAACCAGATTTCAGTTTCACATTGAGAGAAAGAAGGTCCCCCACTTTGGACCATATTCAAACTGATGCTCTGGAGATTGAGGCCAATATGTCTGCTGCTGGTAAAGTCAAAGATAAATGAAAAGCTAAAGAAGAAGCCTCATCTCAAGATCAGAGAATTGACAATATGAATAAATTCATAAAAAAGTTGTCTAATAAACTAGTGAAGTTGGAAATAGATAATAATAAGCCTGCAAGACAAATTAGATGGGTTTTTAATCCCCAATTTAAAAAATAGCCCCTGCAGATTCTACAAAGAGAAAGGAAAGATCAAGATCAGGTGTAAGCACCTTTGTATATAGAGGCAGCTCCATCCCACTCAGCAGATGATGATGATGAAAAAGAAGATGATGCTCAAATTTCTGCTGTCTACATGGAAGATGATGAAACAAAAGAAGAAACTGAGGAAGTAAGAGTGGAAGAAAATGAAGAAATTGATCTTTCATTTGATCAAGAAGAGATGGATGATTATTGCAAACAATTTACGGAATTCATGCAATCAGAATTACATAAAAAATACGATTTGAGGTCAAAGAAGAGGTTAAGAACTCAAGATGATGAGGAAAAAGAATCAGAATTAGTACCTGCTCCAATGGCGACTCCATTACACAAAAACCAGATTAAGAAATCAGATAAGGGGAAGCAGACCATGAATGAAGAAAAAGAGAAGGAAAAACAACAAGTTGAGGCTTCTCAAACAAGGATTAAAGATCCTAATATTTTGGAGAAAGTTGTTACTGTTTCTAATCAAAGTCTAAATTCCAATAAAAATCAATAAGAACCTGAAAAGTTGAAAAAATAAAATAAAAATTTCAGTTTTTCGAAAGAGTTGGAAAAACTGAAAATTCAAATACCTATTCTTGAGTTAATCAAAACACCTGGTTATAAGAAGGAGATTGCAGAATTTATCAATTTATCTCAGTCTGATGAAGTAGGCGATATAGTAAATATGCAAGAAGAAAAACCAGTGGTTACTTTTGGGCCTCATGTTGAAGAGGTAGATTTTTCTGTCCCTCATTTTTATATATCACTTCTGTTACATGATTTTGTAGTACATAATTGTATGCTAGATTCTGGCACATCCCACAATCTGATGCCATTGTGTGTGATGAAAGAGTTAAATTTACAAATCACTAAGCCATACAGAGACCTTTATTCTTTTGATTCAAAAAGGGTGAAGTGTGTGGGTCTTATTAAGGATATGGTTGTTTCATTGGCTCAAATCCCATCCAAGAGCATTATGATGGATGTGGTAGTGGCAGATATTCCAGCCAGATTTGTAATGTTATTATCTAGATCTTGGGGGGAAAATCTTGGAGGAGTTTTGAAGTTAGATTTTATATATGCCATCATTCCTATTTTTAATGGGGAAGAAAGGAGGTTGTATAGAGAAACTAGATTTCAAAAAACTTCTACCAAGAAAGATGCAGGCAATTCACCTATTTATGGCCAAGAGAAGGAGGACCTCTCTTGCTTCATGCTGCATGAAGATGCAAAATTTGCTGAAGAGTCACAAGGGGAGCTCCCTTCAGCCATTGTACATAAGGAGCTACATTAAAACAAGTTTTGGAAGTGCTATTTTGATGGTGCGTTTTCTAAAGAAGGCACTGGAGCTGGTTTCATTTTTGTATCTCCGGAAGGTAACCTTGTACCTTTCTCTTTCAAATTGGAGTTTGAATCCACCAATAATGTAGCTGAATATGAAGCATTAATAATTAGTCTGCAGACAGCTAAGAAAATGGGAATTCAGTCTATGACCGTGTTTGTGATTCTGAATTAATCATAAGACAAGTTAAGAATTTGTGTCAAACTAAACATCCTAGGTTAAGAACATATAGGAATGAGGTATGGGATTTAATTGAAAACTACTTTGAAGCTTTCAACCTACAGTTTATCCCAAGAGAAGAGAATAGAATGGCTGATTCTTTAGCAGTTGCAGCCAGTACATTCAAACCTCCGATCAATCCAAGACTAAGATATGAAATTGAGATGAGACACAGACCTTCGATTCCTGACAATGTCAAACATTGGCAGGTTTTTGAGGATGATGAACAGATTAAGCAGTTTTTGTTGATGATTGAAGATTTTGAAGATCATCAGATTAATTTGGAAACTATGAAAATGACTTGGCTGATATGTCTAAGACTCTGAAAAAGAAGATTGGTGATCAACATATTATTCAGTTGAAAGACAATATTTTACCAAGAGGTTTGGTACCTCTCGAAAGACTGTTTGATGCTAATGATGTGGCAATGAATCAGAAGAAAGCACATCAAGATGAGAATGTGGAAGATTGTAATTTAGGAACTCAATATGAGCCTAAAATGGTCAAATTTTTCAAAGGTGTTCCGAAGGACTACAAACAAAGATACATAGATATGTTCAAACAATTTGAGGATGTATTTGCTTCGTCGTATGATGATTTGAAGACTTATGATAAGAATATTATTTAGCATAAAATCCCATTGAAAGATGGAGTCAAACCGCATAGATAGAAACTCAGACAAATCAATCTATTGTTGTTGGCCCCGATTGAAAAGGAGGTAAAGAAATTTATGCAGGCTAAAATAATTGTTCCTCTCAGATATTCAGATTGGGTTTCCAATCTTGTACCAGTCAGAAAGAAAAATGGAGAGATAAGGCTATGTGTAGATTTCAGGAATTTGAATAGGGATTCATTGAAAGATAATTATCCTTTGCCGAAAATAGATTTTGTCTTGCAAAAAGTGACTGGAGCTTGCAGATTATCTACGGTAGATGGTTTTTCACGGTATAACCAAGTTTCTGTGGAAAAGGAAGATCAAAAGAAAACTTCTTTCACTACACCTTGGGGAACATTCATGTATGCCAGGATGTCGTTTGGCTTAATGAATGCAGGGGCCACATTCCAAAGAGCAATGGATATTGCATTTGTAGGAGATAATTTTGTGGTTATTTATCTGGATGATGTCACAATTTTTTCAAACTTTGATGAGGAACATCTACAACATTTGCAAAAAGCCTTCTTGAAGTGTAGGAAATATGGATTATCGTTGAATCCTAAAAAATATTTTTTGCTCTAGAAGAGGGTAAACTGTTGGGCCATGTTGTTTCCAAACAAGGAGTGAAGATTGATCCAGCAAGGGTCGAAGAAATAAAGTTAATTCCACGGCCCCGAAGTAATAAATATATTCAGAGGCTTCTTGGAAAGATTAATTTTCTAAGAAGATTTGTTCCTAATTACATAGAGATTGTCAAGAAAATAACAGACATGTTGAAAAAGGATGCTGAGATGAAGTGGGACAAAGAATCAAGGGAATATTTTCAAAGGATTAAAGAAGCTCTACAGGAAGCACTTATTCTAATTAGTTTGGATTATTTGAAGCCATTTCAAATTTTTTCATTTGCGTCTTCCTCAACAATTTCTGCTGTGTTATTACAGAAAAATGAAGAAAAGTGTGAACAACCTTTAGCATATTTCAGTAAGCTGCTCCGAGATGCAGAATTAAAATATAATATATTGGAGAAACAAGTATATGCTCTGCTGAAAGCATTGAAAGCATTCAAAACCTATATTCTTCATTCCCAAATTTTAGCATATGTCCCTAATTCTGCTGTAAAGGTTGTTTTAGTACAGAGCAATGTAGAAGGGAAAAGAGGCAAATGGATTGCTAAAATCCAAGAATATGACCTGGATGGTAAACCAACAAAGTTGATCAAAGGTTTGGGACTGGCAAAATTATTAACAGAGTCAAATTTCCAAGAACTGGGAATTAATTTATTGGCACCTGTAGAGGAAGTCAATGGAGAAACAGGTAATATTCAGTCAAAGACAGCAATTAAATATAAATTCCTCTGCTCAGATTGGTACAAAGATATTATTCACTATTTATGCTTTTTTTCTTGTCCTCTTTCAGTAAATAGAGATAAATACAGAGCTTTAAAACTCAAGGCTCAACCTTATGTCATAATTGAAGCAAAGCTATATTGGAAAGATCCTGCTGGTGTGTTATTGTTATGTTTGATAGAGGAGGAAGTTTCAGAAGTAATTAAAGAATATCACGAATGTTTGTGCGGGGGTCACTACAGTTGGAAGGTAACTGCTCATAAAGTTCTCAAGTCAGGTTTTTATTGGCCCTTTGTATTTGATGATGTATATAAAACAGTCAGAATTTGTCAAAAATGCCAGGTGTTCGTAGAAAAGAAAAGGTTAGCCCCTTTACCTCTTCTCCCTATTTCTGTTGAAGAAACTTTCAGACAATGGGGAATTGATTTCATTGAAGAAATCAATCCACCATCTAGTGGGAAATTTAAGTGGATCCTTACTGCTACATATTATTTTACAAAATGGGTAGAGGAAATCCCTACCAGGAAGGCAAATGATTTGGTTGTTATGAAGTTTTTAGAAGAAAATATCTTTAGCAGATTTGGATGTCCAGTAAAGATTGCGACAGATAATGCCCAAGTTTTCAACTCAATCAGGTTTATTAATTTCTGTCAGACTTATAATGTGATATTGTCTCATTCTACAGCTTATCATCCACAAGGAAATTCATTGGCAGAATCTTCTAACAAAACATTAGTAAAATTTTTGAAGAAGACAATAAATGAAAACCAGAAGAATTGGGATTCAAAGCTAGTTTTTGCTCTATGGGCAACAAGGATGACCACTAGGAGATCCACTCGTACGTCACCTTATGAACTAGTATATGGTACTCAGGCATTGTTTCCCACCCAGTTGGTGAAACCTGTGATTTATTTCCTTCAAGATGCTCAAGAAGAACCTAATCCCATGATTATAAGAATGAACAATGTAATGGAGTTAAGTGAAAGTAGAAATAAAGTTCGAGAGAATTTTCTTACTTACCAGCAAAAAATGAAGACAAATTTTGACAGGAAAGCAAAATAAATCATGTTTCAGAATGGAGATCTGGTATTAAGATAGGATATCCGGAGGGAAGGAAAATGGAAACATGGCAAATTTGATCCTTTGTGGTACGGTCCGTTCAAAATTACTGAGGTCAGGATGAATAATACCTTCATGCTGGAAAGTCTTGAAGGAGAAGTAATATATATGCATGTGAATGGGAAATATCTAAAACATTATTTCCAACACTAAGAGCTGTTTGACCATCATTGTATATACCCGGTTTTATCATTGTACATTTTTCATCTAGCAATTTTTGACTCCATGCCCGAAGTGAAGGCACTGGTCTGCAGGTTCTTAGTGTTTCATGGAAAAAACACTATCCCCAGGTGGAGCCAAATGTTGTGGATCATATGCATATCCTTTTCTATTTTATTTTGAAAATAAAAAAAACAAAAAAACAAAAAAATCCGAAATTCAGAAAAATTAAATGCTATAGTATAATGTTTTTTATACTGTAACATAAAAAAAAAATGTTTCTAAAGCGTAATGCAAATTAAGTTTATTATTAAACTTTATTTGAGTGTATATTATAGTTTCATGTTTAAACGTCGATCAAGTCTCCGAGCGGAAGCAGCAAGTATTGAATATTATAACCGAGTGATTAAATGCGGAGGTGCAAAGAGCTCGTGAGTTATTGAATCAAGTGCCCCCGCAGTTGAACTGTTTGACCGCAGGATAAACAACAATCAACGGTGTAGATTCATTGCGGGGGGGACTAGCCAAAGTTGCCATCATACTCCAGGAGCCTTCACAATGACGTCATGCGGCAGGGTGGAAGACAGCTGTAATCCACGATAAACCTTGTCAAAAACTTTTTTACATGTCATTTCAGGCAATTATTACGGGTTTGCGCGGCTTTTAAATTGATCTTTATCACATTTTCAAATCATTTGCAATTTTTTTCCCCTTTGAGCCGTGTTTTCGCCACCTTTTCATTCTCCACTACTTTACAGATTGCTTTTGTTGTCTATACAGCCATGGCCAAACGATTTTCACTACCTGGTTCGACTAGCCACATTTCCCTCATGGACAGTGAGAGAGACATCCAAGATACCGTGTCTTCCATAAACCATCCCCTCTTTTATCATCAAGTAACCCTAAATGCCGAGAATTCCCCAGTTTTTTCTGCCATGAAGAAATCTGGTGTCCTGTCTGCATGTATCCCAAAAGCTCATTTCTTTCCCGAATTTATCTATTGGCTAGTTTCTTCAATGTATCCTGGTAAGTTCTTTATAATGAATTCGCATGGGGAGAATGTTCTATAGGTGTAAACGCAGTCGATTCGCCAAGCGTTTTGCTTCTCTAAAGATGAGTCACCACTTCAATTCTCAGAAGCCTCATTGGCAAGTTATTTCGAAAACCTTTCAGGAGAAGAATTTAAACAGTGTATGTTTCATTTGAGACAAAATTCAAAATAATTTCAACTAGAAGGTGAAGAATTCGATTTGGAGATTTTTGATGCTGAGATTAGATCAGTTCTGAGTTGTATTGCAAAAATTCTGGGCAAAGATAATGACCTTATAGTTGACAAATCAGTATTAGGAATGTACATAATGATGATGAAACCAGGGACAGTTCTGGACATTCCATCTTTCTGGCAAGAGATTTTCAACTCTCAGTTGATGAGCATTTCTGTCACAGGTTCCTTTAAATTCCCCTTGTTTATTGTTTATTTATTCTTATATCAAAATGTTGAGGAATTTATCAGTTTGGGGTTAAATATAGTGGATGTCAAGAAACAAAAGCAGTCAGTTATATTTTGGACTGACATAATTAGAAGAGAGGGAAATGAAGAAGGGTTGTTTGAGTTTGCTAGTCAGTATATTTCAATTGCTTATAGAGTATTGAATGGGGTTTCTCCCCCTTTTTTTCTACCAAAATCCAGGGAGTTTTTACAGTTGGCACCTAGTTGCAGGTTTGGGGATTGGTTTTTGTTTGAGGAATATTCTGAGATAAGATTGTATGGAACTAATATTGAGCCTTAAAGGCTCCCAAATTTTGTGCCTATGAGGCTTTTTGCCCTTGAATTCATCAGACAGAGTCTCAATGTATATCAGGTGCATTTTTTTCCCATGAAGAAAGGTCTCATGTATAAGTTGCCCATGAGTGTGGGACCCTTTGTGGTAAATACGAGACAAGCATTTGGTGAAGTGTCTAAGCTTTTGGAAGAGACACATCTGTTAATGGGTGAAATATGGTCATATGATCCTCATGGAGTGATTTCCCAAAGGAGAGTTGAAAATGGATATTCTGCTTTTACTCATGAAAGCAGACCTGAGCAGGAAAAGATGGCTAACCCAGGAGAAGTAAATTCAACAAAAACAAGCATTCAGACACCTATTATAACTGAAAAGATAAATAAAAGAAGTAAGGATTCTGCTGTTGAGTTGGATGATGAAGAGCCAAGAGAGGAGAAAAGAACTAAGTTGGCTGAAGATCATTCTTCAAATTTAGCAGGTTTTACCTTCCATATAAATGAAGAGCAAAATGCTCCCTCTTCTCCTAGAGGTCATGAGATTTACCAAGAAAAGGTGCCCTCAGTCAAATAGGTGTTTACACAGATTAAAGAGAAGAATCAAAGAATAAAAGCTAATGTGGAGGCTCAGGTAGAGCGTCACATAGCCACCTATCAGACCAGGTTGCTAACTTTGATGGATCTCGAGAAGGATCAGTTCAGAATGGCTTTAACACATCCAACAGGGATTTCTCTTGGATCCTCAAGCGGTTTCAATGTGGTAAATATAACTATGGATGATAAGAAGATCCCACTATTGGATAAGATGAATCTACATATGCAGACTAGAAAATTAATTGTCAATGATCTAACTAAGACCAATGCCACGGCTGTTAAAGTTAAAAATATGCTAGCAAAATTTATCAAGCAGTTCAAGTTGGAGAAGGCCAATTCAAGGGACTTATCAGTTCAAAATGAGGAGTTGAAAATGATTATCATAAAGGTTGGTGTAGATCCTAGTGACAAAGTTGCAGTACAGAAGCTCATGGAGAACGCTGAAATAGAGATATCCACCCTGAGGAAAAAGTTGAAGTTACCTGTTGCAGAGCATTCAATGGCTGCAGAAGTGGCAGAGGTGGAGAGAGAGAAAGAGGAACTCCATCAGCAATTGTTGCATAAATATGAATAATTGTCTAAAATAAAGCAGACTACCATATATTTACAAAATCACATTGAAAATCATACTTGTACCTTTGTTTTTCCTACAGGTGATACAGATCCCCAAGCAAAGATTGCTCAACTCAACATAGAAATGAAGATGGCAGAAAGAGATCACAAGCAAGCTCAAGCAGAATTAGAAACATCCACAAAGATCATACAGTCACTAGAAAATGGAGCTGATTAGAATAAACAAAATTTACAAAAGGCTGAAGCTGAGATTAAAGATCTCAAAGAGAAATTAAAAGGAAATATCTCACTTATAAAGGCTAAAGATATCATTTGGGGTGAAATTATCTCATAAATGAAGTCCAATTAGAACTTCTTGAATATAGTTGCAAAGGAGAAAAGCCTTATCTCAGAATATGAAGAAGAGATCCTATCTGATAAGCAAAAAAAAATTAAGAGAGCCAATTGGGCTAGGAATTTCATAAACTTTATTAATTCCAAGTCAGATGAGGAATTAGAAGACATTGGAATAAATGATAGATATTTTTATGATGTGGAGGTTAATAAGATGATAATTAGGAATGATCTCCAGAAAGTTACAGAAAAGAGACTATTGGGAATCAAAGAGACAGTGAAAAAGTTTGATATATCATTTGATAAATTGACAAGAATAGGTTTACCTTCATGTTGGACAGAGAAAGGAACCATTCTGTCATGGAAATTTTATGAAGATTCATTAATACTGGCAAAAAGCGAGATGGATAACAGGCATGAAAAGACACAAATTTTAAAAGGATAAACAATGTTTAATTTCTTGCAAATGCATTTCAATTTTTTATGGATGGTGAAGACTCTCTTCACAGATATACCTACACACATTTAGATTGTTGCATTCAGGTTGGAATATCATAGTTTCAAGAATTAATCAACAACCCAAAGTGAGATATGGAAAAAGTGCAAAACATTCTCAATGGACTTAGCAAAAGGAATCCCAACATCTCAACAAAAAGTAGTCGTTGACTCAGCAACCGTATCAGAAGCGGCTGTTCTTATAGATTAGGAATTTTCAATTTCACGTTATGTTATTTTCTCAAAATTATCTAAATTGTAATAGGACCTTTTTGAGGCATGTACCTCCATAGTTGTAAGTAGTTAAAGCAGTTAGAATTAGTTTCATCGCTGGAAACTGTTTTGTTATTTTGTATTTAAAGAAGATTCCAAGAACGGAAAAGGTTCCGAGTTTTGAACCTTGAAGCCAAATTTTTGTACTCAAGAATGGAAAATCAATGAAAGAGTATGCAAGTTTCTATCATTTTGTTTATGCTGAAAAGTTATCCAGTTTACACAATGTTTTCTTATCTGTGAATAAAATAGAGTAATTTGAGTAGCAGGTCTCTTTATACATGTGTATTTAAGATTTAAACAAACCTTAATGTGCGCTCCTCTGTTTTAACTTTATCTTTACTTAATTCTTCAGGGTTTTAAAATGATAGATTTTGTTTGAAACAACATATCAGATTGAAATCCTCTTCTCTTTTTCTTCTGTTCATTCATTTCAACATAAGTGGAATATAGCATTGCAGAACATGCATGGATTTGATATTTAAGGTTTAAATAATCAATGTTTAAGGGTTTATAAGACAGAAACATAAATATATTCATTTGTGACATAATCAGAGAATGTCTTAAGCACTGATTCCTTACCACAGCTAAGGAATTATCTCTTAAGGTACAACACTATGTATGAGTCTCAGCCTCACACTGTTATTGTTACTTTGGGAAATAATTTCTACAGGATACCAGAGGTACCCCCTCCTATCGCTATCTCTTTGGTTACTACAAAACAATGCAGTAAGCTCATTTCCCAAGCCAAGAAATTCGTTTTCCTGGTGATCTGCCCCCAGGGCAGGAAGAAGACTGTGGCCACAACCTCCAAACAGGGCTCCGTTGCATGACAATAACAAATGGATAAGGTTGTGGAGGAGTACAGGGACATCTTCACGTCACCCACAGGGGTTCCTTTGCATTGTCAGGTCAAGCACCTGATTGATCTAACCCCAGGTGTGCCACTACCCAATGAACCGATTTATTGGTGCTCTGTGCTGGAGAACGATGAAATCAAGAGGCAGATTCAAGAGCTGCTGCAGAAAGGTCACATCCCACCAAGTTCATCGCCCTGTGGGAGCCTGATCGTGTTGGTACAAAAGAAGGATGGGACATGGAGACTCTGTATTGACTATCGGGTGCTCAACAAAATCACTGTCCAAAATAGGTACCTGATCCCACGGATTGATGACCTTCTGGACCAACTCAAAGGTGCAAAACATTTCAGCAAGATTGACTTGAAGTCTGGGTATGACCAGGTACCAATTGAACCCTTCGATGTGTGGAAGACTACCTTCAAAGCCAAGGAAGGCCTTTTCGAATGGATGGTCATGTATTTCAAGTTGAAAAATGCTCCCGCAACCTCATGCAGTTGATGGACGACATCTTGCGGCCATTCACCAACTCATTTGTAGTGCTGTACTTGGATGAAATTCTGATCTTCAGCTAGACTTGGGAAGAGCACCTCCACCACATCCAACAAGTCCTCCAAACACTGTGGCAAAACAAGTTGTGTGCCAATTTGGAGAAGTGCACTTTTGGCATGACCTAGGTTCAATATCTGTGATACATTATTGATGAAAGGGGGGTGCATGTGGATCCAACCAAGATCCAAGTCATCTGGGATTGGCCAGCCATAACCACTATAACAAAGCTTCGCAGCTTTCTAGGTCTTGCTAATTTCTGCCGTAGGTTCATATTGGGATTCTCTCATATCACTTGGCCCTTGAGTCAAGTCACCAAGGGAGGAGTGACAAAAAAATTATTTTGGTCAAAACCTCAACAGAAGTCATTCATAGAATTGAAAAATCGCCTCTGTTCTACCCCAATTCTCACATTACAGACTTGGGACAGCCATTTGAGATCGAGACAGATGCCTCTGACTATGCTATTGGGGCAGTTCTTACTCAACAGTGACATCTAGTGGCATATCACAGTGAGATGTTTTCTGACACAGTTTGCAAGTATCCCACTTATGACAAAGAAATGTATTCCATTGTGCAAGTTTTTCGACAATGGAAGCATTAAATTTTGGGGAAGGAAACAATCATCCACATATACCACTGGCCCCTGCAGTTCATACAGACACAAAGGAAGTTGCAGAATGATCGCCATCATAAGTGGTCCACATATCTGCAACAATTTCATTTGAACATCAAGTACAAGAAGGGTAGCACCAATAATGTTGTAGAATGCCTCCGCCGACCACCGATCATGGCGCTCACCACCATTCTCAACTCTTGTGGGCACAAGACTTCTGATTGGCCGCTTCTCTATGAGAGCGACCGAGAATTCGGCCACACTTACAAGGCACTCTTGGGGGGTACGCAAGTTCCAAATTTTCACCTCCAATATGCACTTTTACGTCACCTGGGAAACCTTTGTGTTCCTTCAAGTGAGCGTGCCAAGATGATATGGGAAGCACACTACAGTTGATTCATTGGGAATTTTGGGGTCGAGAAAACAATAGCAGTACTACAGAAGTATTTCTATTGGCCAAAACTTCGAAAGGATGTCAGGAAGCACATCAGATCTTGCACTGCTTGTGCCATTGCCAAACCGACCATCAAGAAGCAAGGCCTATATACTCCACTACCTATCCCTAATCAACCTTTGGAATCCATATCCATGGATTACATGTCGGGCCTACCTTCTACTAAGCATGGAAATGACTTTGTTTTCGTGGTCGTCGATAGATTCTCGAAGATGGCCATTATGGTGGCCTGCAAGAAGAATATCATAGCAGAAGCCATTGCTAAACTCTTCTTTGAATGAGTGTGGGTGCACTTTGGGATCCCATAGTCTATCATATCAGATCAGGATAGCAGGTTCCTTAGCACATTTTTGTCTAGCCTCTGGTCAATGCTAGACACCAAGCTCACCAAGTCCACAACTTTCCATCCCCATACAGATGGCCAGACAGAGGTCATCAACAGAATGATTGTACACATTCTACGCATGTATAATTCAAAGCATCCATGCACATGGGAAAAGAGCCTCCCCTATGTACAACATCTTTATAACCAGACTCTCCATAGTTCAATCATCCATAGCCCCTTTTAGGTGGGCTTGGGATTATAGCCACTATGTCCTATTGACGTAGCCATGCCATTTGCGGCTACTCAGGCCGATTTGGCTCATGTCCAGTCTGAAGTTGAAAAAGAGAATAGCTTCATCGAGCACATTAAACAAATCCGCCAATAGTTTCATGACATATTGGATAGAGCCAATGCTAAGTACAAGAAATGCCATGATCAACACCGGGTGCCACACAACTTCCAGGTGGGCAACAAAGTATGGCTACATTTGCAGAAGGAGCGCTTCATTAGACCCCACCGCAAGCTTCGCCCGCTCTGATATAGGCCATACACCATCACCAAGGCTATAGGGAAAAATTCCTTCGAGCTCATTATTCCAACATTCCTTGGTCTGCACCCAGTATTCAATGTGGATCGCCTTCGCCCTTACTTCCCACCTCTACTGGACACCTCTGACATTGCAGAATGACTCACACCAATAGAGTTAAACCCACACTGCATGGAACAGGCCACAACAGATTGTATCATGGACATGCAAATCAAGAACACTCGCCAACAGAAAATCCAACTATATCGGGTTGTCAAACCTGGCCAACACCTACACCAAGGAAAGTGGTTCACCAGGGACCAAGTTCAGCATAAATTTCCTCATCTCACAGAGGAACTTAATGCAATGGGGACCATTGCTTCCTAAGGGGGAAGGAATGATATAGGTGGATATTGGTGGTCACCCACCTATTCCACTTGGGGCGCCAACATTGTCTCTTTCAGTTTTTCAGTTTCGGCACAACTTACTATTTTTAGCAGTTTTTCGGGTCCTAAACTTCCGGAGCCGTTTTGAGGCCCTAAACGACATTTTTTGGGAACACAAGGAGCAACATAGGTCCATGGATTGATATTTCTCACTAAAAATTTGTATTCCTCAGATAGATCCTTCTAGCGAGGCATGGCATGCGTCAAACAGAGATCGCATGCCAAAGTTACGTCCCCGAGAAGTTGAAACACCAATTTACCCAAATGAGGCCCATAGTTTTGGCGCTTCATCTCCTAGGGTTAGGGTTTTGGATTTTTATGATTTACCATTGTTTATAAATAATAAATAGGCCCTTGAGCCTCATTTTAACTCAGTTCAGAGGCCTATAGCCACCACATCTCTTCTCAGAGATAACTATCAGCACCCTTGCTAGTTTTATTCCCATTCTGTCTGTAAGAAAATTCCAGTTCTTTGATATTAATGAAATGAAGTGTTATTTCTACTGCATCTTTGTATTTATGGTTATATTTTTATTATGTTATGTTCCTGCATAAATCCAGATCACTGATGGTCCAAAACACATAAACAGTCGATGTTCTCCTTCATTTCCCCTCGTTTGCCTGAACGGATCATGAGTTCGAGTTAGGCCCCTGGAAAAATTTTCTCATTTTCATAGCTTTCAGATGATGTCCAGGCTCTTGGTGCTGAGCTTAAATGGACCACTGGTTTCTCAGAAAATAAGCAGCCTAAAAGAAGCTTTTTTCCGAGGGAGGAAATGGATATAGGGGAATACAAATTCGTGCCTAAAGTGAGCTTTTCTAACACCAAAAGGGCCAGATTTTTAGTAGGAATACAAAGGCAAAGCTTCTGGATTTGAATCTGCTATTCAATAACACATATCATTGGAAGAATGAAGAGATATAATAGAAAACCAATAAGGAATTCAATTCTTTTGCTTCTTCTCCAGTCTTTCTTTCTGCTCTTTTCTTCTATCAACTTTTACATTTCATTCCATTACAAAAATCAACCCAATGAATAAGGAAATCGTTACTATCAGTGGGACATCAACACAAAGGGACAAAATATTTTATGTCTTATCTCTGCAATATTGGAAGTGTTGTCACACGAGCCGTCGCATCGAGCTAACAAATGTTGGACAGAGTACTTCTGTGTGTTGATGTCAAGTTAATTAACTCTTACAACCACTTGCTAGAAACACATCACCAATCCACTCTTCGACCAGAGTGCCAACACCGTGCTACCATGAATGCCATATGAGCCATCGCCCAAACTGTTCCCAATCCTGTGCAGCATTTCTCTACCCTGCTTCAAGACAATCGGATTTTACAACCACTTCTATAAAACACAGATTGCCAACGCATCATTTGCAGGGCTGCTCACACTATTTGCTATCATTTGCTTCCAACTTCCTTTACGCCTGTGTCAAACCATCGGCAGCTTCTCCACTCTAACATTCGCTCTACTTCCATGCTAGCTGCTGTCAATTTCAATCTCAACACAAACTCCGTTATTCATTTCTCCTCCAAGAAATCGAAGGTTACTTGTGCCACCATCGTTGTTCCAAATACACAATGATTCTTGCGTTCATACATCCATATACGACACAATATATAATTGCAAAGATTGCATTCACTCACTCATCTCTTGTCTGTGACTACACAGATTAATCAGATCTTTGGGCTCTGATACCAAATGATGCCAAGATTCTGGATTAAATCAGATCCTAGGATATAAAAAAGTGTGTTTCCTTCAGCATGAAAAAACTCATCTAATTCTTCATTAAGAAAACAATTTGTAGCTTAAAATATACATACAGGAAAGGAGAGCCATCCAAACAAAATTGTTGGCATAATATTAAGCATAATGAAATTTACAAACTCAAAACATCTCATCGAATATTACAATGAATGGCCTTTTGGCTCTCGACCCTTTACAAAAAATCTCTCAACCCATTTCTCACTCTCTCTCTATTCCTCACTTCCTTACCTGTTTTTCATCCTCACACAACCCTCCTATTTATACATAAATTTGAATTTATTCCACTCCATAAAAGCCTCCACACAGATCTCAACTAAAATCTAAATTAGATTTATCTTTTTTTGGAGTCAACGAAGTCCCATATATGGAATTCCTAATCCCTAGATTATCTACCTAATTCCATTCCACTCATATCCTTAATTATTAAAGGAATATTTACAATAATCCTCACATTTATATTTTCTCTTTTAATTTATTAAATTTGAGAAAAATAATTAATAAAATAATTAAAAAACCTCACCCCCTAAATCACACAAATGAATAATAAAAGTTAATCTTGATGCTCCTGCATCAACGTTAATTTGGTACAAAATCGAATGAAACAATGGACACATCAACATCGCAGCGAGAGAAGTTTTGATGTAGGGTACTGTTTATTTTTATGGCTACAACCCTACAAACAAGTGTCCCTCAAGCTGTTGTGTAACCAGCTCCAAAAAGAGAAGAAAAGAGATATCAATGCCTTAGAAATGAGCCACTTCGAGGGGGCAACCTCCAATACATTACATAAATGAACAATTCTTGGATGATATAATTCACAAAACCTCCTTTCTATATATAGGAGTCCATGGGGCCATAATGTAATCCTAGTGGGCCACAATGTAATCCTAGCCGACCTAACAATAATAATTTAGGGGCACAATAATAACAAAATGGGGGTTACAAGGGCACAATAATAACAATAAGGGGGTCTAAACTAACATAATAAGGGGGTATACTATTAATATAGGGACTTAACATGCCCCTCTCCTTCAAACAAGTGTTGTCCTCAACGCTTGATTATTTCTTGATGCTTCTGTATAAAATTCTCATCGTTCCATGTGGAATCTTCTACAGGAAAGTTCTTCCACTTGCTGAGATACTTTGAAATTGATTGTACTTGTCGAGTTCTTGTTTCTGTGACTGCTTCAGAACTTCTTTCAATGTGATATTGATCTTTCAGTTGTTTCATTTGATTTTGCACCAAAGCTAGGTTATCCTTTGAGAGTTGGATAACTTGTTGTTGATGCTCATTGTGATATTCCACTACTTTATCATCCATAATAGATTTTATTTTATCCTTAAAACCATCCAAACTAGCCTCCATTTTTGCTTTTAAACCATCTAATTCATCTTCGGTTGCTCTTCGTAAGATCGAAATTTGTTGCACTTGGTACCGTAATTTTGATATCTCATATTGCAATTCTTCCTCCTCATGCGTCATGGTATAGCTTTCTGAGGGCTTAATGGGTATGGAATTATTTTTTGGAGGCATAATAGAACCCATTACTGACAAAAATTCTTCAATATTCCCTTGGAATCAATTCAACTTGATTCTTCAAACAAGACTTATGCAATTCGGAAAAAAAACAATACACACCTTTTACTTGCTTTGAGGAGCTCGATATTGAAATTGAATTATCTCTGTAATTGAAAATATTCAATATCTGAAATTCAGCCCTGTAGTAGCCCTCTGAAGTGTCTTTCCAATGCCACAGGTCTGATCTAATTTGGATTCCCCAAGACAAAGTTGTGTCCAATCTCCCACAATGACCTAATTCTGGACTGGTTCAGTAGAGAAAACTTGTAGAACTTGCCACGTGTCACTGTTTCATCCTTTGTCTCTGAAATTGATAGCCAAGAAACTACAGTCTGTGTACTTTCGACCAATTTTTATGGCACTCAAATCCAATGCCCAGAGAGAGAGTTATTGAACTTTTCCCACGATCACCTCTTTGAGATGAAATTCAGCAGCCTGAAAAAGCACTACCTTCTACAGATCATATCTCCAAAAATATTGCGAACCAAGCTCTGAAATTTTTTGAAAATTTTCCTCAGGATGTCAGCTTCGCACCATACGAATTTCAGATTCTGAACCTTCGTAGAAAACAATTTATAGCGAAAATGCCACGATGACCTGTTTAGGAGCTTGAAAAAAGACCTAACTTCCACAGATCATATCTCCGAAAATATTACGAACCAAGCTTTGAAAGTTTTAGACAAACTTCCTCAAGATTTCAGCTTCGTACCCTAAAAATTTCAGCTTCTGAATCTTCATAGAAAAAAATTTATAGCGAAAATTCCACGATGACCTGTTTGGAGCAACGAAACCCTAGAATCCCAAACCTCTGATACCAAATGTTGTGTAACCAGCTCCAAAAAGAGAAGAAAAGAGATATCAACGCCTTAGAAATGAGCCACTTCGAGGGGGCAACCTCCAATACATTACATAAATGAACAATTCTTGGATGATATGATTCACAAAACCTCCTTTCTATATATAGGAGTCCATGGGGCCATAATGTAATCCTAGTGGGCCACAATGTAATCCTAGCCGACCTAAAAATAATAATTTAGGGGCACAATAATAACAAAATGGGGGTTACAAGGGTACAATAATACCAATAAGGGGTTTACACTAACAATAATAAGGGGCTACACTATTAATATAGGGACTTAACACAAGCAAGCTAAGAAGGATAATAGATTATCGCGAAAATACCATGGTCCTTACAAGGTGTTGCAATCGATTGGTACTATGGCATACAAATTGGAGCTTCCCGCTTCTTCGCAAGTGCATCTAGTTTTCCATGTTTCTTGCTTAAAGAAGGTTATAGGTGACAAAATTCCAGTTCAAACAATATTGCCAGAACTTGATGAGGAAGGAAAAATCATATTGGAACCTGAAACAGTCACGGAAACAAGAACTCGACAGCTACGACATCGATCAATTTCATAGTATCTCATCAAGTGGAAGAACCTACCCATTTAAGATTCTATAGGGGAGGATGAGAATTTTATACAGAAGCTTTGAGAGCTACTCAAGCGTTGAGGACAAAATGTTTTTGAAGGAGAGGGGCATTTTAGGTCCCCATATTACTAGTGTAGTCTGTTATTCCTATTAGTGTAGCCCCATTATTGTTATTTTTGTACCCTTGTAACCCCCATGTTGTTATTATTGTTCTCTTACATTATTATTGTTAGGCCGACTAGGATTATATTGTGACCCCATGGACCCCTATATATAGAAGGAGGTTTTGTCATTTGTATCATCCAAGAATTGTTCATTTATGTAATGTATTGGAGGTTTCCCCCTCAAAGTGGTTGATTTCTAAGGCATTGATATCCCTTTTATTTTATTTTTGGAGTTGGTTTCATAATAAATTTTTATTTGTAGCTATAGAGTTCATTGTCTACAATTATGGGACTTATAGGTGCATGTACAGAGACATTGCAAAGAGATGCATACAGGTCATTAAAATTACCATTTTTTCCAATAACCTCATCAATAGGGGGTTTCATATTACCTCTAAGATGACCGCCGAAGACCTCCACATGCACAACCTTTGCCACAGCTATGTTCACAAGAACAATAGAAGACAATAGTGTTTCATCGCCATGAGTAATGTTCACCCCAAATTCGCCAAACTATCATGGGTGAACCAAGTTTAATAGAATATTTTCATACAAATACCCCCTTTGATGACAAATCAAGCACCGATAAGGTAATCCCCAGTAATCAATACTCAGGTTTACCATGAATTTACACCACTTCACCTCCAAATCAGGAAGTAGTGTCCTACCCAAGTCCAACTCTAGTAGTACCCAGACCAACCTCTTATCCATCTCACTGAAGCACCCATTATCCCAAAAGTAAAATATACCAATTCGGTTATGAATTTCTCTAACTTCCTTCTCATTATAGAGATCTAGAGGTAAGCGAGATAATTTAACCTAGAAAATGTTGCATCTAGGAAAATCGACCTCATAATCGAATATGGATTTCCATTTGTACACCAGCAAAAACCCCCTCCCCTTCACCCATGGCTCCTTCCCGATAAGCTCGGCATCATCTTGGCTTATGAAATGAAAACATAACCTAGTTTTAAATAATTGACTGATCTTATGCCTATATTTCAAGTTAGGAAGCCATGCCTCCTCCACCAAATTTTTATCCTATTCACCTGTCATCTGAATGTGATGCCACCTACCAACCATTGGTCTGTCCCTGAGACATAGAGATGGCCAAAAATCATACTAGCCCAAAACCAAGGTTTGAAAGCCAGAGTTGGCTTGTTTACGCCCTTCTTCTTGTGTTTTTGTGGAAATGGCACTGTGGACTATATCCCCGCTCCACCATTGAGCTCGAAAGATAATGATGGAAACCTTTCAATGCCTTCTACCTCGCACTCTGCTCGGATACTGCCACAGACAAACTCATCTTTAAATAGACCCAGACTATCCTGCATGGTAGCCATGTGTCCACTGATAGCATCTGTGATTTCCCATCGACCCACAACGACCAAAAAAGGGACGATATCCATGAAATAAGAGCTTAATGCATCCTAAAATGACAATGGATCTAGAAAAAATGCCTCCAATGATTTCTCACATGTACACCTATAGCTCGATCCCCCCCTCCAAATTTTGTAATATTCGTAAGCCGTTAAGAACAAAATAGTACTATGTGCCTAGCTGTAGTGATATCCAGATAATTGAAAAAGCATGATGTATGGATAACTAAATCAAAGGTTGTGCCACCCTTGTCATATTGTAATTCTTCTGCACTAACACCTCCCAACTACCCTGATCGTCCTTTGTACCATTTCTAATCTTCTACTCCTCCACGTCGATGTTGGTTATCTTAGCTAACTATTATAGGCAACCTCTAAGATTTTCATTCAATTCCCAACCTAGGGTAAGTCTTCTTATTTCAAGAGTGTGGGCACAGTATATGCGAGTGACATCGGAAATAGCTACTCTGTGTTATTATGAAGAAGATAAATTAATTCTCGAAGTTCAATCAACTCAAAAGGAATGGAGTTTGTAAATTACCGTTAACCATATTTTCTAAATAAGCTTAGAGAGAATAATCTATGATTGGAAATCACATCTAATGAATTGAACAATAGACTTACTGATTGGGAAAAAAAACTCAATGAATTGAAAAATAATTATTTAATTTAGTTTTGCAATCGAATTCTCTTTGAAAACTAACTAGATAACACTCTTCTGTATTAAACACAACAGGAAATCCTATAGTATGAATGGAAAAGGATATAATTATTGGTGACATAAAGCATTGAATAGAAATTGTGCTAAAGATTACAAACAGAGATAGAGGAATTCAGAAGGAAATGAAAATGTTCAATTGTTGTAAAACTATTACTTCAATCCAGAAACATGAGCAATAAACTGTCTGAGTGGCATAGGAAACTACAACATCACAGGCACAGAAGTTTAGCAAGTATAAACATATCTCATAGAATTCATTCGATAACTAAACATAGATTCTGTAATTAACGTACAAAAAACAGGTGAGTCCAAAAACTCACAGGGCTGGGCCCAAACCACCAGAAGTCCAACACGATGGAAAACTCAGGACATGATTATTCAAAAGTACCAAAATTATTTATTAAAAGAGTAAAGACATGAATATAAGTAGACAGTCCTATCCTAATATGCCTATTACAGAAAAATAATTCTTATTTCGCCTCCCCTTCTTCCGTCCATCCCTGGCCTTTTTAAAGGCGATTTTTCTTAGTAGAACGATCTTTCCCAAACGACAACCCTGTGTGCGTGGCTGTCATTTGAGTTCTTCGGATGTGGATCTCTCTTTCCACCTTCCGCTTGTCCCTGGGGGTTACTGTGGATTCATTTTCTATGTTTATCAGCTGCCTTTTGGTCTGCGTTGATTTAGCTACCTCATTTTCCTGCGAATAGAGATGAAATAAGTCAAATCCTTATTGTTTTGATCATGCTTTTTACTGTTAGTCTATTTTTACTGATTTTTCATTAACCCTCCTTTCATTTACTGTTAAGTCGAGAGAAATTATAAAAATGCATGATAATTTGAAGTGATTGTAGGGGAAAACATACCTGGATTCTGGCCCAACATACTACCCTGCTTACCTATTTGTAGGTCCTCATGCAAGAAAATGGTTGAGATGCAACTGTGTTAAGGAGTAGGCAGGGTAGACTTCATCCTTGTATGATCTGAAACCATGTTTCTGTCTAATTCTTGCAAAGTCAACATTTGTGTTCCCTTCTGGAAGTTCGTAGTCATGATCATAACCCTCAGGGGGATACCAGATAAGAGGGAATCCATACCTGCACCCTAACCATGCAGGGCCCATGTTGAAGACTAGGTTACTATATGAGAGGAATCTGGAGGTGGTTTCTTTGACGTTTCTGTAGCCAAATGGCTCCCTATTCTTTAAATTGTTTGTGGAGGCCATCCATATTTTTTTTTGTTGCTGCCAAGGCTGCTTCCAGAATGTCTCTGGACTATTCCTACCCATTCTCTATAATGTCTTTATGGATTGGTCCCAACTTGGTCCTTACAACCTTTCTTCGCACGAAATTATTGTGTTGGATGAACAGTTGTAGGGGTTTAGTAGGCTTTCCTCTAACCCATACGTCTAGGCCATGTTCACTCTTTTGGAAAATTTTATAGGCTTTGGCCCACCTAATCTGGTTCTTAGCAAAAGAGAGGAAGGCTTGGAACTCAACATATCCTATAAAGGGACTAGGATAGTTGTCCCTGTCCACTTCTATAAAGAATTTTTGCATGTAAATTTCAAATAAAAGGCATTGGACTTGTTCATCTTGATCATTGTAGTAGAGGACAAACTCTTCTATGGTTTTGAAATTTTTGGGCTTCCCTACCCTAACGGCCTTGATTTTCAGTAGTAAATATCATTCCACTAAGAATAGGCCATAGTTGGTGGCTGGTGCCCTGCATGTTAGTGCATCAGAATACATAGAACAAATCATAGTGATTTTTTTCTTGGCTTCATCCGCTTGGTCTTGTGCCCTTTTTACCTTTTCCTGCTCCTCTCTGATCTGGGAAAATGTTTCATCTTTTGTGGTGGAAAGGCTTGTGAATTTCTTTAGTAGTGCCTGGTACTCTTGTGCTAGTACTAATTCCTTTTTTCACTGTGCCAACTCATGTTGTGTTCGAATGAATTCGTTATACCATTTTTTATTGAAAAATATTTCAACTAGAGGAGCATAGGCAGGGGTTTCCTTTGTTTGGGTTCCCTTTTCATCGGTGAATTCTTGCCCGGTTTGGAGAGAGGCCTCAAAATTTTCCACCATGTCTGTTTGTACCTCGATCTCAACGGTGCCTTCCAAGTCAATCAGCATCCCAGCCTTAGCAGTATTTGCTAGGTCAGTCTACATTTTAGCCTCAACAGTCTCTGCTAGGTTAGTCTGCGTTCTAGCCTCAGCAGTATCTAACAAAGTCGTGACCAATTCTGTTTGGGTTTCTGCTGTGGTCAATTCTTTGCTAGGATTTCAAGCCTGCTTTACCTCTTTCAACTACTTCCTCAAATGCTTTACCAATTTCCTTAACCTTTTGCAGGTTTTGCTTAATTTCTTGAACTTCTTTTCAGCTAAATTTTCTTCTAGTCTAGATTCAACATGGGGTGGAGGAGCAGAAATATCTTTTTCAGGGATGGCGGTGTCAATTTTAGGTTTTCTTGTAGTGGTGTCTTCTACCTATACTTCAGAGTTTACTTCTGTATGAGGGTCCTGGCCAGGAGAAACAATATTACCCTCAGGTGTTAAAGGAACTATTTCCATGCTTTTATTTTACTCCAAGGGGATGGTGTCTCCTGACTGATTTTTGGATTAGGCCTCCTCCTCTCCATGTTCCCCTTCATTCACTCCATCATTATTAAGAGGGGCAAGGCCATAAAGGCCTATGGTTCCTCTTGATACGGTAATACATCGATGTGGCCAGAGCTGCTAGCAGTGGCAGACTGGTCTAATGGCTCTTATTGTTCTCCATCTTGCTCAGATAAGCTTTTATTTTCATGGGATGCCCTCATTTTCTCCAAGACTCGAGCCATCTCCTCCTCATAATCTTGTAAAGGTATATTTTGAGGAATTAAGGGTAATGAGCGGGATGGCCTTGCCTCTTCTATGAAGTTCGAGGTTCCTTGAAATATTTTGGACTGCTTTTGCCTGCTTGGTTCTGAAGTTGAGGCATGGGTCCTTTTCCTTCTAGGTATGTTCATCCTGGGGAGCTCAATTCCGGTTCCGCTAGGGTTTCCCTCACGTACTTGTGCAGCAGGGTTAACAAAGTTGGCCCAGGCTATATGCTGCTTGTCCAACTCATGTATGGTGACTAGTTTGATTAGCCTATGGTGACTGACAACTGCTTGAGGGTTTTTAGCTTTTCTTATTCAAACAACAATGTCATGCAATATAAAATTTAAGAAAGAAGGTAGGTTAACTGAAATCTTTTGTTTAAGCATAGCTAACAGTTTAAGTTGACGATTTTTTACCATGTCTTGGCATCCATCGCATGTAATGAATCTCTGGATGAATGTTGTCAGTTCCTTCCATGGTTGATGTAGAGAGATAGGGTTAATCCCTTTTAATTTTCGCTCCAATGGCTCTTTCGGATCCTGATATGCTACGACTGCCTCTCGTAAGAGAAGGTGTTTCTTATGTGACCAATATAACTCTTCCCTTGAGCCTGGTCTGTCCCTCCTCTAGGTTTTTTAGGGACGTAGTTGCTACTTCTGTATCAAATCCTTGTAATCTATGTAAATATTCCATCTAGCCAAATTGCTGAAGGATAGCGCTAGCTACATCTGAAATCGAGAAGTTTGAAGGTTCATTCGGGAGAGAGTTTCCTCCCATGGCTGGTGTATTTTCTTGGGCTAATTTCTCCTTCTGGTTGTGTTATCTTTTGGCTTTGTTGTTTAGAATGAATACTGTATGCAAGAGAAGGGGAAATTATAGTTGTTTGTAAGTAACTTCATACCTTAATTTTGACGCTCCTTCGGTCTTATCAACGTATCCAACAGGACTTGTGTAGGAAATTTTCATGCTTGTTATTTATGAATAATTAGACACCCCCTGCCAAATTAAGGACATCCACATCCTCAAGTACAAGAGGGATTTGGTAAATCATGAATGCATACAGGGGGAATGTCAGTATTTAGCAATCATATCCTATAGATGAGAGTGGGTGTCATGGCTTTCAAGCTTCAAGGAACGTAGAGTAATTAGGTAATTATGAGCGCATGCAGTGTAAAGGCTATATTTGGAAGTTTGTCATAAGTGTATCTCATGCAGAAGTGACTGGAGAGGGGGACAAAACAGTATAGCTATTATTATGATAGGATGTCCTTATTTAATGATAAAGTGTGACAACAACAAGACTAAGATAGGTAATGATTGGTGTTGTCATCCCAAAGTTCAAGCATGTAAGCATATCATGCTTATAGTTACTTATGTGGTAGACTAGAATTATAACTAATTCGAGTAGTGGGCTTATGATAAGAATGGAAAAAAATGGGAGATAATGTATATGTAAGAGTAATTGGCTATCACTGAAACATACTCTCATGTTATAAGTAGAGCCATTGCTGCCAACAGGCATTCATAGGCTCGACAGGGTTGCTATTTTAACCTGAAAAATGAGCCAGGATCCTTATGTAAAAGTAGATATTCTTTCAATGTTGTGGAGATATCACCATGCTGGTATGATAGCGAGATGACCACAGTGCCACTCACCAGAGTTGTATCAAAGTGATAAGGCTAGCTCGTGATGAGACCTCCTGTCCTTCAAGCAGTTGAGAAGGTCACTACCCTGGTGTGGTGGCCATTGTTGGCATGTCACTTGTTAAACTCTTATGAACATGGTAGGCTAGCTCTTGAACAAACCCCTATCCTCTCTTGAAAATTTTCATATAATCATAATAATTCTTTTTGAAACATAATCATTTTGACTTATGAGGAGGTCATTGTACTATTATAATGGCCAGATAGTCACAGTGCCATTCACTAGGATTGTAACAAAGTGATCAGTCTGACTCGTGATGAGACCTCCTGTCCTTCAAGAAGTTGAGAAGGTCATTACCTTGGTGTGATGGCCATTGTGGGAGTGTCACTTGTTAAACCCATATGATCATGGTAGGTTGGCTCATGATGAGATCCCCTATCCTCTCTTAAAAATTTGCATGAAAACATAATAGTTATTATTTATACATGAAGGGAAGCTCATTAAATCCTTAAGAGGTAGGGATGGTGAGAGAAGTAAAAAGAATTCCAATACCATTAATACTCCTTATTCCTATTTCTTCATATTGGAGGGAAATACTACTCGAAAGTGCAGAAAGATATACCATCATAAGGCCATGTATTTTATGATAACATACTTGAATTGGGAATGACTTAGCCCTTCATTTCATATATGCACAATTTCGGCTTCCAGTTTAGAGATTATAGTGTCAAAGAATCATCATATTGGTAATTTTACTGCTTCCCTCTTCTCTTCAATTGCCACTTCCTACTCAGAGATGCCTTTTATAGCTGGGGTGCGGATCGAGGGGAGCGTATTGACAAAGGAAAGAATAGAATACAAAAAGAAGGCTGCTCAATCCGATTGAACAACAACTGTTCAATTGGATTGAGCAGTAGTCGTTCAAAGGATTTGAACAACAAGGAAAATAAAAACACTAAAACGCGGTTGTTTAATTTGATTGAACAACAACTGTTCAATTGGATTGAACAACAGTTGTTCAAAGAATTTGAACAGCAAGGAAAATAAAAACACAAAAATAGGGATGTTCAATCCAATTGAACAATAGTCGTTCAATTGGATTGAATAGCAGCAAGGAAAATAAAAACACTAGAACATGGTTGTTCAATTCAATTGAAAAACAGTTGTTCAATTGGATTAAACAACAACCGGTCAAAGAATTTGAACATCAAGTAAAATAAAAACATAGAAACACGAATGTTCAATCCGATTGAACAATAGCTGTTCAATTTGATTGAATAGAAGTCGTTTAAAGAATTTGAATAGCAAGGAAAATAAAAACATAAAAACACGGCTGTTCAATCTGATTGAACAACAGCCATTCAAATGGATTGAACAATAGTTGTTCAAAAAATTTTAACAGCAAGGAAAATAAAAACATAAAAACGCGGTTGTTCAATCCGATTGAACAACATCCATTCAATTGGATTGAACAGCAGCCGTTCAAAGAATTTTAATAGCAAGGGAAATAAAAACATGAAAACACAGCTGTTCAATTCGATTGAACAATAACTGTTCAATTGGATTGAACAGCAGCCGTTCAAAGAATTTGAATAGCAAGGGAAATAAAAACACAAAAACACGGTTGTTCAATTCGATTGAACAACAATTGTTCAATTGGATTGAAAAATACCCATTGAAATAATTTGAACAAGAAGGAAAATAAAAACAGAAAAACATGAATGTTCAATTTGATTGGACAACAACTGTTCATTTGGATTGAACACTAGTCATTCAAATAGATTGAATAGCAAGGGGAAATAAAAATGAAAGAGGATGAGAAAAATGATAAAATTGTGAGTATGAAGAATGTACAACAAGATAATAACTAGGAATTATAAGGAAATTATATACATTATTTACAAATGATGGTAGAAAACTCTCATGTACTTGAGGTTTTGGGGTTATCACCCCCTTCTGCCACAACTTGGATGGTGGGATCATTTCGTACCCGCTAGAAAAAAAATTCCTTTGTGATAGGTTTGCGATAGAGGCGTACATTGTGCCCATTGAATCGAAATCTAGAACTAGACCCATCTATGGTGGTCAAGGTGAGGGTACCATTGTTATGCACTTCTTGGATTTCGTATGGACAGAGCCACCTTGTCTGTAATTTTCCCGAGAAATATTGGAATCTAGAGTCATAGAGGAGTGCCCAAACCCCTTTCTAGAATGTCTTCTTTTGGATGAGGTTGTCATGCCATTTAGCTTGTTGTTGTTGTATGATAGTTGTGCATTGTAGAGCCAGTAGCCATGTTTCATCCAATTCATTTATTTGCTAGAGTCTTTTAATCTGGGCATCCTTTAAGTCCAATCCTAATTCCTAGGCTGTCGTTAGAGTTTTGATTTCGAATTCGATGGGAAAAATGCACTCTCTTCCAAATACTAAATGATATGAGGAAAATCCAGTGGTGTTTCACCATGTTGTGCAATAAGCCCAAAAGGCCTCTGGAAGTATCGTGGCCCAATCTCGGCGATGTTATGATACTGTTTTAGTAAGGATTTCTTGAAGGAATTTGTTGGTGCTTTCAACCTGTCCATTTGCCTATGGGTGGTAAGGAGTTGTGACTCTGTGGGTGATGTGATGATTCTGTGGAGTGGCTGTAATTTTATTACCTACGAACTATTCCCCTCCATCGATTATCACTTCTCGTGGTAGACCATATCGTACAAATAGCTCGAACAAAAAGCTAATCAGAGATTCCTACGTGGCTCTTGATAAGGCTATTGTTTCCACCCATTTCATTACGTAGTCCATGGCAACCAGTATGTAGGTTTTCTGTCTCGATGGTGGGTTGAATGGTCCAACGATGTCTAGTGCCCAATGTTTGAATGGTTCTATTACCAATTGTGGTTGTAGTGGTATTTCGTCTTCTTGGCTTGGGTGGCCCATTTTTTGGAAAATATCGTAGGATTGGACATATTTTTTTGCATCTTTGAAGATCGTGGGCCAATAATAACTAAGTTGTAATAATTTGTGTCCTGTTTTGTGATCTGTGAAATGGTTGCCACATGGGTCATCGTGACAGGCTCGTAGGATATCATAGATCTTGTCTTCCCAGATGCATCTGTATATATGCATGTCATCTCCTCTGTGGAAGAGGTATCCGCTGATTTAGGAGAACCTAGCGCTATGTTGTACAATCAACTTTCATTCCCTTGATGAAAAATTCCTGGGAAGTTTCCCTATGGCCAAGTAGTTTGCTACATCTACATACGATGGTGTTTTTACTACTACAACAAAAATATGCTCATCAAGAAACAGATTATCAACTGCTAGTGTGTCATCTGTCTTTGGAACTCTAGATAGGAAGTCTGTGACCACGCTTTCTATTCCTAAGCGGTCCTTGATGATTATGTCAAATTCCTGAAAAGGCAAGAAAAAATGAGTTATTCTCCCATTTGTGATTGGTTTATTGGCTAAATACTTAATGGAAGAGTGATCAGTATACAAGAGTACTTGATAGCTTGTTATATAATGGATAAAATTATTAATAGCATAAATGACTGCTAGGAACTCTTTTTATGTCACTATGTAATTTAATTTAGCAGGAATAAGATTTTTGCTGATATAATAAATAGAATATGGATTTTTGTCTTCTTCTTGACCAAAAAATACCCCTACGCTGTATCGGATGCATCTGACGAAATGTGAAAAGGCAACTCCCAATTAGGACTGCGTAAGATTGGTGCTGTCGAGACTAGTCTCTTTAAATCTTCAAAAGTAGTGTCACATTTATCAGACCAATGGAATTCGACAATTCTAGTTAGAGCATACAAAGGTGCAGAAATTTGTGAGAAATTCTTTATAAACCTATGGTAATACCTTTCATACCACAGAAAACTACACACCTCTATCTGTGTGCAAGGTGTGGTTAATAAAATGATTACCTCTATTTTTGCTGGGTATACCTGTATTCCTGTTGTAGAGATATAGTGCCCCATGATTAATCCTTCGGTCCTCATCATGTGGTATTTTTCATTTCTTAAGCATAACCGGGTGGCAATACATCGTTCCAGTACTTTTTCTAGCGTTTCTAACGCTTGATCAAAATCATCACCATATGGGGTGAAGTCATGCATGTAAATTTCAAGTCCCTCATTCATTAGGTCAACAAAAATGCTGAGTATGGCTTTTTGAAAGGTTGTTGGGGCATTGCATAGTCCGAATGACAGAACCGTGTAGGAAAATGTACCCCATGGGCAGTTAGAGCTTATTTTGTCCTAGTCTTTGGGGGCTATTTGGATTGATTGTAACCACTAAAACCATAAAAAAAAGAAAAGAAATGCTTCCTTGCCAATGTATCCAAGATCTGGTCAATGAAAGGAAGGGGGAAGTGGTCCTTCTATGTTGCCTTATTCAGTTCTCAATAATCCATGCAGATTCTCCATTTCACATTCTTTTCAGGTACGAATACTAGAGGGGAGACCCACTTGCTGTCTGAAATAGGATAAATGAAATTCATGTCCAATAGCTTTTGTAGTTCCTATTTTACCACTACTTTTAGATGAGGATTTAACCTATGTTGGGGTTGGTGAATAGGACGGGCCTCCTTATCGGTATAGATGTGATGGGTGCATAGCTGGGGGTCTATGCCCTTCGTGTCTGGGTTTTCCCAAGAAAATGCTCCCTGATACTTCTGTAACACCTTTATGAGCTTCTACCTTTGGTCACTATCTAGATTTCCATTGATATTCAAAATTTTCTCTGGCTCAATTTCAATGGGTATGCTGTTGCGTACAGTGGTTGTAGGTATATGCTCATTATCAAGGTTTGCCAAGAGATCCTCTTGCGTTTCGTCTTCAAGAACTATTTTCAGCATTTGGCATTTTAAGTTTTCGAATGCAGGTGGTTGATTCATAAATTTATTGATTACATCGTCCTCAATTTGATCTTTAAATTCAAGAGCCTCAATTAATGTCAGAGGTGGATGGATATTTTGCTCCCAATATGTATGTGGATGTTTGTGAATGTGTATCGTGGGTAAAATTGGTTTGGCAGGCGGATAAATGATGATGTTCTTTATGTAATCTCCCTTAGCAATGGTCATGATGCCTATTCAGCAGCCTATGTAAGCATCGACCATTGCTAGCCAAGGTCGTCCAAGAATCAAGGGGTGTCCGTCCATTTGATTTTTTGGATTGATAACTAGGAAATCATCCGGATACTCCCATGAGTCTACAGGAACCAGGATGTCTTGCAATATTCCTTTTGGCTTGATAATGGACCTTTTGGCGAGTTCCAACAGCTTAGATGTGGGTTCTAACACTGATACGCCTAGTTTTTCGCAGGTCCCAGTTGTTAAGATGTTAATGGTCACCCCTAAATTGACCAATGTGTTTGGAAAGGAGTGGCTGGAGATTTGTACAGTTACTATGGGATTCTCTAGGTCATCGTATTTAATGGGGGCCTCCTTACCCAATAATAAGTCAGAAATTGTTCCTACCACATGAACGGTGGGAGAAAATTTTTCTCTTTTCACTTGCTTCCTTACACACAATTCTTTAATTGTCTTGGTAGAAATGGGGATGTCTTGTATGGCCTGTAGAGGATGAATTTTGATGCAAACAATTCTTAATTCTCCCAAAATATCAAATTCTAGGGAAGCCATTGGTCTAGGCTGTGTTAAGATTTCTAGGAAAGGAGTTGAAAAACTCCTAATATTTTAAGGCTTCTCTTGGTCAACAATTTTATTTTCTTGCTCCACCTCTATTACACTCATTTTTCTGGGCTTTGTAGGAGTTCCATATTCCAATTGTGGTGGGATCGTCCCTTGAGCTAGTGAGCTAATACATATTGATCTTAGCCTTAGCTCATTACATTGCTTCTATTCAGTTTCGGGGTTGGGATTTTCCATGATCTGGATTAGCTGAACCGGCCTATTGTTGGGGTTAGGATTGGGTTGGGCTGGTAACTAAGGACAAATGATAGGCTGAGTGTTGTGCTGGACAGGGTAAGGAGATAACAATGTAGGTTTATTTTGAATCCCTGTCCCCATTGGTTGGTGGGCCTTTCCCATAGGTTGTTACCAATTGGTTTGAGAAGGGGATGTTGGCCACTGATTTTGATATGGGTTGTTTTTACAGTGAGGAGGAGAACAAGGAAAACTTGGCCAATTCTTCTCTACAGAGGATTACATTGGCCAAGGTGGTTGTTAGACAGTAATTTGTCACCGTCCCTCAAATTCCCCATCCCGCACAATTGGAGGGCTCATTCCGTGACCTGTGAGCAGTGACATGACCTGAAACCACTTTCATGACATCCCTCTGGACATGAGATTTCACTGCCCTGAAGACAAATCCTTGTGAAAAACCCTAAAAACACCCCTTTTTTCATTGGCGCGGGAGGCCAGTTCAGTACCTGCACCAATGGGCCTTGTTACACAGCAATTTGTCACCGTCCTTGCAATTCCCCATCCCGCACAATTGGAGGGCTCATTCCGTGACCTGTGAGCAGTGACATGACTTGAAACCACTTTCATGACATCCCTCTGAACATGAGCTTTCATTGCCCTGAAGACAACTCCTTGTGAAAAACCCTAAAAACACCCCTTTTTGCATTGGCGCAGGAGGCCAGTTCAATACCCGCGCCAATGGGGGAAATCCTTCAAATAGGGCGCGCCAATTGGCGCTCTGTCTCAGAGTCGCACTCGCGCCAACCATTTTAAGGAGTGTTTTTTAAAAATAAATGGCGGAAGTTTCGTCCTAACTAATCCATAAACTGGTATCTAATTCGAGTTGGGAGGTTTGGGTCCGGATCTCCATGTAGAGGAAGTGGTTTGCCACCTCTCATGGAAGCTTCCTTGAGGATAGGGCCAATCCCATGATTATAGGGATCCCAACTCCCCTTCCTCCATCTATAAAAGCTTGCTCATCTCCTTTGAAAGCTAGTCTCCAAGTTCCCAAGAGCCATCAGAGCCTTATGCTGCAAGAGCCTTGATTCATTCCCTTAAGGCCAAATCCAAGCAAGGAGATTATTGTCGAGACATCCGAAGAGAGAGGTTTGTCCCATCCCCGACAGGCTTTTTCGAGACGTGTTCCACTGGCGACCCTCCGAAGGAGAATTCAGCGTCAGAGCCAGGTTGTATCCTCCTTTGATTGATTAATGATAAGCGACTATTGGTTATGGTTCCACTCTTGTTGTTGATTATGATAATGAGTTATGTCTTCTCTGACTGACATATAGTTGCATATACTGGATTTTACGCTTGCGTTTGTTGTGTTTCTTGCATGTGCAGGTGTCCGGTCACGGAGATCGTGAGGATCGTGATCTGCCAGAGCTAAGGAATGGGAGTGCTACTTTCTCTACAAGTGATAGCGTTGGATTCCAGGTAAGCCTTCATCGCTAGTTGGTTTATTTGCAATTAGGAACCTGCACTATAGCGTGTGACGATTGTTGCTAGACCCGGTCTGGGCTAGTAGGGATCGCCTCTGTCCACAGAGGGGATTTACCTCTTCAAAAAATTGGCGACTCTGTTGGGGATTGTCTAGCTTGTTGTTGTTCTGCTTTGTAAGCTACAGACGAAGCCTGAAGTTAGCCAGATAGCCTTCGAAACGCTATTGCTCTGCATTAGCGAAGTAGATCAAAGCTGCTTCAGTCAATCTCCGGTTTAGTTTATGAACTGAACACTTGGAGTATTGTCTTGTCTTTTCGGTTGTTTCTCGATTTTGCTTGCTTGATCGGCTCTTTTGGCTGGCTCTTTTTGTGATTTTGGCTTTTGGTCAGCTTGATCATCACTGGTCTGCTTGTTGGATTGCCTATTTTTATTTTTCCATAGCAAACTCGACTGGCGCGCTTTACAGCCTGACAGTCGCGCCCATTAGCGCATGTTGCTAGTGTATTACCCGCGCCAATTCGTTTCTGGCGCTAGTTTCAGCCTCACAGTCACGCCAATCCTGTGAGGTACTAGGGTTTGCTCTGTTCTGAGCTTCCTGAGCCTGATCAGTGTGTTTGGTCTTGTTTTTTCGACTGCTTGAGTATTCTGGAGCCTTGTTTGACTGGCTGTGACCTTCGTCCTTTGGTTGTTTGCCCGTTTCCATCGATTTCACATTCTAGCCCTAGGGCATCTAGGTGCTCTTGTGTGTCAAGCCTCCCTTGGGAGTTTTTGGTTTCTATTTGTTCAGTCAACCTTTTGATTGCTCCTCTCCATTCGTTTAGCAGTTGTTTATCATTTTATTGCGTTATTTGAGTGATTGTTCTCTTCTTCATTCGAATTTCGCTTTGTCTCGCTTTGGGCCTAGATTACATGGTCCATTTGAGTCTTTGGGATTCTCTTGGTTTTGAGGGACTGTTTTGTCAATTTGGAGATCTGATTGTGTGTTTGCATTGAGTGAAATTTGTTTGTTTTTCTCTTTCCTCATCACTTCTCAAATTTCTCTTTTCATTAGTTTTCATTTTGTTTAGTGCACTTTGCTATTAAACATTGAAAATACAAAAAATCTCTTTTGCTTTCGACTAGTTAGTGCAAATTAAAATCTTTTCGGTGTTATTAGTGATTAGTGACTTTGAGAGAAAAGTTTTTGGTTTCCATTAGCTGCATTAGAGACTTTGCTGGTTGTTCTCTGATCATTTTATTATTGTGTGAAAAGCTCTTAACTCTCTTGTAATTAGCTTTCATCGAATGAAATGATATATTGTGGCATATAGTGTGCATTTAGGAGATTTCGAGACATAACACTCGCTAGGGCCTGAAAACTGAAACGTAATTGAAGATAAACATTAAAATTTATTCAATTTACACTAAGGCAGCATTGAAACATTAATGCAACATTTAGAGGTCTAGGCTAGAGATGTGTTCCGACGTCTTTAAACCTAGTAGCTGTCATTCACCTCTTGGCTTTAGACAACGCTAGTACGGACTTGTGCTCCCCGTACCGTCGAGTATATAAAGGGAGACCCCACTAGGTTTCTATCCTTTATCCATAGGAAGCCGAGTCTGCCACCCTATACCCGTGATACACTGAACACAACATTCGGGGAGATTGCCTACACGTACGTTAAGTCCTTGGTTGATTTATTTTTCATTTTGAAACCAAGGTGTATATTGCAGTTCACGGTTATTTGGTACACCCTTTGCCTAGTATTCCTGAGTAGTCATTTGATTTTTTCTGACTCTTTAAATTTGAAAGGATCACCAAGCGCTTGTCCTTTCACGCTTGCTTTAAAACTGAAAGAGATAGAGTCACCTTTCATCCATTTCTCGACTCTTAAAACATGAAACGGTGAAGTTTCTAAGTTTTAATGTGGTAAAATAAATCACCCGCGATCACAAGCCCTGTTAGATTTTGCTTGTTGGCCGTTTGATTGTGTGTCTTGACTCTTTTTCAACTCGTGTGTGTTGTGCTTGATCTTTTGTCATTGTTGTCATAGTGGCAGAACCTTCCGTTTCATCTACTGGTAGTCCATATACGGACGATTCATCAGAGGCTTCTCAATCCTCTGCTGAACCTCAGTAGCCCATCATTTCCAAGTTTCCCGACGGGGGACCGGTTCTGTCTGAGCTTCCCTTTGGAGGACCAGTTGAGTTCAATTGGCCCTTTTCCGACCCTTGGTCTGGGTTGGGAGTAGGGGAGCATTTCCCTCCTCTTACATCGGGTTCACCCTTTTTAGCTGCTGTTATTCCTCCTAGTCCTCGCCGTCTGTTACGAGATCTAGCAGCAGGTTCAAATATGAGTGATTCTCCTAGTGAGGAAATCCCCACATCTAGTGAAGATTACCAGTTATTCCCTCGACATTTATTCCCAGAAGACAACCCTGAACCATCTGTTATGTCATCACCCGGTCCCTCATTACCAGTAGGGTATAGATCCTTGGGTCAGATTATTGCCGCCACTGCCTCTATGGGGATATCAGCTCCTTCTACGAGGCCAGTTGTTCCTTCATTGGGGATGTCTCCTAAGACACCCATTACGACATCCCCTCAGGTTACTTCTGTACCCTCCAGGCCGACTGTCTGTGTGGCCACATCTGCACCCGCTGTCACCACTCAGTCCGTAAGGACCACATCGCTTCCCGAAGATGTCTATATAGCATTTGCTATGCCAGAGAACATCTCTCTGGAGGAGTATCGATTGTCCTTGCAACAATTGAACCCCGAGGTTGGACAACCCTCTCAAGATCTCAACCGCTCGTATTTTTTGAATTATGCACAGGATGGTACACCCATGTACGTTTTTCCATATCAGTACGATGAGCATGGGAACCCTTTACATTTACCCGCTCCTGAGGCTCAACTTCATGCTCACGGTTTACCGTATAACCAGGCTGGACAGCCCTATAACCCGCAAGGGCAACCTTTTCAAGGCCAACCTTCGGGCCAACCTGGCTATCCTTACGACCCGCAGGGACAGCCTACATAGGGCTACCCTCCGGGCCAACAAGGGCCATTATAAGGTCCGCAAGGACATTATTACAACCATTCAGGTCAACTCGTGCAGCCTCTCCCTGGAGTCCCACTTGGGCAACCTCACGGACTCATAGGTCAACTGGGGTACCAACCTGGACCAGTATATGGACCTGGGGGTCAAGTCCAACCTTCTCAATCCATGCAACCTCAGTATCCTCTTGGTCCCAACGTTGCACATCAGCCAGGACCATCTTATGGTCCTGTTGCGGGTCAAACCAGTTATAAGCCACCACCTGGCTCTATTCCTCCACTAGGCCAACCGGCCAATCCGGCACAACCTGGTGTTCCTCCACCAGGCCAACTGGCCAATCCGACACATCCTGGTGTTCCTCCACCAGGCCAACTGGCCTATCCGGCACAACCTGGTGCTCTTCAACATCCAGGTCAGCCTGCACAACCGACACAACTTGTTTATCCGGGTCAACCTGTTCAACCAGGGCAACCCGTTCAGCCAGGTCAGCCTGCTCAACCAGGCCAGCCTGCACATCCTGTCAACCCTGCCCAACAACCGACCTATTCGATGCCACAGCCAAATCAACCGCTGCACCCTAATTATCAGGCTCAGTAGGGTCCCACCTATCAGCAGCCCACTCAACCTCAAGGCGGTTACTATTCTCATGGTCAATATCAACAGAATTATAGCCAGCCCCAAGGTTCTAACTATTACTCTCAACAACCCGGCTACACCTATGCTCAACAGCCAAATCCACATGCTGCTCAATCGGGGCCGACATATAATCAAGGTCCATATTTCTGTTATCAAGCCTCGTACACTGGTTACCAGCAACCCAATCAGACTAGTTATACGCCCTATACCCCCTACGGTCAGAATCCTGCTGGACATAACCCCTGGGGGCAGGGATATTATCAACCAGCGTGGAGTACAGGTACTGGTCCTTATCGAGGGCTAGGCATGCTGTTCAATCCGCAATTTCCGTTCTTGGCTACCTTGGAATTACCGGATGTTTCAAAATTAACTAATGATCCGATTCTGCAAAATTCTTATTGGCCTCCGGTTCTGACCAAGGTACCAGGCGATTGCCCAAAATTTGAGGGTAAAGGTGGAGAAGATCCCCAAGCTCACATAATGACTTACCATATTTGGTGTTCGTCCAACTCTTGGGTGGACGATTCGATTCGTCTACGTCTCTTCCAGCGTACTCTTACCGACGCTGCTGCAAAGTGGTATATCGAATTACCCTGTGGCATCTTTCAAGATTTCAATACGTTAGCCATGGATTTTCTGACTCACTTCCAGTTACCGGTCCGTTACGAGGCCGGGATGCATCTCCTGACTTCGTTGAAGCAGGATAAAGCCACCCACATCTTGGATCATATTCATGAGTGGCGATGTCGTCGTAGACTGATCAAGTTTGATATACCTGATCAGCTACTAACTCATTGGTTCACCACGTCCTTTGTTAACAAAATCGCCCAAGATATTGCTATGGGGGCATGTGTGACTGAAGAACAAGCCATAGCGTGTGCTCAATATCTTGATTTGGTATACTCTTAGTCTGGCACGCTGTATGATATTTTGACTGATGCTCCACGCCCAGGAACCTCTAAAGCTCCACCTACCCCCGCGGTGGATGGTGTTATTGGTTTCGTATCTCAGAATTCTCGAAAATCTTCGAATGGGAAGCAGAAGTCCAATTCTTCCAATAATTCTGCTCTTCCCGCCCCTCTAGATTCTGGCAAAACTGTGAAGGTTAACACCGTTCAGGCTAACCCTACAGAAAAAGCATCCAAAATAAAAAAGAAGGGCAAAGGAAAATCCAAACCCGATGCCCCAAAGTCAGAGTCTCCTAAGCCTCGTAATGAGGACGGTTCCCAACGTAAACCGAAGTACCCCTGCCTTATTTGTGAAGGAGATCATTATACCAAAGATTTTCCACGACGATTTGAAATTAGTCAACTTCTCAAAGGCTCCAAAGGGACTCCGGCAGTTCTTAAAGAACCGTTCTCGTCTCAGCAGACCCAGATGGTTGAACAACCTTCACCATCTGCACCATTTGGGTCCCAGGTCTTTATGATGAGTGGTGCTGCACCTATCTCCATTGCTACGCGTTCGAAGGATTATGCTGGATCGTGCCAGGTAGTTGGGAAGGAAGTTGTGGATGGCCCACCTCCCCCACCTATCTCCGGTCCATTGGAGATTGAGAAGCCTACTGCTGAAACTATTGTGAGGCCGCCTCCTAAAGGTGTTCTACGAAGATATTCCTACAATCCAAATGCCCATGCCACTCAGAACTATAGTATTGTTGAGGATTTGGCACAGGCGCCTTCTGCTATGTCTGCATTGGAAGTTCTTCAAAGTTGCCTGTCACAACGGAAAGCTTTATTGTCTGCAATCGGTGGGATCGATCCCACTGATTCTAGTCTTCTCACCTTCGACTTAGAAAATTTCACCCCCCGACTTCCACACCAGATCGCTCTCGTTATTCAAGTCGGGATCAACGGTCTTAACATCCATAGGGCCGTTGTGGATGAAGGTGCTTCTACCTGTGTCATGTCGTCCGCTTGCTGGAAGGCCATTGGCTCTCCAGCCCTTTCATCATCTCCCAATGCCTTATAGGCATTCGATGGTCGGGAATCGAAACCCCTAGGTGTTCTCGAGAGTTTAGCGATTACCTTACAGGGAAGACAGTCAACGTAGAAGTAGAAGTGTTTGACACCAAGATTAACTACAATATACTTCTCGGTCGCAGTTGGACTCACGCCATGCTATGCGTGCCATCCACCCTCTTTGGACTTCTTAAGTTCCCTCATGAGGGAAAAATCATTACGGTGGATCAGTTGTCTTTCTTCACCTCCACCTCCGAGAACAACGTTCCTTACGTGGATCAGATCCCAAATCCCCCTGACAGTGTAGGACCCGGTCTCTTCAAAGACCCCGTCCTCATAGGTATTTTTCCCGCACTGCCATCGCACACCGCTCAAGTTAATATGATCTCTAGGTCTGACGACCCATGGCTCATCCCTTCGCCTGAGCAGGTTCTTGATTTTGGAGAATCGATGCTCTTAACTCCAGTAGAGATTAATTACTGTGAAATCGTCGCCACATCTGATCCTCCCCCTCCTCAGCATGCTCCTTCGAGCATGGCTTTAGATGTCTACTCTCAATCCCCTTGGCTTGGCGAGGCTGACTCGCCTGACCCTCTTAAAGAGACTTTTCCTTCTGATGAACCCATTGTTGGAACCATGTCTCTTGAGGAGCTGCCTTGGAGCGATGGACATCATCGTTCCTCCTTCATGCCCAGCCTGGGGACAACGTCCGATTGTCTAGAGCGTGATGTATCTAGTTATCCCCTTCCTGAGCCTCCTCTGTTGAGCTCACCGAAGCATAGTTCTTCCTCTTGTGTCAAGCTCCTAAAATAATGAAACAACCCGCTACGAGGACAGTTATTTTAAGTGTATCAACCTCGTTAAAATAATGAAACACAAGCCTGTTCAATTCGAGTTTTGATAGATTTAGTTCAAATCTCTTATGTTTTCAACCTTCGCTCCATTTCCTATGCACTGAAGCTTGGGGGGCATGTACCTCGAATTGAGACACCATGCTGGGGGCATGCCCGTCTTTCTCAAGCATAGTTTGTGTTTTAAGCTTGCATAAAAATAAAACTCATTTCCAAGCATAGTTTGCATGTGTGCTTTTAAGCTTGTATAAAAATAAAATGTGTGATTAGATACATTATGTGAACTTTTCATTGGGTCGTTTGTTATGCTACTGATGCATTAAGATAACATTGTATTATTCATTTGCATAGCATAAACAAAACATCATCACATGTAAAAAGATCCATCCAGAAATAGGTATGTATATATATATATATGTGTGTCGAAATGTTTACATAGTGTGCATCACATAAAATCAAAAAATATACATGTTCGTCTTAATACATCCGGAGACGACATGTCTCCCAAAAAATATGCATGAAAGAAGCCCTAGGTGTCTAATCTGCATGGTGCTCGTGGTAACATGCTACTGCGTGCACTAAGCATCTCAAAAGTCAGTGGAGGCGACTAGGCACTCCCACCGTATGTCTCTGATATACCATCGGGACATCTGCCAGTCGGGCGTAGTCTGGAATCCCCCGGGCGATCCCCTCAAGGTTCTGGATCAACTCTCCTCCCTCGGCACCCTCCGCCCGAGGGTCAGCTGCGGGCTGAGTTCTCCGTGCAATAGGGGACATACCGGCAGGTCTCTCTGGGCTGGCATCTGCATACATATAAAGATGTTTTTAGAACGGACATGTATTACCAAAAATCATAAAACATAAAAATCAAAAAGAGAGGTCGTACCCAACTCCTCGTCCCAGTCATACCCCTTCGGGAGCGAAAGATCGGGATCTCCGGTGAAATCGGTCCCAGCATAGGGCCAGTCCTCGACCACGATCAACTGACACCGTAACCATCCAAAAAACTCTGGCCTCCAAGACATCTGTTGGTCTCCTCCTGACCTGGACATAAGTGCTGCCCAGCGAGCCATCTTCGGCTCTCTTGGTATCGGCTCAACAACAATGGCCCCTTGGCCCTGGAAGATAGGTAGTTGTTCCAAGATGAACGATACCAAAATGGAACCATAGCCAAACTGCTTTAGTTTGACTTGCTTGCATCTTGTCAACTGCCTCTTGATATTGGTTGTCACCGCTGTAGCCCAATCAAACAGTGTAGGACTCATACACTCAGAGGCTAGTATGAGTTGGGCCTTGGTTGCCTCGTGTGGTGCCTGCGATCCTGCAGCCCGCGTAATGGTGTGTAGCACTACTCTGAGTGCTAGATCCTGGATAGTGTGGATATCCACCTTCCCACTTCCTGATCCGGTTTGTGCCCCTGGGCACACCCTCGCCATTACTTGCTCCATCTTTTCTCCAGATGGTCTGCTGCCTGTCAAGATGGGCACTGGACCTCTGCACGACAGTCCGGTTATGAAATATACATCGGAAACCTCAAGTTCCAACACTTGGTCCCGAAGCTTAAACACTTCTTCATTTTCATCCCATATACTGACCAAGCATTGTAGTAGCTCCGGTTGAGCTCGTAAGAAGGGCGTCAGGAAGAACTTTTTGAGTCCATAGTTCTTAAGTGCACTCATACAGGCTTCATTCTCTACATCCTGTTCATCCTCTTCCCCATGCTCCCTCTCCTTCCATTCGATAACCATTATGTCTGAGTAACCTGCATCAACATGATCAAAAAGCCTCGATTAGATCTCTGTTATGCTTAAAATTTCATTTGGATCACTTGCAATTCAAAAATTTGAAGCAGAAAATTGAGTTCCGTCGTTGGCGCGATTGTTTCCCTAATAGTCGCGCCCGTTGGTGCGGCCCCTTTGTAAGAAAAAGGCCATTTGCGCGAGTCTGTGCCCAATCCCACGCCAATGGGCGGAGCCCTAAAATTTTAAAATTTTTCCACAGAAGTCTAATTCGTAATGGAAATCTCTTAAAAATGGATCGAAATGGAGTTTAAGGAAGCGCCCCTTACCTGGAACAAACGGGGATCTGAATGATAGCCCAGATCAATCGCAGTCACCGTCAGAAGTTTGCACACAAATGGACCACTGTCACTCTCCAATGAGGTAAATAGTAAAAGTAATTTTGTTTTTACCATTTGAAACTTATTTATAACTTTTTGAAACCTAATTAGGTTTTAAAAGTCGTTTTTTATTAATATTTTAATAGATTTTGTCAAAAATGGATTTTACACTTGCCTTTATGTGCAGCAATAGGTCTTTACACAACTTAAACGGTGACACGAGTTGTATTTTATACTTTTTCGGACTCGGTAAAAACACGAAAAAGTCATTTTGGAGTCATCTTTCAGCTCTTTTCTGACTCTCTAAACATGAAAATATTGCCGAGTTCCTTGTTGTTTCGATCTCGTTAAAGTGGACACGAAACGACATCTACCCAGTATACGTTTACCCCTTTTTCGGGCTGGGATAGATTACTTATGAAAAAGGAATACCCTAGCCTATCGCGACTAGGAGGTTTTCTCAGATTTCGTTTTCTACCTTTTCGGATTTGGGGAACTATTTACGAAAAGGGACCTTTGGAGTTTACTTTTCCGCTGTCTTTTCAAACTCTCTAAACATGAAAAGACGCCGATTTCTTCCTTTGTTAGACTTGTTAAACCCTGATGACATTGGATTCAGTCGTAATGACGGTATCCGAGTTCCTCCTTCCTAGGGCTCGTTAAATGTACTAGGATGGGCTTATACAGCGAGCATATGATATCCTCTTCAAGCTTGTGTAAAAATAAAGAGGTACTCGCCATAAATGGTGGGGAAAATGGAACCAACATCATTGTCGTGTCGGCAGTATGTCGCTCTTGAACATGGCACTTGTCTGCGTTTACGTCGGGTTGGGGACATCTCATCTCATTCTTTCCACTTGCCTCCGTGGGTTTGGGTGATCCTTTTTTGATCTCTCATCTGCACTTTGCATTGTCATCATGACCTCTGATCTGTTGATGTAAAATACTGCCAAACTCACTGTCGTGCCGTTTATATGTTCAAGAGAAGTTGACCTCTCCAAGTACCAACCTTCCTCTGATTCTCATCTGATCATGATTCATAAAAAAATTATGTTTCTCTGTCTCGTGTCGATGATGTGGGAACCACTATGGCCCACATTTGATCAAGGTCACTTCCTGTCGACTTCAGCTCATTATCCAGGAAGTTGATCTAGAGACTCCCTTCTGGTACCTTGGAACCTGCATGCCTCAATGGCAGGTTCTTCGCGTTCGACGTGAGGTTTTCATCATTGGCCTCCGATCTAGTGGTTCTACGAGTGTTCGACGCCAGCTCACTGATTCACATGCCGTAGATTGTACCCATAGTACCTTGAGGGCCATTGTCATTATTGGTGGTACCTCTCGCATCTGTTAACAGCTTTCATCATTGGCTGGTAATCAGATGATTTTCTTGCATGTTCGACTTCAGCTCACTTATTCACATGCTTGAACTTGTACTTTGTTCGGGTCGAGATGGAGCGCAAGACCCTGAATTTTGTCTGTTGGAATCCAGGCTGCAATTTTGTGGATTATTATGATTGGTTACATGACTCATTCACTGGATGGCTGCGTCCATGCCTCGGATCTGGATTATTACATACTCTATTATGGATGGCTGCACCCATACCACATATATATCATGTATTTGAGATATCAGTTATACTTCTCTACGCAGGTTTTCTGACGGCGGTGTTTTCAGTTGGACACATTCTCGTAAAGCATTTCACCCCTCTCTCTCTCTTTCAGGCCTCATGCTTTAGGGGGCATCTGTTACACAGCAATTTGTCACCGTCCTTGCAATTCCCCATCCCGCACAATTGGAGGGCTCATTCCATGACCTGTGAGTAGTGACATGACTTGAAACCACTTTCATGACATCCCTCTGAACATGAGCTTTCATTGCCCTGAAGACAACTCCTTGTGAAAAACCCTAAAAACACCCCTTTTTGCACACATGCGGAGGCTCAAATACTCCCACCAATGGGGGGAAATCCTTCAAAGAGGGCGTGCCAATTGGCGCTCTGTCTCAGAGTCGCACTCGCGCCAACCATTTTAAGGAGTGTTTTAAAAAAAATAAATGGCGGAAGTTTCATCCTAACCAATTCATGAACTGGTATCTAATTTGAGTTGGGAGGTTTGGCTCCGAGTCTCCATGTAGAGGAAGTGGTTTTCCACCTCTGATGGAAGCTTCCTTGAGGATAGGGGCAATCCCATGATTATAGGGATCCCAACTCCCCTTCCTCCATCTATAAAAGCTTGCTCATCTCCTTTGCAAGCTAATCTCCAAGTTCCCAAGAGCCATCAGAGCCTTATGCTGCAAGAGCCTTGATTCATTCCCTTGAGGCCAAATCCAAGTAAGGAGATTATTGTTGAGACATCCGAAGAGAGAGGCTTGTCCTATCCCCAATAGGATTTTTCGAGACGTGTTCCGCTGGCGACCCTCCGAAGGAGAATTCAGCGTCAGAGCTAGGTTGTATCCTCCTTTGATTGATTAATGATAAACGACTATTTTTTATGGTTCCACTCTTGTTGATGATTATGATAATGAGTTATGTCTTCTCTGACTGACATATAGTTGCATATACTGGATTTTACGCTTGCGTTTGTTGTGTTTCTTGCATGTGCAGGTGTCCGATCACGGAGATCGTGAGGATCGTGATCTTGCCGAGCTAAGGAATGGGGCTACTTTGTCTACAAGCGACAACGTTGAATTCCGGTAAGCCTTCATCGCTAGTTGGTTTTATTGCAATTAGGAACTTGCACGAGTGTGTCTCGATTGTTGCTGGGCACAGTGGGCTAGTAGGATCGCCTCTGTCCGTAGAGGATTTACCTCTTCAACGAATATATAGATTACATGTTTTCCATGTGTTTCACTAAATGTATGTTATGTTCTAGGCAATCTAGTTCAAGTTCTACCTTCAAGTTTGTATGTTTAGCCTTTTTTTCATGTCATTGATTATTCTGAGAAGTATCAGGAAGTTTTGGGTAGTGGTTTGGAGGTTGACCTGGAAATGAAGCTCGAATCTCAGGACTGCACCCTCTAAACAGGACAATTTGGGTCACAATTGCACTCAGACAGTGTTGTGCATGTGATTGGAGGCATATAACTACATGGAGTCCTTGTCATGCATGTGGTTGGGGGTTATGTTGTGAGAAATGTAGCCCCAGCTTAGGGTTTGGACACCTGGGGTGGTCATTTGGCCCCTGAGTGTCCTGTAGCCCCGAGGGATGTTGTGAGTTTCCATTTTGTGGTCAGTTTGTTGGCCCCACTTCCTTAACTGGATCTTGGAGGTCGAGTCATGTCATAGTAACTCTTTTCCTTATGTTTACCCTGACAATTCGGTGAAATTGGGTAAATGTGGGAGGGGGCAGTTACAGAGGTTGAGCAACTTACGAAATGTAAATCTAAGGACATCAAAGACCACCAAGTTAAAATCTTAAGAATTGGAGAGCATATTATCATCCCTCACATACACCAACTCTTCAATTTATTAATCAAGAAAGGCTTTCCTAAACCTTGGACTCAAAATCATATTTTTTTTAAAAGTGGATAAATGAAATCCATCTAAATATAGGAGGACCATTTTTATTAACCCCATTTTATCTATGTTATATAGAAGCATTATGGAAAAGAAGATAAACAAGTGGCTAAAAAGCCACATCAAACAAGTAAAAGGATATGTTTGATTTAGAGGCTATCATGAACAACTATTAACCACTCTATCACACTTTGGATCATTGAAGAAGAGTTTCACAATACTAAAACCAATCCCCTTTGTTGTTTCATTGACTTAGAAAAAAAATATTACATAGTGGTGAGGACTAACCTTTAGAATAAGTTAGAAGAGCTAAAAGTTCCTTTTGAGTTGAGATTTTTTGTGGTAAGGTTGTATGAGAATGTTATTTTTAATTTTAGGAACATTGTGGGCTAGTCAAAATAAAATAACTATGATATATTAGTCAAGCAATATTGTCCCTTGTCCCATATCATTTGTGGCATATGCATTGACAAATTACAAGACTATTTGGAATATACAAGTTGTGTCAACATAACTTTCATTGATATAGTCATCATCCTTATATCTTATGCCAATGATAATGTTCTTATGTAAATGAGTCCCTATAACCTCATAAGCAACTAATAGTCCTCAAGGACTTCCACTTTTATATGGGTATGAATGTGAACATGGAAAAAATGAAGGTTATGATAATTAAATCCAAATGGTCAATTGTAATACCATAATTTATTGTAATAATATCTTGGAGGAAGTGTCTTCATACAAATATCTTAGAATCAATTAAACACAAACTTAATTTGAACTATAGCATTGAGAAAATGATAAATGGAGGGTGGAGATCCTACTATAGGCTTCAAAAAAATTGTAAATTAGTGAAAATTGACTACTGTATAAGAAAAAACTTCCTCTTTGAGGATCTTATCACTTATTATTTAATATGGATGTGAATTTTGGGTATGTACTATGTCTAGATAATTTTGGAGAAAGATCAAGCAAATCCTAAATAATTTTATAACTTATAATCTTAAAATTAGATACAATATACCCTATGCTATCCTCATAGAAGTGAATATTTCCCCTACTAAAAGCACAACTATGATTAGGTATCTAAATATATAAAGAAAATGAACAACATGGTGTTGGCATTATAGTTAATGTGTTGCCCTTGATGGAAACATACTTGATAAAGATGTCAACATTATGGTAACGGGATAATTATGCAGGTTGATATAGATGTAATAGAGATGATGGACAAAAGAATGTTAAGTTCATAGACAGAGAAATGATAAAGGTGAAGTTTGGGAAAGTATACATGGGTCCTTTGAAGCAAGTTCATGTACATGCGCAGGTATGATGAAGATAAGTCACTCGCATAATCCGCACCATGGTAATTTTAATATTAGGGGTATTTTCCATGGTATTGTCCCATAGTAATGAATGCGACAACAGTTATTTGATCTCGTCAAATAATACCAACGAAATTTCTAAGAGATTGGCCTAAGGTATTGGCTAAGGCTAATGTTATATAAGGATATGGAGATCAAAGTGTTATGTGTGCAAGTTATGGGTTATTAATGTGTCATTTGATCTACAACATGTGTACACCAAGGAGCATGGAGGAGGTTCAGATCTGATAGATATGAAAGTATAGTGAAGACTAATGAATATGGTTGTCTGATCTATTTATAATTATAGATAACAATGATATATCTGTGGTGATAATGATACTCTGACATGAATGTGTGACAGTAAGTTTTGTGAAGTATGTGTTGTGGTTGCAGCAAAGGTATGATTCAATGATTTCATATTTGTACATTGGTTTGCCTCTGAGAGGTCGCGTACATACGTGGATCTGCTTCTGGGTAGTCGTGTATATATTCTGTGAAAACATTTCAGTATGTTCAGAATCTGTATGTGGGTGTTAAGAATGGTAAGTGAATACATACACGAATGTGATTTGTAAATGTCGCGTATACATGCTAGGGTTTTGTAGTATGGTTTGTTGATGATATTTGATCAGTTTTGTTATGTCTTTTGTTGTATGTCAATGGTTTCTCTCTCATGATAATCCATGTTTTATAGTACTAGTTGGTTTGAATTGGTTATGGAATGGAATGTTGTTTAGTGATGATGCCAATGTGTGTTGATCTGTATTTGGTTCAGTGATGATTCAGTGATTGATTCAATGTTACAGTGATTCAGATTCAGGTGTCAGTGATTTGAGATATGTACGCAGGCCTTCTTCAAGGGAAGCGCATACATAAGCGGGTATGATTCATATCAGTAACGTATACATTCTGACATATGTTTGATTAGGGTTTGGAGTGACAACATTTGGTTTCAGTGATGAACAATATATGGTATGGTATACTTATGAGTGTTTATGGATTGATATAATATGATATGGATTGGTTTGATCTAGTTGCATTGGTTGATTAAGCTTCAAGGATATATTTGATGATTTAGTTGGTTCATTCATTGGGTGATTTGATTCAATGCTTGGTTTCAGAATTGTTACTTGGTTTGGGCTTAATGATGGAAGTGGATTTAGTTTGAAATATTATGAAATTTGGTCCACCCTTCCAGTAGGAGCTGGTAAACAAAGTCAGGGGGTTGGATCTCCCTTCCAATAGATACTGGAGAACGAGAGAAGGTTGTAGCCTTCTACAGGTGGGTTCCTCTGAATTGGTTTGAGATTGCGCCAGTAAAATATTGTCATATCCCTTTCTTTATATAAAATAAGAAGACATAGATGATAAAAGCGGTGGTTTTATCCCACATTGGCTTTCCACCTAAAATCATGGTGTTCATGTGCGTTTATTTGTTTCTTATGTGTTTATGATATATTTTTTCTTTATTGTTCATGGTTTCTGCTTAATGAATGAATAATGAAGTAATGATGCACTAGTTAAATATTAACAAATGATGAAATATGTGAAAAGTTAGTTAACTAGATATACATAGTTTATATTCATCATAGTCGTCTACATGTGTGGGTTACCTGAATAGAAGTAGCGTATGGAAATCAAACTAAGAAAAGAAAATTTGAAGTGAGTTTAAAATATTGATTCTTCCCCCCCCCCCCCCCCTCTCAGTATTTTACCTAACAATTGGTATCAGAGCAGGTATCTTAGAAGGAGATTGATCGCTTAAATGGAGATCCATCAAGATGAACAATCAAGAGGGAGTATCTTCTATCATACCACCTTTATTTAATGGAACTAAATTTTTCTTTTTGAAAGTTAGGATGAGATCATACTTGTAGGCACTAGGAGCCGATGTATGGGAAATCATTGAATATGGATATCAATATCCAGCCTCCATTCCCATAGATTATGTAGGGAAGAAATAGTATGAAAGAAATGAAAAGGTCATGAATGCCATCTTGGGAAGTTTGGCTGATTCTGAATTCATGAAATTCATGCAGTTGAATTCCGCAAAGGCTTTGTGCGATATGCTTATCAAGATTTATGAAGGCGACACCAAGGTAAAAAGTGTTAAACTTCAATAGTTTAGAATACAATATGAGACTCTTAAAATTCATGATGATGAAAGAATTGAAGGATTGTTCCTTAGAGTAAATGAGGTTGTTAATTCTATGACAAATATTAGCGACGAAATAAAATATGCTACTATTGTTGAGAAGATTTTGAGATCACTAACTCTGAATTTCAATTCTAAAGTCTCCACCATTGAAGAAATGCAGTATTTGAATAATATTACACTTGAACAACTTCATGGAATCTTGATAGCATTCGAAATGAGGAAAGGTGGTCCATCAGATATGAGAGAAGAAACTTTCAAAGCTACATATAAAGGGAAAGAAAAGGAAACACCCAAATATACAAATTACATATCAAATGAGGAAGAAGCAAACTTCATGAGAAAGTTCCAAGTAGGAACTAGAAAATTCAGAGGTAAGCTTCCCTTTAAATTTTTTCTTGTGGAAGGGTTGGTCATTACGCTGCTAAATGTCCTTATATAGAAAACCATGAAAAAGGAAAAAATGCTCCAAAAGGAAATATTAAAAGAAAAATTGATAGCAAGAAGAGTTTATATATTCATGAAGATAGTGAATATTCTTCTAATGAGGATAATGAATTTGATCAATATTATCAGTTACATATGGCATTTGAATACCAATGCAAATATTGATATGATGATATATTTATGGATGCTCTAAATGAAATTGATAGACTAGGGGTTATAAACAAAAATCAAGAAAAGGAAATGTGTATGTATAAGGAAAACATTTTTTTTGAATAAATAACTCAGCTAAAAATATATCTAGAAGAATCCAAATTAGTTGAAGAAGTTTTAAAGAAACAATATCTTGAAAAGGAAAGGCATTGCAAAAATTTATAACTTGAAGTAGCGAGTCTAAGGAAGGAACTTGAAAAAACAAAGGATCTATATTTGAAGTTTTCTAAAGGATTGGTGACTTTAGAAGAAACGATAAAAGTGCAACAACCTCCCCTAATCAAGACAGTTCTTGGATACAGTTCAAATGGTGAATCATCAAAAATTATAAAATATTTTGAAACATTTATAGGATGTTATGCCAATACCATGAAATAAAGCAGTCATCAGAGTCATAACTCTTTGCAAAATAATGAAGGATCAAATACTTCTCAACCAAGAAAACATCAAAGGGAAATCTACTAAAAAAGGTACTATACTACCAGGTATTCCTACTTCAATGGTCAATGCTTCACTTGTCACAAAGTTTCTCAGTGTGTTGCTTATAGAACTATTATGACTAAAGAAGAATGAAAACAAAAGAATGAGATTAGGGCAAAGAAATCTTCCTGTAATTTTTTCTCACCTCTTGAATATGAAATTGAATGCTTTCTTTGCAATAGCTTTGGTCATAAATAATCTAAAATGCAGAAGCATAATGGTACCATCTTACCAGCATAAACAGAAAGAAATACCCCTTAAGGTATGGAAAAATAAAATCACATATACTGAAGATTTGTGGCCTAGATTTGTAGCCAGGAGATCAAGAAAATGTATGGTACATTGAAAACAAATGTTCAAATCATATGAAATGTGACAAAGATAAGTTTATTTATCTTAATGAAATAAATAAAGAAAATAATGTAACATTTGGTAATAATTCACCTGCTTTTATTAAAGGGAAAAGAATTGTATTGTTAAAGGAAATGGTGAAGGATGGAAATGTTTTATTTGTTGATGTATTAAGACATAACTTGTTGAGTGTTAGTCAAATTTGTGACCAAGGACATGAGGTTGTTTTAAGATAAAAGAACTACGTGGTATTGAATCTGGATATAGGTAATATCATAATAAAGGGAACAAGAACTCCAGGCAATGTCTATGTCTTGGAAGGCGACCAAGAGAATTGATACTTAAGAAAATGAGAATAAAGTTGGCTTTGGCACAAAAGGTTGGGAAATCTAGAAGCTTTTCTCAATTATACAAGTCAATCAAAATGGGAATAGTTTGTGACTTTCTCAACATCTCTCTGCCTGAAAATAACATATGCAAATCATGTGAATTTGGTAATAAAACCAGAGTTTAGTTTAATTCTAAAGAATGTACTTCAAGTAATCCACTTGAACGTATTCATACTTATTTGTGTGGTGCTATGAGAAATAAATCTCCTCAGGGTGAACAATACTTCTTATTATTCATTGATGATTTTACAAGAATGTGTTAAATTGGCTTAATTAAACATAAATATGAAGCATTTGATAAATTTAAAGTATTCAAGGATTTGGTAAAAAATGAGTTAGATTTAAAAAATAAAATGTCTTAGATATGATAGAGGAGGAGAGCTTATATCAAATGAGTTTTTTAAATTTTTGTGAACAACATGGCATCAAAATACATTTTTCTATGCTAAGACTCCTCAAAAAAATGGATTGGAAGAAATAGTGAACATAACAATCCAAAAAATGGCATGTGTCATGCTTGATGAGTTTCGAACGCCGCATACCTTCTGGAGAGAAGTAACACATACAACCGTGAATATCCTTAACAAATTCCATGTTCGTGTAAACAGTGATAAAACTACTTATGAATTATGGTTTGGTAAGCCTCCAACTATCAAAAATTTTAGAATTTTTGGAATCAAATATTACATAAAGAATAATGATAATAATATTGGAAAGTTTGAATCTAGAGCGGATGAAGGAATCCTCATTGGATACTCTTCTATAATCAAGGGATATAAATGCTATAATAAAAGGCTTCAAAATATTTTTGAATGCATTGATGTTGTAATTGATGAACCATCCACAGGTACCAAAAGGGAAGTTCCAGCAGATGATGAAATTGTTCCTACTACAAGTCAAAAGGTTGTAGGAGAAGGAATTAGTGAAGCATCAGAAGAAGGAAATGAAAACATAGAAACATAAGAAAAGACTCCTTCAAGGTATCTTCAGAAAAATCATCTTGAATCTCAAATTCTAGGTGTAAAGGAAGTAGGAGTACAAGCTAGAAGAACTCTTGTTGGAAATTCTAGTTACTTAGCCTTACTATCCACAATTGAGCCTCAAAATGTGAATCAAACAAGCAAATATGAATGTTGGATTAAGGCTATGAATGAAGAACTTGATCAAATAGAAAATAATCATACATGGGAATTAGTATCAAGACCTCATGATAAAAACATTATTGGGACAAAATGGGCGTTCAAGAACAAACTGAACGAAAATGGATAAGTAATTAGAAACAAAGCAAGACTCGTATAAAAATTATATGCTCAATAGGAAGGAATAAAATTTGAAGAAACATTTTCACTTATAGCTAGAATTGAAGCCATAAGAATGTTTCTTGCATTTTCAAGCTTTCACAACTTTAAAGTATATCAAATGGATGTTCAATCTGCATTTTTAAATGGGGATCTAGAAGAAGAAGTTTATATTGAACAACATGAAGGCTTCATTCTAGTAAATGATAAAAATATTGTTTGCAAATTGAAGAAGGCACTTTATGGGTTAAATCAAGATCCTCGTGTATTGTATTATCGTCTTGATAGGTATCTTCAACAATAAGGCTTCACAAAAGGGTTTGCAAATAGCAACCTACATATAAAATTTGATATAGACAAACTCTTGATAGTTTTTTTTATGTAGATGACATAATATTTGGAAGTATTGTAGAATCTATGAGTCAAGAATTTTCTTCAGTTATGAAGAAAGAATTTGAGATGTCTCTACTTGTTGAACCAACATATTTTCTTGGTTTTCTAGTTCAACAAAAAAAGGATGGTATCTTTCTTTCTCAAACCAAGTACCTCAAGCATATTTTGAAGAAATATGAAATGGAATACTGCAAGCATGTATGCACACCAATGGTAACATGATGCAATCTTAGTCAAAATGATGATTCACCTTTAGTCAACCAACCAAAATATAGATCTATGATCGAAGTTTTCTCTACCTTACAAGCACAAGTGCAAATATTATGCATGCAATTGGAATTGTTGGACGTTTTCAAGCAAATCCTAAAGAAACCCATCTCCAAGAAGTTAATAGAATATTCAATTATCTACAAGGAACTCAATATTTTGGTCTATGGTATCCAAAAATTGCAAACTTTGCACATCATGCTTACACAGACACATATTGGACATGAAATATCAATGATCGAAAGAGTACTAGTGGAGGAGCATTTTATTTGGGACCCCACTTGGTATCATGGTTCAACAAGAAACAAAGCTCCATCGATCTATCTATTGTTGAGGAAAAATATGTTGTTGTTTCATCTTGTTGTACTCAACTTCTATGAATGATGCAAAATTTGCAAGACATTCAAATCACTTGTCCTCAACCTGTACCTATTCTTTGTGACAATACTAGTTCAATAAGTATCTCTAAAAATCCTGTCATGCACTCAATTTCAAGCATATTCAAATCAAATATCATTTTCTGAGAGAACAAGTGTTTGAGAAAAAGGTCAAACTAGAATATTCGTTCAAAGGAACAAGTTGCAGATATATTTACAAATCCACTTCCACGTGATTCCTTTGAATATCTTAGACAAGAATTAGGAATGATCTATGCTTCACCATTGTACTGATTATTTTGTCAAGTATTTCATGTTCAGGGGGAGATGAGACTATAAATACTACAGTTTACTTTATGTACGTGTATTAGATGAAGTATAGTCATGTATATACATGATTTTTTATTTATACAGTCGCGTATGTTTCTTTGAGATAAATAAATAGTGGGAGATAAACAGTGGGAGTTTCTGACATGCTTCAATCAGTTATTGTTTGGCTTCCTAGTTCTGACATTGATTTGCTACTCATATGTTACTTAGAAATGATGTTGGTTTATGGTGGTTCATGAGTTGCTGCAAAGTGTCATTGTGGCTTTGGTTCTTGATGAATTTGTTGATTGAGTGAATAGGTGGCACAGGTTCAGGGAGAGCATATGTTATGCTTCTAATAATACATTGTTGGCATTATAGCTTCTTCAGAACTACTTTCTCAATGATAATGCTTATGGTTTATCCATTTCCTTTTGGCATTAATGAAGAGATATATGTTAAATATGTTGGTTGATGATGATGTTACTCAACTCTATGTCTTGTGATGCTAGAGTTGCTTGGTGATGCTTGGAAAAATTGCATATTTTTTATGATATTGTTCATATTTTTCATGCTTATGTCCATATTTCTGCTATCAAAGGCTTATGTTGTAGATTCCTCTATGGTGTATGATGTTTTTTGATGATGTGAAAATTCCTATATCTTGAATCCTACTACAACAACTGTTGAGAATTATCCTATTTCTTAATTCCTTTCAACCAATTATTTACGGTGCTCTATTGTAAACATCAAGAAATCATACACTATAGCCTTCACAAATTAACTACAGAAAAATAAATGTGCCGAAACAATATCTTAGCAAGAATAAATCATAGATGCATGACACTGTTTTTTTTGGACCAATGTCCCTGGAAAACCCAATGTGGGAAATCGGTGCAGCAGCTAAGGGTTTGTTTATTATGTACTAATTTTTTAATACAATCTGGGATTCCTTGTTGGCTATCCTCACAAAGAATATGACTGACAAAGAGCTAGTGATATTACCTCACACCCTGACACTAGAAGCCCAAACTGGCCAAACCCCAGAATGAAAAGCCCTCCATTGCCTCTGCGTAGTCACTGTGCAATGTTTGTGTCAATCTGCGTGGGAACTGCATCACTGCTGTTGGGTGGCTCTTCTGTTGGCTGGATCTGATCCTCTCGCCTCTCCCGGTCTCACACCCCGTCTCTTCGGCCCTAGATCTAACTGATCCTCAGTTGACACACTGACTTCCTTAAGGCTACTATGCTGCCTCCGTTAGCTTTGTATAGCCTCTGTGTAGTTTCTACGTTGAACCTCTACATACTACTCTCTATATTCTCTGAAGTGTATTCCCCAGAACAATAAAACCTCTAACCGGCAATTATCTTTGCCCCTCTTTTCATGAATCACTTGATCGATCTTCTATTTGAGCACTGCTCACTTAAGAATTTCAATCTCTTGATCCTCTTAGTGTATTTTTGAAATGATCCATCAAGTCCTTATAATATTCTCGTTGAGACTTCAACGGCCGAGATTAAATCGTTAATAAATGACTAAGATTAACTTTTGACTTGATCTTCGTCTTCTCTAGAAGATTCACAATTTTTTTTATTAATCCTCTTTAATTATTTTATTTTCCTAAATTTAGACTTAGGGTCCCATTAAAAATAATTAATTATTTTAATAAAACACACTTTGAGTGGAATTTTCAAAAATGATTTCTGGTTATCTGGAATACATGTGCCTAAGCCTCCCTACAAATTTTGAGACTTAGGGCACATCCGATGGTACCCAAATCAACACTCCCTCATAGTGAGGAATGTGCTTTAGCAATACAACAAGCTGAAGTACTGCTCTGATTCTACCACATCTCCCTCTACGATGTTGATGTCTGACACTGCTACCTACCAACATTGTGTTGTTGCATTTGTGCTGCTATTGACCCTATATGATGCTTCCAACTTCTACTTCACTGCAACTTTGTTGCATACTACAATAGAAAAACATCCAAAACTGAACCAAGTGTTTAGTAGGATACATATTATGCTAAATATATGACGGTTTCTAGTCTTTGCATTGTCCCTTTGATGCCTATGCACTGTAGCTAACTCTTCACTATGCCTTCCTGCACTACTTCCAACTCTGCTCTGCGATGCTCAGTCTCTGGCGCTCTCTAGCCACTGTATTGTCACTTTTTCACTCCTCTGCACCAACTAAAACTTCTCTATCCTACTACCTCTGATTTGGGCTCTCATAGCAAGGTGATTATCTGAGAGATGGACTCCTCAAGGATCCTTCCCAATCTGTAGTTCTACTGAACTACAACTCCATATCACCCCAATGCTCCCTTGGTGATATTTGGGCAATCATCATGAATTCCTCCTCCTCTATCTTTGTTGTTGCAGCCTGCGGGTCTTGCTTCTCATATATTTCCTTCTTCTTGAGAGGACACTGTGTGGCGTAATGTACCATCTTGCCACACTGGAATAATTTGATCTTGGAAAGGTCTTTCTTCCTCCTACATTGTTCCTTCTTCCCCTTTGATGCAAGGGTCACATTCTCCTCCTCCTCCTTGGGCTTTGACCCACTGTTGTTGTTTCCATCAAGTTTGCACTTGAGAAGATCTCTTCTCATCTCTTCTTATTGAAGCGCTGCCCACATTGATTCCTATTCCGATAACTTCTCTTTGCCCAGGATTCTCTGGACAAAGACCTAATAATCTTCAGACACTAAATTGAGGGCTAGTCTAACCATGTTTGTGGCCCGCGGAGCTAATCCCACAATTGCTAGCTGATCTCAGTTCTCCTAAAGTTTGGACATGAATGGATCAATGCGCTCTCCCTTCTACATCCTGGTAGTCTTCATCTTCTCCTCCAATAACTTCTTCCGCTACTCGAAATACCCCTCATACAGCATAGCCAATGCTTCCCACATCTCCCTAGTTTTCCCTTTTCCATAAATGTGTGACACAATATGATCCTTCACTCCATCGAGGATCAATCTCTTGGATTTTTCCATGTTCTTCTTGAAGGCTCTCAATGGTGCGGCATATACTGGTTCAACCTGTGCATTATCGATAAAGTGCTTGAGGTCATGTTCATCTAGAAGGAAGGAGATCCTTGCCTTCTAGATTACGTAGTTTGAGGCTCCCTCCAACCGTTCTTGGTCACGCAATACGCTGGCTACCATCTCACCCAATAATTGTCAATCTGCTGCCTCTAACGCTCTGCGCGGCTAGCTCTACGCACTCCCTGCTGGAGAAAGCCAAATAATTCATAAACTCGGTTTCTTCTGCACAGGAAATCAGAGTTTCTTGGGCAAGAAACTCTCTAAGGTCATAAATCCAAAAATGTGTCTTCCCTTCTAACGCTTCATGCACCAGCAATCACTACCTCATAGGAAATGTGTCCTTCCAGCTCTTGATCTCCACTGATATGCTGCATTTCTCCCTCTACCACTGGAAAACTACAAACCAAAAAATCCTATCTCTCTTTTGGATCACTCAGAGAGATATTTCCTTGCATATATAGACCTCTTGGCCTTGATTGCACAATCACTAGGGAGATTGATCTGCTGCTTATGCAGCTTTTTGATCCACAACTTCTTCTTCAACACTGGATCTATTGGATCTACTAGATCTTCTCTCTTTCTCCTCCTACACTGCTTATACAAGGTTTGATACCATGTGAAAATTCCTAGATTTGGAATCCTACTGCAACAATTGATGATAAATCTTCTACTTGTTAATTACTTGAACAATTTATTTACTTTTTTCTACGGTAAATACTGAAACCCATACACTACAGCCTTCACAAAATTAAACTGCGGAAAATAAATGTGCATAAACAAGATCTAAGCAATAGTAAATCAAAGACACATACGACATCATTATTTTTGGAACAATGTCCCCGGAAAAACCCAATGTGGGAAAACCAGTGCAACAGCTAAGCGTTTGTTTATTATGCAGTAATTTTCTGAATACAATTTGGGATTCCTTGTTGGTTATCCTCACAGAGAATCTAACTGACAAAGAGCTAGTGATATTACCTCACACACTGAAACTATAAGCCCAAACAGGCCAAACCCCAGAATGATATGCCCTCCACTTCCTCTGCGCAGTCTCTGTGTCACTATGTGTGGGGACTGCGTCACTATTGTTGGGTGGCTCTTCTGTTGGATGGATCTAACCCTATGGCCTCTCCCAGTCTCACACCCTGACTCTTTGGCACTGGATCTGACTGATCCTTAGCGGAATCACTGACTTCCTCAAGGCTACTGTGTTGCCTCTGTTGGATCCGCACAGGCTCTGCGTAGCTGCTACGCTGCCCCTCTACGTACTGTTCTATGTCTTCTCTGAAGTGTATTCCCCGGCTCAAGAAACCTCCAACCGATAATTACCTTTTCCCCTCTCTACATGAGTCACTCGATCAATCTTCTATTGAGCATTGCTCACTTCAGAATTTCGATCTCTTGATCCTCTTAGTGTATTTTTGAAATGATTCATCAAGTCCTTCTTATAATATTCTCGTTGAGACTTCAACGACCGAGGTTAAATCATTAATCAATGGCTAAGATTAACTTTCGACTTGATCTTTGTCTTCTCTAGAAGATTCACACTCTGTTTATCGATAAAATTTGATTGTTTTATTTTCCTAAGTTTAGACTTAGGGTCCCATTAAAAATCATTAATTATTTTAATAAAACAAACTCTGAGTGGAATTTTCAAAAAATATTTATGGGTTATCTGGAATACATGTGCCTAAGCCTCCCTACAAATTTTGAGACTTAGAGCACATCTTATGCTACCCAAATAAACACTCCCTCTTAGCTATCATGATCTTGCTACCTCATTATTGAGGTCTCCAGTTTTGGTTATAAATGTCATATTTGTTTCTTGATGAAAAGGTCATGTAAAGACCCATGTTGTAAATCATTGTAAAATTCAGTCAAGTATAGACTATTGGGGTCAAGTCATCTATGTATGTAATCCCATTATTTTTTGCATTTGATGTAATGACGAGTCAAATATGTAACCCCACTATGTTAGGTGATTGATGTAAGCATGAGTCATTGGTGAAAGGAAAGGTCATATTTGGTTGAGTCATATAGTCATGTACTTCATTGAATATCTTCCAGAAGATTAAACATATTCTCAGGGGGAGCATAGTCAGTACATAGTTTTCATATTCAACATATCACACCTACAATGATCCTCTCTACAAAAGGGAGAGAGACGTCTTCATTCAACATTGGTCAACCCTTCGACCTTGATGTCAAAGCGGGGGGAAAACTTGGTGTTTGGAGTAAAATTCTTGGTGAAATGTCTTGGGAGAGAAGCACAGTATTTAGCTTGATGTGTTTATAGGTATTTACAGGTAGTGGAGACCAAACACCAAAGTGGTTGCCATCAAGTCCAAAGGGGGAGATTGTTGGCATTATGGTTAATGTGTTGTCCTTGACGACAACCTACTTGATAAGGATGTCACTATTATGGTAACATGATAATTATGCAGGCTGATATAGATGTAATAGAGATGATAGACAAAGGAATGTCAAGTTCAGAGAAATAGGAATGATGAAGGTGAATTTTTGGAAAGTATACGTGAGCCCTTTGAAGCAAGGTCACGTACATATGCAGGTATAATGAAGAGAAGTCACATAGATAATCTACACCATGTTAATTTGAATACCGATGGTATTTACCATGGTAATGGCCTATAGTAATGAGTCTGAAAACGATTATTTGATCCCGTCAAATAATACCAACGACATTACTAAGGGATTGGCTTAAGGTATTGGCTAAGGCTAATGTTATATAAGGAGATGGAGATCAAAGTGTTATGTGTGCAATTTATGGGTTATTAATGTGTCATTTGATCTACAACATGTGTACACCAAGGAGCATGGAGGAGGTTAAGATCTAATATATTTTAAAGCATAGTGAAGACTAACGAATATGGTTGCCTGATCTATTTATAATTATAGCTAACAATGAAATATCTATGGTGATAATGATACTCTGACATGAATGTGTGACAATAATGTTTGTGAAGTATGTGTTGTGGTTGTAGCAAAGGTATGATTTAATGATTTCAAATATGTACGTTGGTTTGCCTCTAATAGGTCACGTACATATGTGGATCTGCTTTTGGGTAGTCGCATATATATTTTTTGAAAATATTTCAGTATGTCCAGAATATGTACGCGGGTGTTAAGAATGGTAAGCGCGTACATACACAAATGTGCTTTGTAAAAGTCGTGTATACATTTTAGGGTTTTACAGTATGGGTTGTTGATGATATGTAATCAGTTTTATTATGTTTGTTGTTTTTTGCCAATGATTTCTCTCTCATGATAATATGTGTTTGACAGTACTGGTAGGGTTGAATTGGTTATGGAATGGAATGTTGATTAGTGATGATGCTACTGTGTGGTGATTTATATTTGGTTCAGTGATTGATTCATTGTTACATTGATTCAGATTCAAGTGTTAGTGATCTGAGATATGTATGTAGGTATTCTTCAGGGGAAGCACCTACATACGCAAGTATGATTAAGAACAATAGCGTATATATTCTGAAATATGTTTGATCAGGGTTTGTAGTGACACCATTTCGTTTCAGCGATGAACAATATATGGTATGGTATACTTATGAGTGGTTTTGCATTGATTTGATTATATGGATTGGTTTGATCTAGTTGCATTGGTTGTTAAGCTTTAATGATTGATTTGATGATTCAGTTGGTTTAGTAATTAGGTAATTTGATTCAGTGAGTGGTTTCATAATTATTACTTGGTTTGGGCTTAGTGATGGAAGTGGATCGAGTATGAAATATTTTGAAATGTGGTTCACCCTTCCGATAGGAGCCAATAAACAAAGTCAGGTGGTTGGTTTTACCTTCCAGTAGATACTAGAGGAAGAGAGAAGGTTGTAGCCTTCAACAGGTGGGTGCCTGCGTACAGGTTTGAGTCTGCATCAGTACAAGATTGTAATATGTTTTTCTTTATAATGAAAGAATAAGATAAAGACGACAACAACAGTGGTTTTATCCCACATTGGGTTTCCACCTAAAATCTTGGTGTTCATGTGTGTTGATATGTTTTTTATGTGTTGATGATCTATCTGTTCTTTAATATTCATGGTTTCTTCTTAATGAATGAATAATGAAGTAATGATGCACTCGTTAAAGATTAACCAATGATGAAATATGTGAAAATTTAGTTAACTAGTAATATGCAGTTTATATTCATCACAGTCGCATAACAATAGTGTATGGAAATCAAAATAAGCCCCCAGCTCAGTATTTTTCCTAACAAATGGATGACAAGAGGCTCCCAAGAATTGCTTCAAACTATAACCAAAACTACCAACAACTCTAGTGAGGATTGTATGAAGATGTCAAGCCTTGGATAAATCATTGGAGACTAAAGGAAGAAGTCATTTTGCATAATAACAATAATATTAAAAAAATTATTAGATCTAAATTTAAGAGAATCTTTTGTGTAATAAAGAACTCGAGGATAAAAAAAAATTATTTAAATATTATAAAGATGTGGTCAACCCAAGATCGTATAGTGAATAGAGTAAAGAAGAAAATCAGCATAGATAAAATAAGAACAAAATCAAGACACCATGAGATGAAAGAATATGGCATCTATCTCACACTAAGATAATTGAAAATAAAAAGAAATTTCTCTTGGAGTACTTTATTGCGCCGAGAGACATAATCTACAGCCCAATATGACTCCAATGTCGGGTATCTCATGTCCTCAAAAAATAATAAATTTTACTTTTTCTAATGTTGGCCAAAGCATTAACCTAATCTTGAATTTTATATAACTCTAATATTTAGATTATATATAATTTTTTTTAACTTATTAATGGGCTAAGATTAACTATTAAAATACAACTATGTATTATTTATATAATTTGAATGGATAGTAAATTATATACATGAATTTGAATGGATCATAAATTTACCTTTAACAAACAAATTTACCACATTGAATTTCCAAATTAAGTAAAATTTTAAACATATTTACTCTTTACTAAAGTCAATACCATTTCCTAAATCAAAGAAAAAGAGTTAATTCAACACAAACAATCAAAATCCAAAATATTTTAATATTTCTTTTAATTAAATATTTGTAAAATGAATCTTTAAAAAGAAAACCCATATTCTATGGATAAATTAAAATATTTAAAGACATAAATATTTCCCCATCAAAGTTGCAATATTTTAAAATTTAAATAAATATAAATATAAATAAACATGAGGTATGGTAAATAAATAAAACCTATTTTTATACTCACTCCAGAGCTATGGTAAATAAATAAATATATATATAAACTAGATGTATGGTAAATAAATAAAAATTCTTTTAATATTTAAAAAAACTTTAAAAAGAGGTTTTATTTAGATGAAGCCTATGGGACGAATACCATGGGACAAATTAATATTGATACCATGGGCCAAATACCATATTTATAAAATAAGTATGGTAAATAAATAAATATAAAAGAGGTATAAAGAGGTATGATAAATAAATAAATATAAAATAGGTATAAAGAGGTATGGTAAATAAATCAATATAAAAGATGTATAAAGAGTTAAGGTAAATAAATAACAATATATCAAATAGGATTATAAATAAAAATCTAATTATATAACAAGCCTATGGGCCAAATACCATAGTAAATAAAAGAGGTATGGTAAATAAATAAAAATATAAATAAACCAAAGGTATGGTAAGTAAATAAAACCTCTTTTCATATTTACTCCATAATCTGCTTTATATTTATGAATATTTATGTTCATTAGTTTACATAACTAAGAAGAAATAGAGAAAGAGAGTGATAAGGGAGAGATGGAGAGAGAGTGCGTATGTTTAGGGGTGAGATAAAGAGACAAAGTAAGATGTATGGAAAGAAGGGGGGAGAGAAGAAGTGAGAAGGAGAGAGGGAGGGATATAGTAATGTAGTTGGAGAGAGAGGGGTGGAAAGAGAGAGAGAAAGAAAGGGATGGGGGAAGAGAGAGGATTAGAGAGAGAGAGAGAGATATGGGGGAAGAGAGAGGATTGGAGGGAAAAGAGAGAGAGAGAGAGGTGGGAAAGAAAGGGAGAGAGAGCAAGGATAAGAGAGAGGAGGAGAGTGATGGGGGAAGCGAGAGTATTGGAGAGAGAAAGAGAGAGAGAGAGAGAGAGAGAGAGATCAGGGAAGAGAGAGGGATTTAGGAGAGAGAGAGAGAGAGAGGAAGGATGAGAGAGAGGACTTGAGAGAGAGGAGGAGAGAGGGATCGATAAGAGAGATGGAGTTGGAGGGGGAGAGATGTAGGAAATAAGAAATATAGAGAGTGAGAAGTGGAGAGAGAGAAGGAGTGACAAGGGAGAGACAGAGAGAGAGTGTGTATGTTTGGGGCTGAGGTAAAGAGACAAATAAGGAGATATGGAGATAAGGGGGGAGAAGGAGATATAAGGAGAGAGGGAGGGATATAGTAACATAGTTGGTGGGTGAAGAGAGAGAGAGAGGGAGAGAGAGATGGGAGAGAAAGGGAAAGAGAGGAAGGAAGAGAGAGGATGTGAGAGAGTGGAGAGAGGGAGGGAAAGAGAGATGGACTTGGAGGGGGAGGGAGAGGGAGGTAAGAAGAAAGACATAGAGAGAGAAATGTGGAGAGAGAGAGACAGAGAGAGTTAGTGATAAGGAAGATGGAGAGAGAGGGAGAGAGGACAAAAGGAGGAAAGAGAGATATTAGCGGGGGAGAGGGAGAGAAGGGGAAGATAGAGATATAGATGGAAGGTTAAGAGAGGGAAGAAGAGAGAGATGGGTAGAGCGGGTGATTGACAAAGAGATTGATATATATGGAGTGTGAGAGCATGTGTGTTTAGGGGAGTGAGATAGAGAGACAAAAAAGAATAGATGGAGGGTATAGATATGGATGGAGGAGTGGAGAGAGGGAAGAATATTTCTCACACTAGATGGATTGATATAAGTGGAGATGGTGATTTATAATCCTATTTGGAACTTTGCATATATGCATCGATTATAGTGTAAATATTTATCTAATGATATTTGATTACTTGCATTAGATGCATTGATTTGATGTGGTGGTGATTTCTAGAAAAGCCACAGAATTTGATTGCTTGCCTCAAATTTGTTAGTTTCAATTTAGATGTCGATTTATAATTATATTTGATTACTTGCACTAGATGAATTGATTTCAATGTAGATGATTTCTAATCCTATTTGATTGTTTGCACTAAATGCATTGATTTCAGTGTAGATGGATATTTCTAATCCTATTTGATTTCTTTGAGTAAATGCATTGATTTCAGTGTAGATGTTGGTTTCTATAGAGAGAGAGAGTGAGTGATAAGGAAGATGGAGAGAGAGGGAGAGAGGACAAAAGGAGGAAAGAGAGATATTAGCGGGGGAGAGGGAGAGAAGGGGAAGATAGAGATATAGATGGAAGGTGAAGAGAGGGAAGAAGAGAGAGATCGTGAGAGGGGGTGATTGACAAAGAGATTGATATATATGGAGTGCGAGAGTGTGTGTGTTTAGGGGGGCGAGATAGAGAGACAAAAAACAATAGATGGAGGTGGATATAGATATGGATGAAGGGTGGAGAGAGGGAGGAATATTTCTCGCACTAGATGGATTGATATACTTGGAGATGGTGATTTCTAATCCTATTTGATTATTTGCACTAGATGCATTGATTTTACTGTAGATATTTATTTATAATGATATTTGATTACTTGCACTAGATGCATTGATTTCAGTGAAGGTGGTGATTTCTAATGCAATTTGATTTCTTCTACTGAATGTGTTGATTTCAATTTAGATGTCGATTTATAATTGTATTTGATTACTTGCACTAGATGAATTTATTTCAATGTAGATGATTCCTAATCCTATTTTATTGTTTGCACTAAATGCAATGATTCCAGTGTAGATGGCGATTTGTAATCCTATTTGATTTCTTTGAGTAAATGCATTGATTTCAGTGTAGATGTTGGTTTCTAGAGAGAGAGAGTGAGTGATAGGAATATGGAGAGGACAAAAGGAGGAAAGAGATATTGGTGGGGGAGGAGAGTAGGAAGATGGAGATATAGATGGAAGGTGAAGAGAGGGAAGAAGAGATGGGGAGAGGGGGTGATTAACAAAGAGAATGATATATATGGAGTGTGAGAGCATGTGTGTTTAGGGGGGTGAGATAGAGAGACAAAAAACAAGAGATGGAGGGTGGAGAGAGGGAAGAATATTTCTTGCACTAGATGGAGAGAGGGAAGAATATTTAAGTGGATATGGTGATTTATAATTCTATTTGATTATTTGCACAAGATGCATCGATTTTAGTGTAGATATTTATTTCTAATGATATTTGATTACTTGCACTAGATGCATTGATTTCAATGTAGGTGGTGATTTCTAATACTATTTGACTGCTTGCACTGGATGTGTTGATTTCAATTTAGACGACGATTTATAATTATATTTGATTGCTTGCACTAGATGCATTGATTTTAATGTAGATTATTTCTAATCCTAGTTTATTGTTTGCACTAAATGCATTGATTTCAGTGTAGATGGCGATTTCTAATCCTATTTGATTGCTTTGAGTAAATTCATTGATTTCAGTGTAGATGTTGGTTTCTAATCTTGTTTGATTGCTTGCATTAGGTGCATTGATCTCAATGTAGAAGTTATTTTCTAATATTATTTGATTTCTTGCATTAAATCCATTTATTTCAATGTATATGTTGATTTATGATTTGATGTAATTGGATATATGAAGGTATATTAATTTTAAAGTGATTCGATTAACCATATGCATCGATTTTAGTGTAAGCACAAAAATTTATTGACAATGTACATTGATTTTTGTGCTATAGTAATTTAACCTATTAATACTGGAGAGCAAGAGAGACAAGGTATCATGTTTACTACAACAGCTCGAGCTAAATGTTTAAATGGTTTACGATTTAAATTTTCTTTTTCATATAATTGATATGAAAGTATAACAAAACTAACAAGGGTGGCAATAAGAATAGTAGAAGAAAATAGTTTGAGATTGATCACAATGAAGACTATATGTAACATGAGTACATTCTTATTATTCACATTTTCTATCTTTCAACACTATTATTGTCACTTTTCATTCAAAAAAAATATTTCATCATTATAGTTATTAAAAATATTTATCATCTTAACAAACTGAGGTAACTAAGAAAATTTAAAATTAAAATGACCAAGTTAATCTCAGAAATATTTAGCATATTTAAAATTATTAGATTAATATTTGATATATTTACATATTATTAATAAAATTAATCATATCTTTGATACATTTTCCATGGCATCACACTACTGAAACCAGCCTAGATCCATCTTAACCCCGGATCTATCAAGCGCCGAGAGGGATCAAATCTCTTGAGGTGCAAACCTTTCCTCAAGTTTTGCACTGCGAAAAAGAAGTTTGCACCTCGAGAGATTTGATCCTCTCGGCGCTTGATGAAATCGAATTAAGATGGATCTAAGAAATAATATACCCAAATTAGATCACAATTTCTAAATATTTATGTAATGCAACCTTTTAAGTCATAAAAACTATAGTGAACTAGAAATGCTTCTCACGTCGTATTTTTGGATCACAAATTATATTATAATGATATCCAAGTAATCTCTTACATCACATAAATTATATTATAATAATATCCAAGTAATCTCTTACTTTTCTTAAAATCCAATAAACAAATTCTCATCTCATCTAAAAAAAACCTTAATTATTGCCATCATCATTAATAAAATTAAAATATATTTAGATTAGAAATACTATAAAAATATTAAATTAAAAAATATATTATTAAACATTTAACCATTTAAATAAAAAACGAAATTATTACTCTTTATCAACCAATTTATCAAAACTTCCATTCACAAATATAAAAAAATACCTTCCAAAATTTCCTAATTTTAAAAGATTCTCAACCAAAAACAATACTTCATATCTATATATGTAACTAACACAAATTTTACAAAAGCAAAAAAAATTATATATATAAAGAATGTTTGAATTTTGCTAACACAAATTTTCCAAAAGCAAAAAAAATCCTAACCCAAAAAATAATTGCTAGTTTTCTCACAACTTAAATATGCAAAGATGTCAAATAGCAGAAGGTCAAAATACATAGATGAGCGCTTTTTTAACCATAACCATGAAAAAATTTCATTGATTGGACTAGAATCTTGCTTCTATTTTGGTGTACAGTTATATATTTTTTTAATCTCAACTCAGCAGCCAGCATCTCTTAACATTCAATGTTCATCCATTCTTCACCATCGTTAACCGTTGGTTTTCACATCTCACTTTTGCCATCCATTCTTGTGGGTTGCTCTGGAAAGATGATTTGCAAGAATGGATTTCTCTGAAAAGATGATCTGCAAGGAGTTGCAAGTTTGAGCAATTGATTTTTCATTTCTCCAAATACATAGTTTTTGAAATTTATAAATGAATGCAAACATGACCATATCTCTGAACAGAACATTTGAGAACATTCCTTTTTAAAGATATACATATCACTGGAGAAGCCAAGCCTCCTACTGTAACATGCATTCGAGGTCTCACATCATATAGCGCAAACTCACCTAATAGACGATACCCTAACTATGTAGAAAATGGAAGTTTAAATTAATGGTGGTATCTCAGATTGTTAATAGGGTTTTATGATAACTTTCTCATTAGGTTTAAATCTCAGATTGTTGAGAGGGTTTGATGATAACTTTCTCACCTTCAAGTCACATGACTCAAAAACAAAAAAACATGTCGATCATCTAGAAAAATATTGTACAATATACCTTTCGAAAGGTTTTTTTTTTTTTTTTAAAAACTAATAACATAATGAAATAACTTGAGCTTTAAAGCTATGAAAGAGAGTTCCCAGCAAAGATCCAGTCTGTCATTTCATAATCTTAATGCTCAAGTCAGTTCTCATCGGCCTTCTGTTATAGCAGAGTCAATATCTGATGAAGTTATATGTTCCCTCTGCTGAAGACTGTTAGGGCTTACAACTAATAAACTCTCTGGGATGTTGTCCGTTGGTGTTGTTGCTACAACAGGTGTACTGGCAGTGCCGGTAGCTCTTGCAATAGAATTGTTATATTGCAAGTCTTTAATGTAACCAGGGCGAGAAGCAGGAGGATTGGCCTCTACATCACCAGTCAGCATTGCTACCACTCGAGCCATCGATGGACGCATTGTAGGCACAGCTTGAGTGCAAAGAAGGGCTATTTCAATCACTCTGAGCACTTCTTCTTTTGAGCATGTTGACTCTATGTCAGGATCCATCAATTCCAGTGGCCTTCCTTGCTCATAGAGATGCCAGGTCTGCAATGCCATGCAATATTGAAAATAGGCAGTTAGTAATAGCTAAAGTTAAATTACAAGGATTACACATTAGGAGGTGAGAGTGTACACACCCATTCAAGAAGATAAACCATATTTTCTGGCAAGCTTGTGTCTGTGTTGCTCCTCCCACTCACAAGTTCCAGAGCAAGTACCCCAAAGCTGAACACATCTGCCTTTTCTGTCAGATGACCCCGCATAGCATACTCCGGAGCCAAGTATCCACTTCAAACATAAATAGATAAATATGGAATAAGTAGGATTATATTTTGATAATTGCGTAGGTCAAATTACAGATACAGATAAATTCATAGCAGATACTGAGTTATTTCCATATGACATAAGAAGACACGAATAGTTCTTCATTGAAGTAATTTTGGATCTCCACCACAAAAATTGTGTAGTTGTATATGAATCAGTACAGCTAAAAAAATAATTTCATACCATTACCACAGCAAAATGAAATCATCTATTTCTTTACTTTATTTTGTTTTATATATAGTTAAATATTTTAATTTTTATATATAAAAAATTATATTAATTAATTAATTTGTTTATTGTGTCAAGAAGCCAGGAGATGTAATGTTATGTTAGGTAAACAAAAAATAATTAAAATAAAAAAGATAAAATTAACTTTACTTTGAAATAAAAATAATTTCAAACTAAAACAATAAAAAAAAAATTTCTATGCAGTAATCATCATCATGTGTTGGGTAGTTAAGTTAACTAGGTTAAGTTATTGGCAGCTTTTGAGCTCTAGGTTTATGATAACCCATGGCATTGACCCATGGCATTCATGTGGAATATAGCCTATATAAAAGGGGAAATTAAACCAGCTTAGATCCATCTTAACACTGGATCAAATCTCTATTGCATTCAAAAAAAACTAGTAAGCCTAGATCCATCTTAACTCTTGATCTATCAAGTTTCTAGAAGGATCAAATCTCTATTGCACTAACAAAAAAATTTAAACATTGAGAAATTTAATTTAATACCTCTAAACACTTAATAATTTGAAATTAAAATAAATCTAAAATTAAAATAAATCTAGACTAATATAATATATAATAATGATTAAATTTAACTAAAATGAATATTTTTTTCTTTTTTTTTCTAAATAAGCTTAATCTATTAATATACAAAAATGCATTACATGGAGGCCGAGGCCTCAGAGTTTCTAGCCTGAGAGATGGGCATTCTGGTGCAGCCAAGCCAATTTGTCAAAATATTAGCACATAGTGCCGAGAGACAGTTACAACAATGAAGCACAGACAGACATCTTACCACAAAAAAACCGCCCTCATAGGGGAAACTGGCCAGAGAGTCCAAACAACATATCAACCCACAGCATTTAGCTTCAGAATAGCAGACATGAACGGTCTTATACAGGATATTCTGCCGCCCATGAAGGGGAAACCGGCAATCAAAAGAGCAGTAGAAGTAGAACCAGCTAAACTGAGACAACATATGATTACCAGAGCCTGACACAGCGAACAACCAAAAACAAGCCTGAAAGAAGAAAGGCCATTAATTACCTTGAGTGGAAGGAGGAGACTCGACCACACGGCAAGCATAAGCGTCGGGGTCATCCTCGTCCAGCACAGCAGCATTATCATCTGGAGTATCCTGATTGGTAGTGTCTGCCCTCTTCTCGTCAACCGGAGCAAAAGAACAGCCTCTCTTGAAGCTGCCAGCCTCAAAATCCAAGAAGGGGTCCAGGGAGGAGCAACCCTCAACCAGCTTCCGCTTCTGACCAGCAGTAGAGGGAGAACATAGCCTATCGGTCGTCAATTGCACTGGAGGAGAGTAGGTAGGCTTGGAAATCGAATTAGGCGGCGCTTCTTTGAAATCAATCGTGATAGTGGCAGTGACCATAGGCATGTTGAGCAGACAGGGGAAGCGGAATTGAGCCCTGTGCCGCTGACCCGGGAGGAGATTGGAGAGTCTTCTTGCGGGCAGAGCAGTCCCATGCCCAGCCAAAGAGCTACGACCGCTGCGAGTTTCAGGATACCGACCCCTCATGGACTGAGACGGCGGAGAAGAGGAGCTAGGCGAGGAGGGAGGAGGGTGTCGAGAAGGACCACCACGGCTCGAACCTCGTCTGCTCCTCATTCTATGGTGAAAACGAGGCATGGTATTCAGGTGCTGAGTGCTGAACTCGAAGGAACAGGAAGCCGAAGAAAGGGTCAGGGCAGGCGTGCCAAAACTGAGGATCACAGGCGGATGAGAATCAATCTTCACAGCGCGAGTGCCAAATCTTTGAGTGCAGAAAGAGCTCTGCGAGAAGTGCAACCCAGGAGCGAGGTTAATGCAACAGGAAAGCGAGCACCTGCGCCCAGTGTTAGTCCAAGAGCTTGGCTTAGAGACTGCCAAGGAATAGCAGGAACGAAAGGGCAACAAAGCCGAATTGAAGCGTCCCGGAGAAGCCATATCTCTATAAATCAAGCGCGAGTCTGGGCAATTGTGTAACGTAAATGCCCCGGACAGAGGATTGTTAATGCAATTAATGGCATACAGGATGCAAAGGAGGGTGGCGGTGGTAGAACCCCACGCGCCAGCCCACCACCTTTGCCACCTATCCATCGTGCTGGCCACCCGCATCCGGGACAACTAAAATGAATATTATTTATGTAATCTTAAAAAATAAAAAATTGCATTTTATTTCTATATAAAAAAAGTTATGTTTTAACTTTATAGCTAAATACCAACAATTTTTCAAAAGACTGAAACAATTTTTTTTTCAACATTTATTATTTATTTGTTTTTATCCTTTTTCCCCTTTATACGAATTTAATATATTTATGCAAAGTAAGCATTCTATCATTAGAGAGAAGCATTTTAACATTAAAATTTAAACTCCTAAATATTAAGGATGAGTTCATGAAATGGAAAATAAATATTGGTTGCAATATATTAATCTATACCGCACCTCGAGATTTAAGGAAAAGGATTAAAAGTAATTTGAAATATTATAGTGAACCCTTTAAAGTTAGATCTCGATGGCATGAAAAACCTCTTGACCTAAGAAGGTTTATTTGGATTTTGAAGATTGTTTTTTTATCTTAAAGGTTTATTTCTATCATGAGATTCGCTAAGTTGAAGCATTCTTTTGCGTATGCAAGTTATTTCAGAATTATGCTTGCGTTTGCAATTTTTTTCATAGCCAACACACCCTTTTATTTTTCTTGAAAGTAATTGGAAAACTTGGTGTAGGAAGCTCGTTCCCGTACAAGACTAGTTTTGCTATAGACCGCAGTGCTCCAAGCCTTGAGGCTTAGAGCCCCTAAATGAAGACATAAGTCTCCAAAGATAATCGTAATATATACTTCTACACATAAATTTTGCACATGTACTAGTGCAAGTAGATTGGAGGAGTACAGGAATGACCACTTAGTGAGAAGGAAAACATTTAAAAGGAAAAGATCTTTTCGAGGGCCCACTTGTTAAACTACCAACACCTAAACTTCAGGATACAAACATAGATTTTTACTTCAGCAATCAATATTGTTTACAACAAGGTGAAAGTTATTTTATTTGGTTTTCACAAATACATTATTTTACATTCCAACACTAGAATTACTTTGGTGAAATTTCTTGTGAATTTTCTTTCTTTCGATTCGCAAGATTTCAATTAAGAAGTAGAATAGAAATAGAAAAGTTCATGCCACTTTTGGCATTACCCGTTCTTCTTATCTAGGTTTACAAAACCCCTAAGTTAACAATTAAGTGTTGTAAAGGAGCTTGCTTAAGTGTAATTTTCTCGTACCCAACATTTTGGCGTTGTTGTCAGGGGAGGCGATTTGAATTGGTAAGAATTTTTCCATTTTTCTCGAATAGGGGTAAGTCCGTTATTATTTTTTCTACAATGTGGCTTCTATTGATTGAAGGAATTTATAGGTGTTGAGTTACTTTTAATTGCAACATTTTATTGAATCTTTGTTTTGTAATTTTTTTGAAATGAATGCCTAAAAGGGGCAGGGGTTCGAAGCCCACTAAGGGTCGAGGAACATCGTAATTCGAAAAATTCTCATATTGGACCTTCTTTTCGTGCAAAGTCCAACAAACCCAGACTCATCACGTAGGAACTCGTCCACTCGGGATTTTGGCAACAATAGTCCAGGGATGACATTGCCCATGAAAGGGAAGAAGGAGACTATTGGAACCTACAGTCAACCTTCTTAGCCTATTGAGAGCGGTTCGATTGGAGGAACAACAATGGAAGATCATGAGGACCATATCGAGGATACCGGAAAAAAATTAGGTAAATGAGGAACAATCCACTTTCGCATTCCCGATTTTGGATCCTCATGTAATTGTGCAAATGAAGAATATACCACCATAAGATCTTCCTCATTTCTATGGTAAGGCAGCATACATGAATACCCAAACTCTTTTTATTTTCGTTTGATATTTTGTAGGAGCTATGATTAGTCATCCGATGCTTGGACAATAAATTTTGTTTCGCAACTCTCAAGGATGCAATAAGTACCGGTTCATGGGACTAGGGGGAAAACACTATATCTTCTCGGGGAACATATGAAGAGGGTGGTGTTCTTGTAAAAATATCCGGAATATTGTAAAACTAGAGATATTCAATATAAAATTATCATTGTGTAAAATGATGATTAGACTCTAGAGGAAAACTTAGAGAGATTCCTCGTATATCCTTCCAAGGTCAAAGCACAAATTTTATCCGAGTACCATTAGGACCTTGTTCTTACGTGGACTTACCGATGATGCTAGAAATAATTTAAATTTTTTAGGACAAGGAGATAATCGCCCATAAAACCTTTAATCAAATCTATGACTCGTGTAGGAAATTTTCAAGGAATCAATATAGATCCTAAAGGAATTCGAAATTAAATAAGAAAACCGAATCTACCGATGTTATGATCATTAGATCGGAGAAGAAGATGGATAACATGAAAATTGAAATAATGAATATAGTTAGCAAACAAATAGACTCTTTGAAATTTCGTAAAAAACTTGTAGAGGAATAAGAGTCATTATCTATTTTTTGTCCAAAATGGAAAAAGACATATTTTAAGAGAATGTCCTCTTGATGTTAAAGCAACTAATAAATGTGCAATTTGTGCAAAGAACCATGCCACAGAAATTTCATTACATACATGGGCCGAAAGTCGTACGGAGGGAGGACAACCGAAGCCAAATCATTACATGCTATGGGAACACGAAGAAACTACAGTTTCGTAAGGGTGTATGGCTCCCGAACTTCCATCGCATTTTTTGGTTATAATGCACATCCATATTCCTATCCTTACACTAGTCACTCTCAACATTGCGCATGGGGAACCAATGTCATTATGGACAACCCTCCCAGTATTGGCAATAAGGATGGAGAGGGCCAAAACATTCACACCATTCCTATCTTGCACGTATGCAACATACCCACCTACATATGCACCTTTTTACCCAATGCCACAACCATCATTACCTCGCTTGAGTCGTTCGATGCCACCATTACCTTTACTCTCAACCGTTTATACCACCTCAATCGCCTACCCACCATACCAAACCCCAATAACAAAGCAATAAAAATGATCCATTTTATGAACCTACTTTTTCCATCCAGATATACTGGCCTATACTAGTTGGATTCAATGATATCCAATTGAGATTAGGGAAGATAGTAACCTCGTAAATCGAAGGTACCATGGTGATTACCGAAGAAAAGGGTGAGGAGGAATCTCTTGACCATTCCGTGAGAGATGTCACCATTAAGCCCATCCCCGTACTCAGAACTCCTTTTCCATCCTCTTGAACGCTCTCCCCATTCATAGAGGTTAGTTGTGGAGAGGAATGACCCCATTCCAGTCTAGCTTGGCTTATGAGCTTAGGAATATTTTTATAAAGGTACCTTTGCTCCAGCTATCAAAGAACTCTATCCGTACAAAAATCATTAGGGATCTCTATCTCAAGAAGTCGTGAAGGAGAATATTGGAACCCTCAAACTATTCAATTTGTTGGTAGAGAAATAGAGTTAATGACGAGGTGTATGTACATGGAGAAATATGCTCACCCTGCAAACCCCATTTGTTTGTTCGTATAGGTGATGTCCTTTGTCTCTAATGTGCTTATAAGCCCGAGGGTAGCCATTAATTTTATGACCAAGAAAACCATGGATCAACTTGGATTGGTCCATATTCGTCCTACCCCACCGTGCTTGAATTGCGTACATATCTAAAATCGAAGCCAAAAGGAGTGTTAGATGATGTGATCATTTCATTAGATTATTGGGAATATCCTACAAAATTCATCGTGCTTCCGGCCCAAAGAATATCGTGGGAGGACATCCCTTGATATTGGGACAACCATGGCTTGCTACGACCGATGACGACTGGATGTTGTTCTCGTGACATGTATATTTCCCATGGAGATTCTAGAAGAAGGTCACCTTATATCCACCTCCTAGACATTCGTAAGCTCCGAGACACCTTGTGGTTAGATTATAGTAGTAAGGAGGAGACCTTACCGTATCCATGTTACATCATCGTGTCGCAGTCCTCACACGAGAGTGAGATACATGGCTTCCTAAACAATCAAGACACCATGCCTAATTTTTGAGTTGTTGAGCCAAATTTTTAGTCCGGGATTTTCAAGAAACCCACGATCCTCAAACTCCCTCATCACCATTTCTAGCAAAGCCGCTATTGAGTACCTTGAGCCCGATACTACCCCCGTTGAGATTATTCTAGGAATATCTTTTACACGTCCGTACTCTGGATTCATCCTAGTAAGATCGGCTAGAATTACATAAACCATATTGATGCCTTTGCATGGGGTTATGAAGGTATGAAAGGTATCCATCCCAAAACCTATACTCATCATATTTATATTCAGATAGAGCTCGACTCCGTCCGACAACCCTAAAGGTGCATGAACCCAAACCTAAGATATGCTGTAAAAGAAGAATCGCAAAAACTCTTGGATGTTGATTTTATCTATCCTATTTCCCAATGTACCAAGGTCTCCCCATTGGTGTTAGTCCCAAAAAAAGATGGGAGATGGCACATTTGTACTGATTATAGAGAACTTAACAAAGCCACCTAAGGATTATTGGGTGTGGAGCCTCGATTATCTTCTTTATTTTGTATCACAACTTTGGACCCCCGTTATTAATGGGGTGACAACGCCCGCTCGTAATTAAACGCCTCGGGGGGTCTAGGTGGGGTGGCTAAAAAAAGATGTAAAATTGCCTTGTAAAGGTATTGTAATTTCTAGTCAATCTAGGTCGTTCATTAGGCTGGATGATCCTAATAGTTGAAGTTATGTTTAATTTATGGTTTTTCATGACTCAGAAGGAAACCCTCATTTGGTATGAGGGTATTGTATTTGCGGGTCGTGTATTGTATGTATTCTCGTAGAGAGAAATAGATAGGAGACATCGAATATTGCAATCTGGACACTCGTAGGTTTTGTCTCTTCATTTTGCCGGATAATAGAAAGGAAGGACTGCCATTCGAGGTGGATGTAGCCCAAATTGGGTGAACCACATATATATGTGTGTCTCTCTTGTTTTATGTGCTTTTTGTGTTCGTGTTTTTGACATATCTTATTGTTGCATTGTTCTATAATATATAATTTTATAACAAGGATTACTTCCCCCTTCCTTTCATCGGGCAGGGGTGCTTGATACCTTGTCAGGTAAGAAGTACTTCTCCTTCTTAGATGGCTTGGAGGGTTATAACCAAGAGTTACGCTTGCACCTCGAGGATCAAGATAAAACCACTTTCACTTGTCCATGGGGTACATTTACTTACCAAGTGCTTCCCCTTTGGGTTATGTAATGCTCACAATTTTCAAAGCGAAGTCCTAGCTATTTTTGTTGATCTTGAGTGTGTGTAGATATCTATATGGATGATTCATTTTAGGATGGCCTCAAAAATCTAGAAAAGGTGCTTCTTCATCATAAGAATCTCAAAGCTTGATTTGAGTGATAAAAAGTGCAGATTAATGTGAAAAAGTGTATAGTTCTTGGTCATCTCAATTTCGACAAAGGTATCTGTGTTAACTCGCAAAAAAATGAATCATTGTGAGTCTTCCCGCACTCCAAACTCAAATGGAAGTGAGAGGTTTTCAAGGACATGCAAGCACATAGAAGATTCATTGAGAACTTTTCTAGGATAGCTACCCCCATTTTCTCGACTTTAGCTAAGGATAGTGAGTTTTCGTCCATAGCTTGCCAACATTCATTTGAGACTTAAAGGAAAAAATAGAACAAGCACCAGCTTTTGAGAGAACCAAAATACCCCCCGCCTTTAAAATTTCCTCCGATGCCTCGACATCGCCATTGGTACAACTTTAAGACAGAAGAAGACAAACAATCTCTATGCTAGATTGGGAGGTTTCGTGGTGTATTTTTTCAGATGTAAAATTCGGGAATATTTTTAGAATGTAAAACTCGTAAAATGATGATCGTGGATATTCCGAGTTTTAAATCTCAAAATTTCTCTAATGCCTCGATATCGCCATTATCGCAACTTTAGGAGAGGAAGAAGACAAACAATCCTATGCTAGATCGGAGGTTTCTATGGTGTAGCTTTTCAAATGTAAAACTTGGAATATTTTCATATGTAAAACTCAAAAAATGACGACTATGGATATTCTCGAGTTTTACATCCGAAAAATCCTAAAAGCATTCACTTAATCGCAAAAACTTGTCACTCGCCGAATTAAACTACACATACCGAGAAAGAGCTTTTAGCCGTAATTTTTTCTATTAATAACCAGACACCGCATTCAAGGGTATGAAGTCTTTGTGCATAATGATCATTCCGCAATAAAATATTTGATGAATAAACCATTAACGAGTGGTAGAGTGACTAGGTGGTTATTATTATTAATAAGAATTTAATATTATCAAGTATCGATAGACCAGAAAATCTAATGTAGTAGCAATGCTATATTTCAAGATTAAATAATCGGTGAAGTAAATTCCTATTGATGATGATTTTTCCGCAAACATATTTTCGTTGTGTCAACGAAATCTCCATGGTTCTCTCGTACATAACTAGATATTTAGTCAACGTAAAGACACCACCTCACTTATCCGTCAGAAAAGTGGAATATTATATTGAAAAGCGTTGCATACTCCCGTCTCAAGGACACCTCTTACACTCGGACCGTATCTTATTATCCATAGATGTAAGACATGAAGAAGTTTTTGATGTCTTAAAATCCGCTTCATGATGAACCCCCGCGGAGGTCACTTCTGTGCAAGTGATGTTTAACCGCATTCAAAGTTTTACGAGCCGAATATTTTTGAACCTCCTTGTTTAAGGATGCCAAACAATATGTCAAGCGATGTGATAGCTATCAACAGTGGGCCAACCTAATCAAACCAATGAAATTCCTTTATGTCCTTGGGTTAATGATTGAGCCTTTTGAAAGGCTATTGATTTTGTAGTACCAATAAATCCGACATCATTAAATAAAAAGCATATTTTGGTTTGTACAGATTGGTTACAAAATGGGTAGAAGCTAAAGTTGTTTCTTTTGCTATTGAAAAATTTGTTGTTCATTTTCTTTTTACTAAAATATTTACTATATTTGGTGTGCCTAGAGAGATTGTTTTTGAAAATTGTGGCGCTTATTTAATTTGGTACAGAGTGTGATGGAGCAAAGTAATCCGACACAGAAATCCACACCATATCACCCACAAGCAAATGGTTAGTGGAGTCCACAAACAAGGTAATTGAGTCCATCCTCACAAAGACAATAAATATCCATAGAAAGGATTGGGCTAATAGATTACTAGAAGCCTTGTGGGCATACCAAACCACTTGGAGGAATAACACGGTGACACACACCATATGAGTTGGTGTATGAAATAAGTCCCCTGCCGATAGAGTTCCACAGATCAAGACTTTCAAGGCTGAAGTCCAATTAGGGCTAGATCTATCAAGCACAACAACAACATCTCCCACAAATGAATGAGTTAGATTAGTTTCGTAGGATGATGTTCAGCGTAGAACATATTGGTTCAATGTGGAGCGCAAGAAGTGGCATGATAAGTATATCCTCGGAAGAAGTAGTTCCAACTAGGTGATTCGCACTTCTTTACAATTCTAGATTTAAATACTTTAAAGGGAAATTCTATACACGCTAGATGGGACCTTATGAGTTGGTTAAATTGTTTGAGAATGGAGGGGTAGAATTCAAAACTATCGATGGACGAAATTTTGTGTTCCTCGTAAATGGGCATAGATTGAAGGTGTATTTTCAGCCCCTTACTAAAGGATATTTTATGCAAGAAGTCCAACAACAACTGAAGGAGATGGTAGGTGGCAACACCAACCTCTTGAAGATTTGATTCTTCTTTCTCATGTAATAAAAATGAAAAAAAATAGAAAGGAAAAACCCTTTTTTTCCCTATATTTATGAAAATCAGCTGACCCATAATTATAAAGGATCAACCCGAAAACTAGCATGTCAAAGGTGTAGATCGAAATTTCAATAAAAAGGGAATGTTACTTTATTTTTTTTTAGGATATGCTAGTTGTCACCAAGAAGGAGCAAGGTTCAAGAACCAAGCCTTTACCCAAGTTTGGGATAGATGGAATGGAAATTTTTATCCAATTAATGCTTAATTCATGCTACATTTACTTTTTTCTCCAAGACTGTGCAGATTTTTGAAGGTAAAATTCCTACCTTTCTTATATTTCGTTTTTAATTTCCGCTATTTTTATTTTCTCTTAATCCCATAATGAATTACACTCCTTCTAAGAAAATTATCCCTATCCGATTTCGTAAAATCCCTCTTTTCTCCTTGAATTTTTTTTTTGCCACATCTTGTTTTCATTTATCCCCCTTGGTGGTATTATTCTTGGAATTTCGTTATGATATTACTTCCCATTCTAAAATTACTCCCTTTCCCACTTCTTTGTTCCCTCATGGATCAATTGCGGATCCGATGTGCTTAGATCGTAAGGCATGTTCAACACCAAATAATGGTGAATAAAAATTCTCTTATATATTTAGGCAATTTTTTTAATCCAACCAAAGAACTCGTGTTCTATTTTAATTTTTTATCCCCTCTTTCTTCGATGCTACAGAAAGTCTTGGTGTGTAGGAATGCACATGATTAAAAGGTGCCTAGTGCAAGCTCTCGTTGCATTACAATTGTTAACATTTTTTGTTGTTTTCTCTCTTTGGACTCCTTCCCCATTCATAATCCCATACATTCAAAATCACTTTTCCCATAGACCAAAACTAAAAATCATTTACATTACCATCTCCTAGAAACCTTTCGAAGGACAAAATATGATGAAGTGGGACCCATTTTAGCTACCATGAATCCCTTTTCATTTCATTTTCCACCGAAATATACATTAACTTACCTTTTTTCCGCCTTCGCTTTTCCCTTCCACCTTACCATTTCATCACTTTTCATTTCTCGAACACGATCAAAGTGGGGCTCTCATCACATTTTCGTACTTTACGTATCTATCATTGGAACTAAAACTCGTAAATAATGTGACGTCGATTTGAGATATCGCATCACATTTGTTTTCCTTTTCGTGAGTGCTCGCACATATTTTTATTTAGCAAAATTTCCGCCCCCATTGCACAAGTTAAGCTGCAATACATTTATATACCATATAAAATTTGTAAAACTTATCGCTTAAAACTTCGTAGATTCATAAAATTCGTCACGTAGCCGCGGGGTCCCTCTTCCCCCACACTTTGGAAATTTTAAGAGAGATAACCCCGTAGCTTATAAATAAAACTTGCGACCTATGTGAACCTATGATCCAAATTCCCACTTCTTCCCCCGCCATGTCACTCATCTCCTCCCCTACACATCGCACTTTGTAGTTTTTAAATTTTACATATTTTGCGTTTATAATTAAAACACTATGAATTGTGATGTGTGTTGCGGTCTTGTCCCACTTACCCTCCACATCATTGCCTCCTCCACGTCACCTCCCCATCACATCGCATCACCGATCGTATTATTTATAAGCTAAACCGTAAAGGTTGTGAAGTGCGCGGATGCGATGCGCTTCAGAACCGAAATTTGAAAAATTTTAGGTCCGGTATATCGCCTTTTCACGCTTATTTTGGTTATAAAAGTTTTTAATACAAAAAGAGGATTTAGGTAATAAAACAACAAAAAGGTCGATGTTCGGCAACAAAAGCATTCAATACTCTTTTTACACAAGAGATCTTCCATCATAGCTCTCAAATTTCGTCCGCTAGCATATCAACAAATTGAGGTCCACATCCTAAATTTCCCCACTAAATCAAGACATTAGCAACATCCCAACAAAGATTCATGAATCGATAAGTGTCACTTATCTAGTTTAGCATGAAGATAAGAATTAAAATGGTGTTTATCTTTTCCTAAAAATTGGACTATTGTTCCCATAATCTAGTGGGTGCATTTATGTTTCAAAGGATGATGAATACCACTCGAACATAAGATCCTTATCATGTAATTGTTCCATGATGGAAGAAATGAATGTAATAAATGTAAAAATAGAGTCCTATTAGAAGTATAAGTCTTTTAAGGACTAGCCGTCTTTTTCGATTAAAGGAAAGTAGTTTATAGTTATGATAGGTGTCAAGGTTATAATTTGATGATCTAGGCAAACAAGTGTATCCTATGTATTCAAAAAAGGTCTATTTATAGCCAGGAGATCGAATGAGAAAAGGGTTGAGAATGTTTTTGACACAACCCACAATTGTAATCTTTTGTTGACCGCAATATACAAAGGTTGTGAGCTTTATCACACCGAGATTCTTGATGTGTTTCAATGGATTTATGTGTCTCTTTTTAAATCTTGCTTCCGTAGTATTGATGCTAAATTACTCGTAATGCATATCATATATGCTCTAAATTCCTTTTAGCATTGAGTTATTGATTATTCCTCATGGTTAGTTTTGTTCTATTGAAACATAAAAAGCCTCAACTTCCATAAGTAGGAATGCTTGTCATTGATTTCTTTTATTGGCTCCATAGGCCCAATGGTTGTTGGAATATTCTCATTTTTCACCTCGCAATCACATACACCAAAACACTCGCGCAGTTAGCCATCTATTTTAAGACCTAATTGAGTAAATATTTTGATAAATTTTCTGAGAGAGCCCTCTCAGATCAAGAGGCGAATATTCAATCGAAAGTTGGTTTGAAATAGTTACTCCAAGTTGACCATTGAAGTAGCCCAACAAGACTCATTTTGGTAATAACAAGCAGATCAAAGGCAAGCACGTTGTAGTGCAAGAAGATTAGTGTGTGCACAGCTCGACCGTGAAAACATAGTGCAAAAAATGTTTAACGTAGCTCAGAGCGTCTAGTGAAAAATTCTTATTAGGAAGTTTACTTTTATTTCATAGATGGATGACTACCATGATAGATCATAACATTTCATTATTTTGAATTATGGTTAAGAATTTGCTTTATCATGTACATCTTATGTGAATTATGAATCAAACATGGGATAGTACAACTACCTAAAACCCCACACTTACCCCCTTTAGGAAAGATCCTTCATCACTTTTCCATGATAGCCTTACCTCATAATCCGATCACGCATGATTGTTACACCGCCGTCGTAAAACCCCTCTCGCTCCTCCAATCATCATTTCTTGCCCGTACTCGGTAAAATATGTGTGTGCATCCGTCCCGAAGGGATTATTTTAATGATTGAACGTGATTGAAAGGAAGGGGTCAATAAGGCGTGGATGGATGGTTATCCATCATAAAAATTCTCAACAACCCTTTGTACTCCTCGTGAAATATTCCTAAGGATGTGACAGAGAATTGGGGTGGATTGAAACAAAATGGTGCCCGTGAGAAATGAACCCATCATTTCAGAAGGAGATAGAGCAGGACATCGAGTATTGAAATAGTCTTGCACTATTGCACAATCAAGATGTCTCCCATTTTTGCGTAAATTCGATGGGTTTGATGTGGCCGTGGCACCGGAATTCCAAATACATTTGAGGGAGGCCGAGCTAAGGTAGGCTCACTGGAGTTTGAGGTCGCTTAATATTCTATGCAGCTAGCTATAGGATTTTCAACCACAAAGAATGGTTCAAGAAGGAGAGGATCGAAAAGAAAATATGGTGCCGATTTGTGGCTTCCACCAAAACTAAAAGTCGACTAGAAAAAAAGGCTTATGCACAACTCCATGCTTGGAAAATGGTGAGACCTCCTGTTACCACAAAAGCTACCTATGAGGGACGTTACTATTAATGTTCATAAAATTACATCTATTTTGGCCGTTGCATTTTGAATCGTGAAACACATGAATTTGCCTTATTACTCCGGTGAAATTTAGTTTAGAGAAAATGGCGAGAGGAGTTTAGAAAGGGGATTCGAGCCGTTGCATACAAAATGTACCACTGCGGGCTCATTGCAACTCGTTAAGAAGGAGATGGATGCCTTGAAAGAGTTTCCCTCAGAAAGAAGTGTAAGGAAGTCGACCGAGAAAAGAGTGCAAGAAAGGAGAAAAGGAAGAGACCCCGTGCCTCGCCAAGACAAAAATCAAGAAAAACCTGGGCAAGAAGAGGAGAAATCATGAAGAAACTCTCACACCTAGCAAAACCAAGAGTGACTAGGAACTCAACTAAGAAAAGGAATATCTTCGTGGGACAAGTCACGCCCGCTGAGCACCCCGATTTTGTTAGACTAGTTACCCCATGCTTCACATGGAGACCACAACCTCTTGGTTCTCACAAATGCAACATCTTATACCGTGGTTAATGGGTTATAGGTCGCGTAGAAGGAGGATGATATATCCTTTTTCTTACTTTTCATAAGTTCAAGAAGAGAAGAATGACACTGAAAAGGTGAGATCCACAGAGGGTCGTGTAGATGACAAGGCAAAACATAGAAACTCCTAACAATTTGGATGAGCAGAAAATTTTAAGCCCTTGGCATGATGGACATGGAGGGTACCTAAATCCTCAAAGACATGTAAGTTCTTAGCACATAAAACCTTAGTGACATTAAGTGATGTGGACGCCGGATGGCTGAAGAACTTGATCTTCGTGTAGTGATGGTACATGTTTTGAATCATTTGCAAAAGTGCTTGCACCGTATGAGCCGGAAACATATACTTCACCCTCTATCTAAATAATTGGATAGTAGAGCGGAACAACAAGTTCATGACTTGGAGGCATTAAACTAGGCCATGAAGGAGTTTAATTGGTAGAAGAAGGTGTTGGGATTGTATTGATTATTGTTAAATGACTAAGAAGACACACATAAATTATCAATCCAGGGATGTCTTTTATTTCAATGATAGTTGCACCGTCTATGCCGATACATCAAACTAGAAGCAACCAAACAAAGAGGAATAATTGTTGGAATCAATCACGAAAGAAATCACTCATGCAGAATAAAAAAATCTACAGAATGTAATCATGCCTCAATTAAATGTACCTAGCACGTAGACTACAATTACACTCAGCTTGGTATCTCTAATCAAATATGTGTAACAACATAATAATATTGAAATTGAAGTAGATCTACTCACAGCCGTAATGCGTAGCAATATCAATTCCACCAATACGTAAAGAAAATAAGAAATATAGTACAATCCATTTTGACCGCCGGCAATTCCTAATAAAGAGGAGATCCTCCTCAGTAGGGCGCAGAAGAGATAAAAAATTAAATGGAAATTAAAACTGACAACACATGTAACAACAACAACGTGATATATTTTATTAATGTGACCACAATTAATACAAAACTAATACTATTCTCCACTAACCTCTTGACTTACAGTGGTCGAGAGTTATATAATGGTTACATGTTCAAAATAATGAGGAATGATTACCACTTAATCTTACGATTCTCATGCCGATCAAAATAAGATACATTTAGTTACAAATTTCATTTTAATAAAAATATGACCGAAAAATATAGATTACAATAAAAAATGCCCAAAAGTTGTCATCCTAAAATATAATATGTAATGACTTCTACAAATTTCTGTCCAAAGTGGAATGACAAATGTAGCATAACAACCATTATGGGACAAGTAGACATCCATAAGTTGACAATGTCCAAGAGGAAGCATGAAGCTTGTAACAATAGTTTATATAGTGATTTTTTAACAACACCATGATGTAACAACATCATGGTGTAAAAGCTCACTATAACAACACACTTTTCATTGCTTCGTACGCTTCGTGCTCTAGATATTTTGTGCTAATAAAAACATCTCAAAGGACAACAAAAGACCAAGAGAAATTCTTCCAAAATTCATCCCGCTACTATAGAAAGAAACGATACATCATAATAATCGATGAAGCAAGCAAGATAACGTAAAATAAGGCAAAACAACACTCGTTAAGATAGAAAAGCAGAAATTATCCAAAGATAGTCCCAATGGTTGTAGTTACGCAGGAAAATAAATAAAACAAATTAGGAAATAAGTATAAAATTGCACCTCAACATCCTCCCGCCCAAAGCACTTGCATGTCCTCATGCAAAATCTCATCTCCCCATGTAAATATCTCTCTCAGTAAGGTCGAGGTCATAGTGTTAGATGTGTCTTCATCCTGAGACTTGTACCCTTGAGTAGCCACTGCCTATCGTACCCAAGACTCGCTTCATACTTGCTCAATTCATAATGAATATGGTAATCCTCTTCATTGGTAGCCAAATCAAAATTTAAATTTGCAGCTCAGTTTTCAGAAACGCCAAGGGTTTGTATTATTTGGGCATATGATGGTACATGTGTAACAACTACCACAAAGTTCGAAACAAATGGTCCCCTTCTAATAGCTCAACATTGCTAGGTTATGTACGCTTTAGACACCCATTCGTGGCTCGACTTTTCGACACGAGAAATTGATTGAGAAAAAAATTTCACAATCCTCCTTCGTAAGTGGCAATAGGTTTCCTTATCCCAGGAGTGCTCGTAATCCTCTAAATTCCCCACCTTAACTCTAAAACCCGTCCTAGTTCTCGCTGATCCATAATGTTGTCTTCTTTTCTTCATTGGCATCCATATAGTACTTGGTGTACAAATGCCACTCAATCTCGATTCCTCATAAATGACACAAAGCGTTCGTAATCGAAAATCTCATGTGGGAGAATATAGTTACCACCATTTTCATATTTGTGTGCTCACAAATGATATTATGCAAAAGTAACTCACACAGAGGGCTTCTTGCTCATCAAAAATCAAAAGCATTAAAGACATCTAAATGTGAGTGGAAGAACCTCCAGATAGGCTTGTTCTCCACGAAGGCTTTTAACTCAAACATGTAATAACATTCCCATAGGAAAATGGACAATATGGGGAAGGCCTCTTGCACTCGAATAAATTGAGGGCAAGCCCATGGAGTTTTTTCTTATCCATAGTTAGATCCCTAACCTCGCTACTACAACAACAACAACTATTCTTTCTGCCTTTACTTGTTCCTTCCGCTTACACTCTTCCCAACCTTTCTTTCTTCAGCTTTTCTTTCACCCATTTTTCTTGTAAAGTACTTATCTCCTTTTGATGTTATTTCAATGAGACCAACCCCTCCCGAAGGGATATTTTCCTATTTCTACTTTTAAAATTTGGAAATCAACAAATTTTCTTGAACTCCATCCCGTGATGGGACCCGACGTTATTTTGAATTCATCATCAACATCAATAGTGGGTGTAAAAACATTTGTTGGATGGGTTTTCACACCCCATCAGCCGGTTCTTGTGTAGCAACAACTTCATCAGTGGGTTCTTTGTGTGTCACTTCCTTCATTTTCACCTAGGCCAGCTCATGTGTCTGCCACCGGGTTCTTCTCGTAACAATAAGGGCTCCACAGTTCTTGTGTATCTACTTCTTAGTCAATTTACTATGGGAGGCTCTAATTTAACTATCTAAGCCTGTGTGTGACAAGAGGGATCCTTAGTAGGTTCTTGTGGGAAAACCTCCCAAAGTTTTGTTTATGTTTCCATCGTGGGTCGGTGTTTTCCCCATAGACCTTATATCCCGCCGTTGTTAGTACTTGAGAACATGTTGTGATACTACTAAAAAATTTTCTTCCCCTTAGCTAATATTTGTTTCAACCGTTCATTTTCCTTTCTTAAATTTTCAAGTTTTAAAAGGCATTACGAGTTTCGTCCTTACCCTGCTAAGAGGGTTCTCTTTCTTCTTCTTTTTATCCTTTCCGTTTCTTTCTTTTTAGCTACGGCAATGGTTCGTTGGTAAGATAACTATCACCTATATGTTTTGGCCTCCTATCCCCAATTGGCTCGCCGCGGGGTTCTTTTCCAATTTTGACCTCGACGGCCAAGTCTTGACTTTAGCTTCCGCATGACTTCCTTCTCAAGTCGTAGCTTTTTTTCTTCAGCCTTTTCTAGGCATTTTTTCGTTTTTAAATTATTCCTATATTCTTCCCTACCGGCTTAGGGCATCCACGCCTGCCAATTTAATAAGTCCATGATTGGTCACATATGCTTCAGGATGTACTATTGTCTTCATCGCCGCCACCATATGTTTAATGTTTCCCAATAGGAAAATGGGAGGTTGATCTTATGCCGGTGCCAAAGATGATTAAGTAGAGGGAAGTGGTAATTGAAGATGATTTTCGATCTTCCCTCACAAGTAATGTACTTGATTAAACACAGGCGACATCTACCCATGCTTGGGGAGTGATAACCTCGTCAACTCCTCTTCCCTTCTTTTCCATCCTTTTCCTCTCCTTCAAGAAAATATCTTTCCAAAGAAGGGTCATTAATTTTCCCTATTAAACCATCTTCATCCTTCGCCGGAAATGTTGTCACCTGTGCAATCACTTCTTTTGTCACTTCAATTTGTAGGCCCCCACCAGGTTTGGTGGTTATTCATATTCTCGAGCAAATTTGATTGCAATAAATTTCGTCCGAGCCTTCCAATTTCCGAAAAATATTCAATCCACTTGGCATCCCTAAACACCCGATAAGCTTTCGCACAATTTCGCAAAGCTTCCATGGAGTCCAACCTCGTGTCTTAATATTGCTCCTCCCATCTTGCTATTATTCTAAATCACTCCTTAAGCTCAACCAACCATAATATCGCTCCACCGAAGCCAAGCCTTCGGCACCATGCTCGCTATCCTAGATGAAGAGTTTCAGATGAGGATGCAAGAATTTAGCTATGAAGGTGATGGGAGGTGACAAATATTTGTGAATTACCAAATCATGCTTCGCTACATTCCTACATACATGTCTAATTATGGAAAAATACCAAGATTTAAGTGCTAATGCCTTTTTCCGGCCGAATTTCGTCATAATTGGCTATCGTGCTATTTAATTTGATGCATGCGTGGTTGATAATAGTTTCAAGGACTATGTATTTCTTGCAATGATTATGAGATTTATCTCCTCGCTTTTAATGGTATGATGTCGTCTCACAATGGCCACGCGGGACTATCATCACTTGCCATTACTCACCAAACTATTAAATGATGATGTTACCTTTTGAATGAATTACCTCGAAACGATGTGGAGGAGGAATTTGAATTGATGGCATAACTCGATTCCGAAGGATCATGGTGGTCATTCTTGACTATTGTAATTATTGTTGCATGCGATAAAATAGGAAAACTATTCATGGTTGCTTCATTGTTACATGCATAACAACCAAGACAACCTTTGTGTTATTCTTCGTAAAACATGATGATTAGGAAAAATAGATACAAATAAAAGAAACAAATAAGTAACATCATCTTTTAAAATATATCGGAAGGAAGGATGTTTTGGAAAAGGGAAGAAACTCGGGTGTGCACTCCTCGCTTTACAGAAGTGGTTTTCAATCATATAAAATTGTCCGATCGCGCCTCGAAAAGAGGTTTTCACAATCAAATTTTTATTAATATTTTTATTATATATATTAAACAAAATAACCGCCACAAAAAGTGGTTTTCACCGTTGCAATTATTGGAATTTCAAATTTCAAGTTGCATAGGGGAACATTCCCCCGCTCGCAACAAAGATCGCAGTTTGCAACAATGTTAACAAATTATTCCTTTGAAGCAAGTTGGATGATATAACCCTCGTAAGGTGCCCATTAACCAAGAATAGCATCTTGGCACTTTCAATGGTAACCAATTGTACACGCCCCATTGTCAAAGACCGTGTCTACTTCGTAAGGACCTAGCTATCCGGTGCGTAGATTTCCCTTTGAAATCCTTGAATCTTTGAATCATGCAAGAGAGCCCAATCTACTTTCCTAAATTCCTTCTTCTTGATGAAATTTTCATGCCATCTAGCTCTTGCTACCGAATGATCTCTTTTTTCTCGAATGGAAACCAAATTATTTCTCTTCCAACTCATTGAGTTGGTTCAATCTTGTCTTTTATATCCGCTTTAAATCCATATTGACTTGCAATTATATTATCTATGTATTTATTTCAACCTATGGGGAATAAAGGATTATTACCATACACTAATTCATATGGTGAGAAGCCCGTAGTATTCCTACATGTTGTTTTGCCCACATCACTCTAATGTTTTTGGCCCAATTTATTTCATGGTCAACATCGTCTTTGTTAAGATTCCCTCAATGACTTTATTGGTGCTCTCCACTTGACCATTTTCTTGTGGGTGATGAGGTGAAGTGATCCCGTGATGAATTCCATACTTCTCAACCAGCTTATGGATCAAAATGAGATGAATTGGGGCCCTCCATCCGTCATCATCTCCTCGTATCCCAAAGTGAACAAAAATATCTTTGAACAGAAGTCTCTGGCGCATGATTTTTGGCTTCAGTTAGTTCCTTCACTTCGACCTACTTGTGACATATCTTGCAAACCAATATGTATGATCTTTGCCGTGATGAAGGATTAATCAACCCTACAAAATCTAGGGTCCATTTCTCAAATGGCTTTATCACTATCCGCCGAGGCCGTAACAACATCTCATCCGATTTCGCAGGTCGTCCATCCCTTTGGATGCCTATCACATCCCTTCACAAAATTCTCGCATCCCAGGATATAGTCGAAGCGTATACCCTATTGAGAGTACTTTATATATTGTCTTTTTGTTAGCAAAATTCCTCTGGTGGTTCCTCATGACAAGCTTTCGAGATATCAAAAACCTCATATTCTCTAACACAATGCCTAACTGGTAAAGTCTGTCTAGTGTGATAGAGATTTCCCTATATCCAATAGTAGGTAGAACTCGTTGTATGACCTTCTCTTTTCTTTGGAAGATAAATGGTGGGAATTTCCGTAACAAATAACAACCATCATGTAACTCTACCATTAGTAACAAGTTTATTCATTAAGAATCGAATTGCAAACATGGTCGTTGTTATCACTCTCAATTTTTCAATTTTTTTTTGATAGGGTCATCATAAGCTTCACCTTGTCTCATTAGGTTAGATCATTCATTTGATGAGAAATTCACTTAATCATGTTTATTAGAGGTCATGTACACTTCATTAGTCTTGTCATTATGGTCATATCCACAATAATCCACCTTGGGTTCACTTGCATAGTCATCAAATGAAAAAAAAATCCACTTGTCTAGTTTTTCATAGTTTCGTAGCGAATACAATGAAAAATAGTCGATTTTGCTACGAAACTACTCGATAATTTCATAGCAAATTCCGAGGATTTCTCCACTTTTGAATTTTTAAGAAGTCAACTTCAAGGGCAACAGGAAAACAGAAGAATTCTAAGAAATAGAGAGAGATTATTTTTCAAGCACATATCAAATAACATTAACCTTTTTCACTTTTCTCAAAGGTGCTACAAATTGGGAGATTCGCAGATGTCTTTAGCTCTATTTTTAGAATGCATAATTTTCTTGTTTTAAACATGTTTTTTCAAATGTAGATTCTAGACAACTGGAGATGGTTTTCAAAAACCAAGAGAGGTTTTTCTTCAAAAAATATTCTCGATTTACAAAATCGTCCTACCATTTTGCAATAGATATCAAGGACAAGGAAATAGGAGCTCATTTCCTAACCCTATTTTTTCCTTTAAAAAACAAGAGTCATTTTATTGGTAAATTAAGTTGCTAAAGGTGAAAATGATGCTTTTTGAAGAGGTTAAGAGGCATTTTGAACCAAGATTGCCTTATCATCTTTCATCATATCAATTTTTAGACCTATAGGTGAAATTTTGATGAAAAGGGATAATTTTGAATTTTTCTCCATAATTAGGTAGTTTTGTAGCGAGTTCCACGTCAAGGCTAAAAAGCTACGAAATTTATGAAGAATGCTTTTGTATTTTTAAATTCAGCTTATGGAGAACTAAGGAGGGAAAAAATTTGTATATAGCTCATTAGCCCCAAGGAAGATCCTCCAATGTACGTAAAGGTAAAATGTCATGCGAAAGGTGGATTTTGGAGTTTGCTACGAAATGAGCGCTTGGTTGTGTAAATTTATGTATGACTATTTTAGTAGTCAACGTCAAGTTTTATTTATGAACAACCGAAAGTATTTTGGAAATCTAAAAGACACTTTTCTTCAAAGACAGTCCATCTACCAAAACCTCTCTTGTTTTCTACAAATCCATCAAAGTTTTGGAAACTATACACTCATCTTTTGAAGCCTATTTTTCGAATTTTCACTAACCAAATTTGTGAAAAAATCAGAAAATTCGACTTGGTGGAGGTCCACCTCAACATCCACGTGAATAATGACACATAAGAACTCTATTACACTAAAAAATTAGTTTTCCGTAGTTGATAAAGGTTATTAAATTGATTTGTTCAACTATTAATGAAAGAAGAGTCCTTTTTGTATTCAAACTCGCAAAAGAGAACATCCCTTAGAAGTCTCAAGTGATAGAATCATGTTTGAAATAGGTCTCGAGGTGGGAATTCAAGGCTATAAAGGAGGAAAATCATTTGTATGAGTTCCCAATCTATAAATGAGATATTTTTAGAGTTAGAAAGGGTTGGAGAGTATTGTACTACACCGTTTTTTTCTCGTAAAGAAAATTCAAATTTTCAAGAATATACAAAGGATGTTTCGTCCTCTTCACCTTAGATTCGAATAAGGTTTTCAATGAATTCTATGTATTATACTTTTCTTGTTTAATATATGCAACAATTTTATGTCTAATTAATCACAATTCTTGGATAACATGCTCGACTTCCTTTGGATATTGAAATGTTGTTTTTCTTCCTATGTTGTGTGTATATCTTTTCATTGAAACTTTCATTGCCTCAACTTCCACAAGAAGGATAATTTTCATTGAGTTTCTTGATGTTGACTCAATTAGCCCAATGGTAGCAAGTCCTTTACATTTTCGAACTTGCAATCAATCAAAATCAAGTTGATAAACATAGAGTTAGCCATCTAGTAGAGTTTTCATTGCAAATCCTTTGATAAGTTGAGAGAGTTCCTCCCCGCCGAAGAGGCTAATCTTCAAAGTGAAAAGTCAAGTTTGAAATAGTTACTCCAATTTGACCACTGCAGTTAACTCAACAAGACTCAATTTGGTGATAACATTTAGCCATTTCCTGGGCCGAAGGTGTAAATTCTCTCGTAAAGAACAACAAAGTTTTAGTTCTAAGGTCTAAGAGCACAGACACTTAGACACATATCGGTCGTATTTCTACTTTGGCGACTCCACACATCAAATAATAAATTGGAAGATGACTCCACTCCTTGAAGATCAATAGATTGATGAGGTTCCAAGATGAGTTCCATTGTAATAATAAATGTCGCATGCCCCCAGAATCTATTCTCACATCCCCGATTTTCCAAGTCTATGCCAAAATTCGATTGGTTAACCGATCTTCCCATATTTAAAGATGAAAATAAAGACAATGTCGCTCTTCATTTGGATAGATTCCATATGCATGAACGCGTAATTAAGGTTTAGTTCCCCGAGGACGTTCCCCATGAATATGTTTATGGTCACTTTAGAAGGAAAAGCATGGTCTTGGTATGAAAGCCTCGCCAAATGGTTCCTTATATTCTCTTGTTGATTTCATGTTGCATTTTATAAGATGTATAAATAATGTCATTCTTCCTTATTGTCAAGTTAAAGAATGTTGTAAAAATTGTGTGAGTTTTATTGAATATTTGGAGAATTGTTATGTGAAGATGATGAGTTCATGGATGAGGAAATTTTAGAGGTCCTTCATGACAATCCCTTTCATCACCAAGTAGAAAAGGTTGCCTCTCTCTTTGAAGAAAATAAAACCCCAAAGAAGGCTTTAAAACAATGTTACCGATGAAATAGGTAACCTCATCGTTACCTACTTTTTTGAAGTATCAAGAAAAACACTTGATTTTGAAAAAGTGGCGATAATCAAGAAAAAAATTCTTTGAGCATGTTTTTCGTGCACTTTAAGTTTTTTTCATTTTGTTTTTGTTTTTGTTTTTTTTTTTTAATTTTTTTTTTTTTTAAGTGATGTTTTTTATGTCGATTTTGAATAGTGGTGGTGTATCATCACCAACATTTTTTTATAGGATTGATTTTGATACTATAGATTTTCTAATGTCTTCTTCTTCTCAGGAGATGTTTATTTTTACATTTATGTACTTGTGTTTTAAAAAATAAAAAAATACATATTTTTTTAAATAAAAACTTGTGATGATATCTTCACTTTTTCACATACATAAAAGATGGAAAAAGGGTCAATATTCTAAAGTTTATATTTTCTACATGTTTATGTACAAAACAAATAATTTTTCAATGCACATAAAAAAATTATCGCTAAAAAACCAATATTTTGAACCATATGACAAAAAATACAATTTTTCAAGATAAATACAATGCAAAATACACTTTTACGTAATTTTGTTAGAAACATGTTAAATAAACTATTTTTTTGGGAGAATCTTAACAAAAAAACTTAAGAAAACAATATTTTTATTGAATTTTATGTCAAAAAATAATAGCAATCACATGTTTTTTTGCAAAAAAGGGTTGTTCTCATAAAAATATCAAAGTCTAAACATTACAAGTAACCGATTAATAGTTCTAAAAATGTTTTGTTTCCAAGCATAACTTAAACATCATCAACAATATCAACTAACACATCTTCAACATCATCTAGAACATCATTGATGGCTTCTTCTACAACATTTTCTTCTTCATTTTGATCATTGTCATCTTCTAATGGATTTTTCATGTCATTAAATCTTCCAAAGTGTCCCTTTCCAATCATTCCATATAATGGTGGTTGAGGTTCTTTTGCTTTTATTGCCACACGTGAATCATTAAAATCTCCTTTCCTAAAACCAACTTCTCCTTGCTTTCGTATCCGGAAGTAATTTAAGAACGTTAATTCTTTGTTGAATAAATTTGCATTCAAGAAACTTACTTTTTGAAATTCTGCACACATTTCTTCCATTGATAATTCACCCGACTTCAAGCACATCAATTAACTAATTTATCATCCTTCACACCTTGCATTGTTCTCCAAGGTGATAGTCATATCCTTCCGGAAGCCGCTTCATTTCAGACCCCTTACTTTGGTACATATAATGGGTTTACTCTTTTCTAACCTTCCTTCCGATTTTTTATGGAAATATTCTACCACCGATCAAAAATCTCATCAATAAAATCCTACACCTTCCGCTCTAAATGCCAACCCGAAAAATGCTATCCGTGCCTCTCGAAGAAATTTGTATTCAATTTTCCATGTTTTGTTTTTTTCATCAATTTGATAACTTGTTTCCATTAAACATTCTCTTTTCGAAATGCTACACTAACTTGTGTCTTATCCCCACCACATTTTTCTATGAATTCATTATGAATAACCGAATTTTTGGATGAAAGTCATTTTCATTTTGTACTCATTATCCGCATTATGATCCCACAATAACTTTGATTATATTTCTCGTTGCCGCCGTAAATAATGCATTTAACGTTTGAAAAAAGATAGTTATTGGGATATTCGCAATCAATTGTGTCTTTAGCCTATCAAATGGTTCCTCCAATTACATAATATTTATAATCAAAACGTTTTGTCTTGTCACCTGCTTGTTTGTTGGGAACCCGACATGGATCGACAAGAACTACATAATCCACCACATGCGCATATGGATTGAACCTAAAAAATGTTTTCGCATTATGTACATGTAGGTGATGGGCCTTTCTAATTTGATATTGAGATTGTCCTTCATCTGGGCCATAGAATTATTAACATTAAGCTCAAATGTTTGGCCACCAAGAATTAATTTATTCTTCCTCAACTCTTGTCGAATAACATTTTGTTTTGTTTTAATAATGCAATCCTCTAACTCAAGACTCGGTGTTATGATTTCTCCTTCCGTGGAGAGCTTTCAATTTGTTCTTCATCGCTACTCACGACCTTACAAAGTTCACCAATATTTGATTTCCTAGTCTTATTGAATAACATATCAATTTTTTTATAAACAAGCTCTCCTTCATGAGGTAAAAGAGAGACATCTTTGGTGATTTTTCTTTTAGTTTCCCGATCCTTTTTCTCCTTTTGCACAATAGTTCTAATCTCCTCTCACTAATTCTATCATAATTTTCGCTTCATGTTCGACACCTTCAAAAGAAACATGTTTAAGTTTACTAGATTGACCCACCTTAGTGACTCTTGGTTGATCCCCTCTTTGTATCACAGTGTGCTGTCATGAGCTATTGTCGTTTGCTTCAATCTCCTTTCCCTTCCGTTTTGTCTTTGTGGAAAGTGTTGATTACATCCATAAAATTTAAAATTAACATATAAATACCTTCAAACATGTTTGAAAGACCTTTAACAAAATCCTATGAAACAAAATAAAACATGTCAATGATCAATAATTTATAAAAAAATTAATCATCCTTACAATAATGCATAGAGGAAATAAAAAATAAGCATACTTACAATGTTATTTGCAATGTTGCTTGATATTTCTTCGTTTAAAATTTTTGAGGATATTTTTTTCTTCGTGTCATACTTCGATTATCGACAGACAATATCTAACCTTCTCAATGCTTCGAGCCTTCCTTGCAAGAACATAAATAGTGTTTGTATCTTAATTACACATATTTCTCGTACCGCCCATCACATCATATGGCTCATTTGTCAATCATACCACAACCGTATAGATGTGTATATCACCCTCCATTTCACCGTCTTCAAGATACCATGAGAAATCAATTTTATCTATTTCTGCTGCTTCTTCCAATCATAAATAAGCTTTAATGAACTTGGTGCCCCACTTGCTTGACTTTTATTAGTGTGTGCAACAATGTCCTTACTGCGTCCAATGCTGTCCATAAAGGTGTCCAAAATTTCGCAACTTTAAATTTGAAGTTGTATCCATAGTGCGTCAAGCTACAACCGTAGATTTGGGAGCGTCGCCCTAGGTATGCAAACATTCACGAAAATATTTTTTGATGCCATTTTTCTATTAATCAATATATATATATATATATATATATATATATATATTAGTTAATAGAAAATATTGCGGATAAAATAAATTTAATAAACAAAATTTATTTCTAAAACTAAATAGCTTGAAATTAAAGCAAGAAATTAACTATAAAAATTTTCATTTAAAAACAAAATATTATAAATCATATGTATATATATATCTATATAATATGTTTTGAATACATTTTATAAAAAATTTAAAAATGTGTTTAAATTGTATCAAACAATTAAAAAAAAACTATTATTTTCAAACTTCAAACTTTTGTTTAACATTTAAAAAACAAAAAAATTACTAACTATTTATAACAAATGTTAAAATTAACTTCTTATTTTTTTCAAGGCAATGATTTTATTAAAAAACTTATAAACTTTTAATATATTTTAAAATTTTAAAATTTAATTTTACACTACAGAAATTGAATTAAAAAAAAAAAAAAAAAAACCAAAATAAAAGAAAAATTTATTTTACTATATAGCAATTAAATAAAAAATTATAAACTTAAAATTATAAAAAATTAATATAAAAGTTTATAAATTTATATAATCTTTTAATATATTTGAAAATTACAAATTTCTATTTTCACATTACATAGTAATTAAATAAAAATAAACAAAATAAAAAAATAAAAACAATTAAAATAAAAGAAAAAATTAAATTTTTTATAATGTTGTTTTCATATTTAAATTTAAAAAAAAAAAATTTAAATATTTAAATGTTAAAAACAAATATTATAATATTATATATTTTTTAATTTTTTTTAATTATATATATATATATATATATATATATATATATATATATATATATATATATATATATATATATTTTTTTTATTGTTATATTAAAAAAAATGTTTTTTTTAAATTTTTTTTATTTAAATTAAATTAAATTATATTGTATTATTTTTTTCTTTAATTATATAATGTTTAAAACAAAACATAATTGTTATTTAATCTTTTTTTTTTTTTTTTTTTTTGATGTTTTTAACAATTATTATATAACAATGTTTTTATTATATTATATAATAATTTATTTTTATTTTATATATAATGTTTTTATTAATTTTTAATTGTTTTATTTAAACACATTAAAAAAAAATAAAAAAAAAAATAAAAAAAAGAAAATAAAAAATAAAAAATAAAAAAACAAAAACCAAAATTAAAAAATGTTTTATTAAAAAAAAAAATTCATGCGCTTCCGTTTCATTTTTTAAACTTCTTCCTCTTATATATATATATATATATATATATATATATATATATATATATAGATTAAAACATTATTTAATTAAAAAAAATTGCTAAAAATATTAAAAAAATAAAATAAAATTTATTGAATAACAATTATGTCTTGTTTCTAAATATATATAATTAAAAGAAAAAAAAATACAATATAATAAAAAAAAAAACATTTGTTTTAATATAACAATACAATAAATTAAAAAAAAAACTATATAACAATACAATTTAAAAAAAAAAATGATATAACCAAACAATAAAGAAATTTTTTTTTTGAAGATTTAAAATTAAAAAGAATAAAACTAAGATTTGAAATTAAAAAAATAAAAATAAATATAGAATATAAAATAAAAAATTTCTCAATTTTTTTTTTTTTTTAAATTTGAAACCACTCTGATATATTTATGATAAAAAAAAAAGAAATAAAAAATGTTATAATATTACTATTTTTTTTTATGTGCATGGCTCTGCTTATGGATTTTTCTGGGTTTGATGAACTCCATAAGTCTTAAAAGAAAAAAAAATTCCAAATTTTTGTCCTAAACCCTAAAAAATTTAGTTCTTTTTGCATTTTCTTCACTAAAAGAATTTAAAAATTAAGGTTTTTGAACCTAAAAACCTTAAAAAAGTAGTTTTGACACAAAAAACTATAGAAAAAAACAACATTTTCCTAAATCGTCTTTAAATTGAAAAAAACAAAAGGAAAACTAACATTTGAAATGCAAAAGTTGTTGTCACCAAAAGCGCATAACGCCTCCACAAAATTACGAATAGCAACACAATGCCTCCAATGCCAATGCAATGCCTTCAATGGTTACCAATGCCAATGCAACACCTCCACAAAATTACCAATAGCGACACAACGCCTTCAATGCCAATGCAATGCCTCCACAAAGTTACCAATGCCAATACTACACCTCCAGAATTTGGTCTCTAACAAATACTGCAAAAGTTGATGTGATGTGATGAATAGAAACAATCATTCCTATTATATAGCTAATATTGTCTAATTGGTTTTCTCGTTTAACGAATGTGGGATTAAAATTTCAAATTTAAAATATTTACATTTAGTTTATTATAGTTCATACTATAGTTAAAATACTTATTATTTGCATGTAGTTATCATAGTTAATATTTTATTTAATATTTACATGTACCTAATGTTGAATAATTCAAATATAATCTTAAACATTAAAAATTAAAATATGAAATACTTACATGTAGTTAATTATGTTAATATTATAGATAAAATAGTTAATATTTGCATTTAGTTATCATAGTTAATATTTACATGTAATCAATGTTTAAAATCATGATTAAATTTTAAAATCTAAAATATTTACATGTAGTTAATTATAGTTAATATTATAGTTTAAATAGTTAATATTTACATGTTGTTATTTTTGTAAATATTTACATGTAGTCAATCTTAAACCATTCAAATAAGAAAATTATTTTTAGTTTCCCGAAGACATGCATGAAAGGATTATTTTGTGGATATTTTGAATAGAAAATATGGTGAAATATTTGAAGACCAAGAGTTTATTAATAAATTTTGAAATATATTTTATATGAATATAATGTAAGTTTAAAATTTAAAAATTTAAAATATTTACATGTAGTCCTTATAGTTAAAATAGTTAATATTTTATGGTAGGTATTATAGTAATATTATAGTTAATACTTACATCTAGTCAACGTTAAATCATCAAATAAAAACATTATTTTAACTTGAAGGCATCCATGATAGAAATATTTTGTTGATATTTTGAATATAAATATTTCCAGAAAATATTTCAACACAAATTAATTTATCAAAAAAAAAAATGTTAAATACATTTTTTGACTAATATTTATACCAAATATTTGAAATGAAAATTTTGGAGGGAATGTTTTTTCGCTAAATTTTTTTGGGGGAAATTTTGGAGGAAAAATTTTTTCGCGAATTTTTAGAGGGAAAATTTGAGGAAATTTTCGGGGCCTTTAAGCTATATATTGTAAGTGGGAGGAATTTGTATCATTCAACCTATTCTTGTTGAAAGCCATGAATGCTTTCCTGATAGCTTAAGTTTTTCTTTGTACCAAATCCAGCTTTCATTATCTTCATAGCATAAATTCTATTCAGAGTGATGAATATAACAGGAGTTCGTTCACCATGAATAGAGAGTCAAAAAATCAACTTGGTCATAATCCTAAAGATGATGAGAACAAAATTGGAGGAGGTGCAAAGCAAAATGAAATTTCTCGTAAATCGAGTACCTCGCTTATACCACTTTCTCTTAATCCTAAGGGTTATGAAAGCAATGTTGATGAAGGGCATGATGAAGAATTTCCAGTCAAAAGTTTCACTTCGTCCTAATCCCAAGGATTATGAGGACACCATTGATGAAGAGGGAGATGAAGAATATCCACTCTGGGCCTTAATCCCCAAGGATTATGCAAGAACAACAAATGAAGAGGAATGAAGAATCCGTAGAGTCAAAAATATCCATATTTTCCTAATCCCGAGGAGTATGCCAACACCACCGATGAAAAAGGGGGATGTAAAATTTCGCAGTCAAAATATCAAATTCATCCTAATCATAAGGATTATGCGAGCACCACCGATGAAGAGGGGAATGATAATGTTTCGTAGTCAAAACATCCACTTCGTCCCAATCCTAAGGATTATGCCAACACCACCGATGAAGAGGGAAATGAAAAAATTTACAAATAATAAAATATCCACTCGTCCTAATCCTAAGGATTATACAAACACCACTGATGAAGAGGGCGACGAAAATTCCGCAGTCAAAATTTCCACTTCGCCTCAATCCTAAGGATTATGTCAAAGACTACGTATGAAGAGGGAATGAAGAATTTGCGAGTCAAAATATGCACTGGCCCCAATCCTAAGGATTATGTCAAGACCACCGAGGAAGAGGGGAATGAAGAATTTGGTGCAAGATCAAAATATCCACTTCGTCCTAATCCTAAGGAGTATGCCAAAACCACCGATGAAGATGGGGATGAATTTCCAAAGCTAAAATTTTCACTTCATCCTAATCATAACGATTATAATTTAACCACCGATTAAGGGGGATGAAGAATTTCCAACAAATATAGATTCAAGGCATTCACTTATTCCTAATCCTAAGGATTATGAGAGCTTCAATGAGGAAGGGGGAGTGGGCAGGATGAAGAAATTCTAGTGAATACAAATTCAAAGCTTCCACTTATGCCTAATCCCAAGGATTATGAGAGCACCACCGAGGAAGGCGACGATGAAGAGTTTCTTGCAAATGATAATTTTAGAGGCACAGACGAATATCGCATTTTCTCTAAGTGACCATTTCAAAGACACTCATGGTGATGAAGAATTGAATCCTCCTTGGGAAGAATTTTAAAGCATGGGTCAATATGGTGAAGAATTTTCTTTGAGTGGGGGTTACAAAAGTGTCGATGATTCTTGTGAAATGTTTTCTTTTAGTCACAATGGTAAAGAAAAATTTTCGTGCAATGATGTTGATGAATTTCTTAACTATGTTGAGGATGATTATAGTGGGGATAATATTCTCCTAATGGTGATGAAACCTAAGCATACAAAGGATGATGGAATGATAAAGCCGTTGTAAGCAAATATTAAAAATCGGGAGTAGGAGTAGACCTTTTCATATCAATCCAAAGCATTCCAGTTTATACAAGGGTAGGACAAAATATCTCACAAAAAGAATTTATGTCGTTCATTTGATTTCAAGTGAATGTTGTCAAAGGGATTGCTTGGAAAATATGGATTTCAACTTTGTTTTGGAGAAAAGGAAAACATATATGTCAATGAATAAAAGCATGCAAAATTCATATTTAGTGGCTGCATGCAATCTACACCAGTTAAAAGATTATCATATTGGGAATATATTGCTTTGCGAAAGGCATTCAAAATGTTGCATTCAATTGGTAATCACTGCTTGTCAAGAATCCATGATAGATTGGAAACGCATCCCACATATTATTCGTGGCGACGTTATAAACGGGAGGTGTGGCCGTTTGCAAATACTTCTAAGACATGGATGAAAGACTTCTTTTCAAATCATGGAGAGTGTATGCCAAATAAAGTGAGTATAATACATACTCCAGAGCACTTTCGAGACGATAAATATTCATGTTATACAAATATTATGCGGTGTCGTTGAAGGAATTGGTAATTTTATTACATATTCTTATTTTACAAGGATATGGAAAATTGAATTCAATAATGTTCATATTCATAAGAAGACAAGGATGGGATTTTTGCTGCCGTGCTTCTCTTAAAGCAAAAAGAGATAAATGTCAAGGCGCAAAGAGGTATGTGTTCAAAACATTGTTTTTAAAAATTTGATACTTATCAACTATGAAAATATATTTATTCATATGTTTCTTTTATTTTGTGTACAGATTACATTGTCAAAGAACTTCAAGACCATCGCAATCGCCACAAGTGAAAGGAAAAAGTTGTATAAACATCGAAAGAAGTGTTATGATCATCCAAATAAATATCTCGGGGATTGATAACGATATGGACCAAAAGATAACACTTCTTCCACATTTTTTCCGCACGCCAAAAAAATTACAAGGAGGAAAATTTCATTCAGCTTCTTCACTTGGTTGGTTGTATGGTATTTAATGAGAATATGCTTCCAAGAGTTTTTCTTTCACAACTCCAAAATATTCACAATGATGCAAATCCGACGATAACTATAATCCATGATGTGGTTACTCGTTGGTCTTGGATTCTTCCCGAAGTTTGGTATTTACAATTAGACAACACAAGTCGTGAGAACAAAAATCAATTTCTTTTTGGGTATCTAAACATGCTCGTTGAATTGGGGATTTTTGAGAAGATAAAGGTTGGTTTCCTTCTTGTTGGGCATACTCATGATCATATATTGATCAAATGTTCACCATTTTTCAAGAATATCGAGGAGGAAAGGTATTGGGAGCATGCCATCATTAATTGAATGTATTAAGAAATTGTACATTCCGCAGCCTCGTTTTTCATGTGTTGGAAGAAACTATTCACATGCTAAGGTTTATTTTTGGATCGCATGGTGAGGAGAAATGCATTGAAAACTTAATGACAGCTTCAAAGATCAATTTCGTATCAAAAAAATTGATGGGATAACACTTAAATGGGCAAGAAGAATTCAACTATTGAAGAATGGGGACCATCATCAATTTTAGCATTTTTGAAGTTCATTCTAGAGCATCCAATATTTTCATCAAACATATTGTTGTTACAACAAATTGTCGAACTCCATAATGCACTTGGCGTTAAGAGAAACATAAATTATTCCGAATGTCTAGAGGAAATTAAAAGATGTATTAGAGATACATATGAGTACTTCGATGTTACCGATTCAGCTTTGGTGGGGAGTATTTTCTCAATAATCAAATTGATATGATTTCAAGATCAATAAATGAGGATACACTTTGAAGACTCTTTTTTTTTGCCATAAATATATCAAAATGAATATGTAATACTGAAGAACACATTAATGTTGAAAATAACACAGTTTCTACAATATATATCCTCACAGAGGAAAGAGAACTACATTGATGGAAGATCACATGTACAACGGTGAAGTTAAAGAAGACCTTTTGTCTCCGTGTGACCTTATATAGTTGCATGATAGCAAGGCATGAAGATGAGACTACCTTACTATCTATTCAGATGCCAGTGTTATAAAGGTCATTAATGAAAATGAAAATATTATGTACTCGTTGATGGACATTGGTATGCCAAGGGTACCCACCCTTTCAATGGTGTGTACAAGCCAGAGATGGTAGTGGAAAAAAGAATTGCGTAAAAGAGAAAAAGAAAGGTCACAAATATAAATCGTTGTCACGTACGTATGTCTTAAAATTGAGGATGTTGACATACTTGTGTATGAATTAAATTTGACAAAGAGAGGAATTTTCAAGCAGGCATCATAAATATTTTGAAGAAATTTCTACTGCAGAACAATTACTATTGAGATGGGACTGCAGAATGTAGATGTAGATCTACAAGAATTTCGAACTCGAAAATGGTGGGCATGCATGTTGACCTCGTATGGAGCACTAGTTGATGAAAGAGAAGAATATGGATCATCTTCATCCGCATCGAGCCATTCATCCGAAGATGTAGGTTATGATGGTGTGCCAAAACCTATGGTTGATTTTGAATAACTATCTAAGACACTTTTATGTAATTGATGTTTGCATGGTAACTTGAAATAAAAATTTTGACTTCCATCTCATTTTTCATGAAGTTATGAGACATTTCTATGTTTGTTGGATTATGTTTTAATTATGAAGAATTCATCTCTTTAGAATATCGACAATGCAACAATGAATTACAAAAATAATTTATGTTATATTCAATGTACCAATGTTGACATTTTAATTATAAATAAAATAGAATAGAAACTAATGTTGAATTTTAGATTATTTTAAAGGATATTACCATGATATTATGTATTGTTACCATTTGGTATAAGATACTTTTAAATTTTTTAATAATTATATGCGTCATTGAAAGGGAACACTTTGTTTTGATGCTTGATTTTTAGGTTTTGGTTGAAATTAGATTTAAATTTGTCTTATGCTAAGATCTCGAAAAAAGATAAGTTTTAACTTTAAAATTAAAATTATCGTTACTTGTTTCGTTCAATGATAATTTTTTCATTTATTTGTTCATTTTTTAAAATTGTTTAAGTCTTATAATTTCTCCATAATTTCATTTTTCAAGTATGTTGAAAAATTAAGATTGAAAAAACTTTAGATTTACAACTTGTCATTAAGGTTTTTATGCACTACCAAATTTTATCTTAATCCATTTACTGACAATAATTACAATTTTGGGGTTGTTTAGGAGTCAAGATATTTTATGTTTAACAACATGGCCGAAAATTGATCAAAAATGATAAGCCCTTCGTACATGTATTTGTTTATCTTTAACATTATCTATCAAAATGTTAGAAATTTATGATTTTAAAAAATGTCCTAATATGTTATCTTTAATTCCATCATATAAAGTGTCAAAATTATGACACAATTTTTTTTTTTGTTATTCCAAAAGATCAACTCCGGTTTTGTTTTGAGGGTATTTTTTTCAACTTTTTTCAACAAACAATTTTATTTTTAGCATAATTTTATAAAATGTTGAAATTTGACCTTCAAAAAAACCAAGTGCATCTCCGGAAGACACACTTTTTGTTTTTGGGGGTGTTTTTTCATGTTTTTTTTGAGACTTTTGGGCTAGAGTTCTGCTTGAGGTCAAGTTACCTATTTCACCTGTGAATGTTGTTTTTATTTATGAAAAAATCATGTTACATACTCGAGTTTGATGAAAATTTGGCAAAAGAGAATTTTCGCCTTTTGATCATCAAATATAAGAATCATTTTCAACAACAGAGGAAAATACTAGAAGATAATTGCTATAATCCTCAGGTAAAGGAAGAAATTTATTCTTCATGTCATTCCTTGCATCAACTTACAACAAATGAAGAAATTTTTGAAAAGAAAATTTTAGACAATCAGATGAGTATACATGTTGAATCATATAAAGAATTACCGCTAGAAATTCCTGTGGTACATGTTGAGGCAGTTCTTTTTGAAAGATTCCAAGAATACTCCAAGTCTTTATTTCTCCCAAATGAAAATAATGATTGGAAGATATTTTATTTTCTATTCAAGAATGGTCAAAAGAGTTATAAAGAAAAATCTGAACAAGGAACACCATCAAAGGATCATATTTACTCACATTTTCTTGTTGATCAACAAGAATTATTCATGCATACTCTCAAAGATCCTCTTGCAGCTTTGCTAGAATCTTCCATAAAAATGAATTTCAATATGATTTTCAGTTATGTAGACAAATTTAGATGGTGAAACAAGTTGTCATCTCTCAGGAATGGTTTTATGATCAAAGAAGTGCAATATCCATTCCAATCCAGTACAAAACTTCTTGATTGGCTTCATTGGAAGTGTGAGATCACTTGATTCAATTTTTATGCTGAGAAAGTAGAGCAAGATCATTTGTATATAAATAAGCTTGAAGATCAAGAATTTTGTCAGTTTCAGTTTTAAATTCAGCATGTGTACTTTTAATTCTTTAGCAACTACAGGTTTTTTCAATGCCAAGGTTACAAGTCAGAGCAGGTTGCAAGTTTTTACTTTGAAGATGGGAGAATCCCAATGGAGATGGCACTGGAACTACCAGTTCTTTGTTGTACCACAGGGGCACACCATCCCAAGTGGAGCCACTATTATCACTCTCAATTTTTCATTTTTTTTTTTTATTGGGTCATCATAAGATTCACCTTGTCTCATTAGGTTATATCAGTAGTTTGATGAGAAATTCACTTAATCATGTTTATTATAAGTCATAGACACTTCATTAGTCTTGTCATTAGGGTCATATCCACAATAATCCACCTTGGGTTCACTGGCATAGTAATCAAATAAAAAAAATAGCCACTTGTCTGTTTTTTCACAGTTTCGTAGTGAATACAGTGCAAAACAGGCAGATTTCACTACGAAACTACCTGACAATTTCATAGCAAATATGAGGATTTCTCTGCTTTTTGACTTTTTGAGAAGCCAACTTCAAGGGCAGTTTCTGGGAAAGAAGAGAAGAGTTCTAAGAAACTGAGAGAGGTTATTTTCAAGTACATGTCAAATAACATTAACCTCTTTCACTTTTTTCAAAGGTGCTACGAATTGGGAGATTCAAAGATGTATTTTGGCTCTATTTTCAGAATGCAAAATTTTCCTGTTTTATACACGTTTTTCAAATGCAGATTCTGGACAGCTGGAGATGGTTTTCACAAAAACAAGAGAGAATTTTATTCAGAACATTCTGATTTAAAAAAACCACCTCCCATTTTGCAACAGCTCTCAAGGACAGAGAGATAGGATCTCATCTCTGAACACTATTGTTTTAGAAAAAACAGAGTCATTTTATTGGTAAATTAACTTGCTAAAGGTGAAAATGATGCTTTTTGAAGAGGGTAAGGGGAATTTTGAACCAAGTTTTCCTTATCATATTGCATCATATCAATTTTCATACCTACAGGTGAAGTTTTTATTAAAAGGGGATAATTTTGAATTTTCTCCATAATCAGGTAGTTTCGTAGAGAGTTCTAGGATTGAAGGCCAAAAAACGCTACGAAATTTTTGAATAATGATTTTTGTCTTTAGATTCAGTTTTACGGATAAATAATTAGGGAAAAATATTGTATATAGCTCATTAGCCCCAAGGAATACCCTCCAATAGTAAAAAAGGCCAAAGGTTATGCAAAAGGTGGATTTTGGAGTTTGCTACGAAATGAGTGCTACGAAATTTTTGTACATGACTGTTTTAGAAGTCAACTTAAATGTTTATTTATGACCAAATGAAAAAGGATTTTGGAAATATGAAAGATTTTTTTCTTTAGCACAGACCCATCTACAAAAACCTCTCTCAGTTTTTGCAAATCCATCAGGGTTGGAAATTAGACACTCATATTTGAAGCCTATTTTTCAGAATTTTCACTAAACAGATTTATGAAAAAATTGTGAAATTCGACTTGAGGAGGACCAACTCAGCATCCACGTGGCATAATGACACATCAAAACTCTAGTACACTTAGAAAACTAGTTGGTTGTAGTTGATAATGGTTATTAAATTGATTTGTTGAACTATTAATGAAAGAAGAGTCCTTTTTGTATTCAAACTCTACAAAAAAAAATAAATCCCTAGGAAGTCTCCAAGTGATAGAATCATGTTTGAAAGAGGTCTCTAAGGTGGGAATTCGAGGCTATCAAGGTGGAAAATCATTTTTATGAGTCCTCACTCTATAAATGAGATAGTTTTAGAGTTAGAAAGGGTTGGAGAGTATTGTACTACAGTGTTGTTTTTTGTAAAAACTTTTAGCTTTAGTAATATACAGTGGATGTTTTGGCCTTCTTCACCTGAGATTCGAATAAGGTTTTCAATGAGTTCTATGTCTTATACTTTTCTTGTTTAATATATGCAACAATTGTATTTCTAATTACTCAGAATTATTGGATAACATGCTCTGACTTCCTTTAGATATTGAACTGTTGTTTTGCTTCTTGTGTTGTGTGTGTATCATCTTTTCATTGAAGCTTTCATTTGCCTCAACTTCCACAAGAAGGGTCATTTTCATTGAGTTTCCTGATATTGACTCCATTAGCCCAATGGTAGCAAGTCCTTTACATTTTCAACCTGCAATCAATCACAATCAAGTTACAGCCATAGAGTTAGCCATCTAGTAGATTTTTCATTGCAAATCCTTTGATAACTTGAGAGAGCCTTCTTAGGCTGACGCGGCTAATATTTAGTCAAAAAATGGTTTGAAATAGTTACTCCAAGTTGACCATTGTAGTAGCCCAACAGGACTCAATTTGGTGATCATAGGGTGTGTGTACAAATACTTGATACCCGGTGATGTAGTGCCAAAATTTGTTGACAACATACACTACTATTAGGAATTCCTTATCAGTCACTGTATAGTTGAGTTCAGTAGGAGATAAATTCTTGTTGATGTAGTAAATGGCATAGATTTTCTTTTCCTTGAGTTGCCCCAAAACAACACCCACAACTATGTCAGATGCATTCGTAGCGATATGAAATGGCACTCTCTTGTTTGGTCCACGCAAAATAGGTGTTGTTGTTACACAATTCTTTAACTTAAAAAAGGCTTGCTGACACTTCCCTATCCACATAAATTTCACATCTTTCATGAGCAAAGAAAATAGAGGAGATGCAATCTTTGAAAAATTTTCTATAAATCTCCTGTAGTACCCTGCATGTCCCAAAAAAATACATACCTATTTTTGAGTTCTAGGAGTTGGGATTCTAGATATTACCTCAATTTTTGCAGGGTCTACCTTGATTCGATTTTCCAAAATGAAATGTCCCAGCACAATCCCCTCGGTCATCATCATATGGCATTTCTCTGTGATCAAAGCAACATTAGTTTGTTCACAACGTTCCAGTACCTTTTCCAAATTAACTAATGTTGTTCCAAAGGAATCCTCATAGGGTGTAAAGTTATCCATGAAAATTTCATGATAGTCATTCAAGAGATCCGAAAAGATACCTAATGTTTCCCTTTGAAAAGTTGTTGGTGCATTGCGGAGGCCAAAAGGAAGGACCTTGTATGCAAAGGCACCCTACGGGTAGGTAAATGTTGTCTTGCCTTTGTCTTCTGGGACAATCTGTATTTGATTATAGCCACTGAATCCATTCAGGAATGAAATTTTTTTTTCCCAGAGAGAGTATCCAGGACCTAGTCAATGAATGGTAAAGGGAAATGGTCCTTTTGGGTGTCCTTCTTAAGTTATCTATAGTCTACATAGCCTCTCCACATGCCATTCTTTTTCGAAACAATGACAAGCAGAGACACCCATTGACTGTCAAAAATGGGGTAGATGAAATTAGCATTAAGGAGTTTCTGTAATTCCTCTTTCACTATCTCCTTAAGTGCAGGATTCATTCAGCGTTGCATTTTTCTAACTGTTTTGCAGCCCTTTTTAAGGTAGATGCAGTGAGTGCATAGGCCAGGATGGATTCCTTTCATATCAGTATAGTCCCATGAAAATGCCTTTTATATTTCTGTAACAGATGTATCAGCAATCTGTTCTATTCAACAGTCAAGTTAAGTTTAATATTTAAATACTTCCCTATCTCAATTTCAACAAGACTGTTGGTAGTATGCAGAGTATTTTTCAAATGTTCAATAATTGCATCATATACCTCATCTTCTTCCCCTGGATCTTTAATAGAAGCAACAGAGAGTGAATTATAATAAAACCATTAATAATGTCATCCTTTCTTTCATCCCTAAAGTATTGTTCTTTTCCAAGCATGAGGAGAGGTAGGGAAAAATCAGATTCATGTTCAAATTTGTCCCACCAGGGACTATTCACATCTATAAGTGGTTTTTTTGGGGGGTAAGGGTTCATTTTTTTAGTGGTATACCCATCAGATATCACCATAGATCCAAAGCTACATCCAATATATTCATTTACAGTGGCTAGCCACGGTCTCCCTAAGATTAAAGGATGACTCCCCAGGTTGGATTTGGTTTGTAAAATGAGAAAATCAGCTAGGTAATTCCAATAAGCTATAGTGATGACCACATCCTCTATCATTCCCTCAGGCTTGACATGAGACCTATATGCTAATTCAAGCACTGTAGGTGTAGTTCTGAGTCCCTGAAGTCCCAGGGAGATAAAAATATCTTTGTTCATTACATTAATGGCTACCCATAAATCAATCAGAGTGTTCGTTATGGGCTGGTCATCAATATGGAAAGTCACTGTAGGATTCCCTAGATCATTATATTTAGTCAACAAAGGCTGACCAATCATAAGTTTGGATAGTTTCCCCTTAACATGGATAGTAGCAGGGTCTTTTAGTTTCCTTACAGGCTTTTTGACACACAGATCTCTCATTGTTTTGGCATAGATAGGTACTTCCTTAAGAGCTTGTTACAGTGGAATCCACACATACAAATTCTGTAATTCCTTGAGGAACTCAGATTCAGTTTGTGAAGCTGGTCTGGTTTCAATTAATCATTGAGGGTATGGAGGATCTTGAATTTCAACAGTTGAGTTAGTTGTCACAGATGCACCAACCCTGCTCGGGTTGGCTTATGTAGAAACAAGAGGCTTTCCCGAGATGGCTACTACAGGTGTAACAAAAGGTTCTATATTAGTTGTTAGAGGTGTAACAGTTGTTTCATAATCGACTATATCCTTTCTAGGTGACTCACATTCTTGCTCAGTAATAATGGGAGTATGTTCAGGTCTGATTACTTTTCTTGACTGAAGATGAATCTCGTTAAGTCCAATAGGAGTGATTAGATAAGTCTGGAAAGTAACTGGGGCATATATCCTCTGAGATGCCTTATTATTAGATTGGGGTTAGGTTGCATAAGTAATTGGGGTTGGACATGAGGTGCAGGATTTTGAAGAGGAGGCAATTGTAACTGTTGTTGCATTGGTAGTGTAGAGGGCGTTGGACCTTGGCCATTACCTCTCCAGTTCTAACTCCAAGGATGAGATTGTGATGGATGATATTGCATTGGTGGAGGGGAAGGCCACTGGTTCCATGGTGAAGGAAATTTTGTTGAGGAAGGAGTAGGATACGACCATGGAAATTGCTGACTATTATAAACATTATTCCAAGGATTAAAAGAGGAAAAATCTAGAGGCATACCTGTAGGTCATGGCTTCCATGGTCTCTTTGATCCGATGAAGTAGGAAGACTTGACATCCTTGCTTGATTCTTGAAGTACTGCTTTCAGTCTATGTAGTTCCGGGCATTGACTAGTAGAATGTGCCAACTCACAGATGTTGCACAAGTTGGCGCTATTGAGTCCACATTCTCTTTCTAAATGTTTATTTTTACATCGAGGATAGAATATTTCCAAAGCTGCTTCAACTTCTTCTTGTGATTTCTTAACTTGTACCATAATGATCTGGGTAGAGAGAGTACTAAGGAGGTCGATTTTAAAATCCTCAAATAGATTCACGATCTCTACTCTGGTTACTCCTCCACTTGTGGACTTCTATATCCGAATTGAAGGGTCTAGAACTAAACTTCTCCCTTTGACTGATCCTCCTGAACTCAACAGACAGAGCTTCATTATTTCTTCAAGCAGTTCTTGCGATGTGTCTCCCTTTCCCAATAGATTCAAATTCTCCAGAGATTCATCTCTTATACCTCTTAAGAATATAGGTTTCAAGATTTTTGGGGCTAAGTTACCAAACTTAGACCTTTGTAAATTACAATTAAATTGTTCTGTGTAGTCTTCCAAGCTCTCCTACTCCTTATGTGCAATTCTGAAGATCTCTTCCATCAAATCCCTGTTTTGACAGTAATTCTGATACTTAGAGAGGAAGGCCTCTCTCATGTCATTCCATGTTGGGATCGTGCCAACACCCAATCTCATGAACTATATTAATGTTGCCCCTTTCATAGTAGTAGGAAACAATTTCAACTTCTGGGCGTCTTAAGTGTAGTCATAACTCCTACACAGCACATCAAACTCAAACACAAAGGTATCAGGATCTTCAAAAACCATCCCTTGAAAGGATGTTAGAGATGATAAAGGATTGATTTTCATAGGATCTTCATGCCGTGTCGCCACTATCAGGAATTCAAAAGTAACAAAACCATCTGCCTTAACATTCTCATCCCCCATGGATGATCCTTCCTAATGGGATGAACTGACCTCAGAATATGCAGGGGATTGAAAAATAAATAAATGATCAGGTTGTTCCAGGACCATATTTTTCACTGCACTACCTGCATCCAAATTATGTTCAACTAAATGATGTTCCTCAGGCCCCTGATGCTCCCCACTGGTCTCCCCTTTTCCTTCAATTTTCATATTTTGATCAATGACTTTCCATTGATGTTTCAGATCAGGAGCCTTGATATCAGGAGTGTATATGATGTTTTAAGGGTGATGAGGTCCAGATAAGGAAGGTACCGATGCCTTAGGCTTTGATATAGTGGCAAATCTCTATGGTCCCGTCTTCCTATTGTATCTGTATGAAGTAGATTGTTCCTTTTCTGCTTTTGAGATGAGATCTCCAAAGAGTGTCATTCTTCCCAAGTCTGCACTCTTCTTTTCCTTTTTATGACCCTTCTTTCCTGTAGTTAGTTCGAGTGGGGGGTGTTGTGGATTTCTGTATTGTCCTACTAGCACACATGGACTCTATGTGTATCAATCCTTCCTACAAGTGCTTCAGTTTCTGTAGTGGTGAGCCTGCCCAAGTATGTTAGAGTGATGTGCAGGTTCTTACCTCTCATCTTACCGCCCAAAAACTTTATAGCTAAAGACACACTGAAGAAAACACCCGAAAACTTCACACTTCTAAGTGTCCCAGCGAGACAATGGTGAGCCTTCCCAGGTATGTTAGAATGATGTGCAGGTTCTTACCTCTTGTCTTACCGCCCAAAAATTGTGTAGCTAAAGACACATTAAATAAAACACTCGAAACTTAAAATTGTAAGTGCCCTAGTGTAGCAATGGTGAGCCTAGCTAGGTATGTTAGAGCGATGCACATGTTCTTACCTCTCGTCTTACAGCCCACCAGTTGAAGACTAGGAGCACTCTATCATCAAAAAAACAATTCTAGTTGATTGGATCATCACTGCCATCCCCAACAATGGTGCCAAAATGTTGGACTGTATTAATCACAGTTAAATGACTAAGATGGTACACATAAATTATCAATCTAGGAACATCTTTTATTTCAATGACAGTTGCACTGTTTGTGCCAATACATCAAACCAGAAGCAAATAAAAATAAACAGGAATCGTTGTTGAATCGATTGGTGAATGAAATCACTCATATAGGAATAAAAGCAATCTACAGGAATGCAATCATGCCTCAATAAACTATACCTAGCACACCACACAATAATTACACCAGCTGGTATCTCTAATCACATATGTGTAATAGCCTAATAATATTGAAATTGAAGTAGATCCACTCACATCCAGAACAACAACAACAACACTTCCACTGATACGTAAAGAAAATAAGAAATATGGTACAACTACCTTAACTGTTGAAGTCCCTGCTAAAGAGGAGGGCCCTTCCTCCCTAGCAGGGCGCAGGAAGAGATAGAAACTTAAATGGAAACTAAACCAAACAACACATGTAACAACATCAACGTGATATCTTTGTATTAATGTGACCAGAATTACAGAGCCAAAAGTAATAATGTTCTCCAATAACCTCTTAAATTCCAGGGTCGAGAGTTATATAATGGTTACATGTTCAGAAAAAAAAGGAACATAGTAGTCATGAGAATCTTATGATTCTCATGCTGATCAAAATAAGATACATATAGTTACAACCACTTCTTAAAAAAATGTTTGACTGGAAAAATATAGATTACAATCAAAACTTCCCAAAAGCTATCATCCTAAAATAAAATATGTAATGACTTCTACAAGTGTTTGTGGAAAATGACAACTGTAGCATAATAGAAATTGCAGACAGGTCGGCATCTAGAATTTGACAATGTCCAATCAACAGTACAGTTGTAACAATAGTTTATATAGCGGGTCTATAACAACACCATGATGTAGCAACATCATGGTGTAACAGCTCACTGTAACAATACACTTTCACTACTTTTGTACGCCTCCTGATCTAGATATTTTTTGCTAATAAAAACATTTGGAAGGACAACAAAAGACCAGATAACTTCTTCCAACATTTATCCTAGTTAGTCATAGAAAAAAAGAAACGATACATCATAATAATCAATGAAATGACAAGATAATGAAAATAAGGTAAAAAAACACTATTTAAGATAGAAAAGCAAGAAAATAGACAAATATAGTCCCGATGGTTGTAGTCACGAGGTAACAATGGGGGAAACAAATGTAGGAAATAAGTACAAAACTGACACCCAACACAATGCAAGATAGAGTTGGCAGAAGAGGTCAAAGAACAAAAACATCAAGTAAAGGTATGGAATTTTTGGGCTTCTAAATGCTACAAGAATCTCAAGAAGGTGACCAAACAACTTAAGGAAGCCCAAGGTAAGAAGACGAAGACAATGAAAGCAGGTTTTAGTATCCAAGTGTAGGATTGAAAGAAGGCTTCCTATTTTGAAGATTTTTTGCAGCTGGTAAAGGTTGTGTGAGGACACAACAACTTAGGGATGGGAGGATGTTGGTAGGCGAAATGATTCATTTTTACCCCTTTCCTACTACAAAACCACAATCATTAACCTCTATTTATATTCATAAACTTGCTTATTCTCTCACTAGCCCAAGAATCCTGTCTATTCTTGCATAAGCTTTATATTTCATGTTTAAGGTTTACTAAGTGCTTAATTAATCATTTTAATATATTTTGTGCCTTCAATATTTATTGCAACTCATATAAACTTTCCTAAATTATTTGATAAGCTAAAGTATTAATCATCGTATCATCTTGGTCTAGTGCAAGCAGATTCCTACACCGTTGGCAACTATCCATTCTGAGATCTCCACAACAGCTCGATCACTTAACGTGGGCATCTTGGTCCACATCGTCCAGTTTAGTTTCGATCATCCGGAGTTGAACTCAAGTGGAGGATAGTCAGGGATATGGTCGAAGATAAGGTCCCCGACCATTAACAATTAGCTTGCATCTTATTATAGCCGCTGACTTATTTTTGTAGTTTTATTTTATTTTATTTTTTATTTTTTTATTTTTTTTAATTTCGTTTCAGCTGAAAGGCTCGATTTGGAATGACTGTGTAATTTTCGTTATGGCCATAGGCCGACAGGGTTGTATGAAGTATAGCTCTCAGATATAACTAAGTTAGTGATAGCAGTGCAACTGTAATTTTGGTCAAATTGTAATCTCGTTGTCACCCTCGTTCTGGGCTGGACTGGAACTCATGATGTATATTTGCTGACTGGAATTAATACAAGGAGATGAGCCATGTTAGTCTCACTGTGCGCTTTAATATTTCATTGATGCGTTATTAAGTGTTGAAGGTTTACGTTTCCTAAAATAGGAAACAAGATGGTTGGCTAGCGCCCATCCAACCCATCTCGTTTACACTCTCGCTTTTGTCATCTTAAAGGTGTGTGTGTTAATTTCGTTTGTTTGAAAAAGCGTGATTTAAATCCTAGTTTCGTTCTTACATAAGAATTCTGATTTATTTCACTAACAGTCAAAGTGTGAATAGATCTGTTGTGTGAAAGTTAATTGAGTTAGTTTACCTTCTATAATTTCTTTCCATCTTAGTATAATTTCTCTTGGATCATGTAGATAGATTATTCCTGCACTAGTGCATGTAGGATTCTGCACTTTGGTTTGTTGGTTCATTTACAACAAGTTGTTTTATTCTTTTTCCTTTATACGAATTTAATATATTTATGCAAAGTAAGCGTTCATCATCAGAGAGAAGCATTTCTAATATTAAAATTTGAAATACTAAATATTAAGGATGATTGTGAATGGAAAATAACGATGTTGCAATATATTACACCTATGCCTATACCCTCACTCTATTTAAGGAAAAGGATTAAAGGTTACACTTTTTCCCTTTTTTGAGAAAAAAGTTTCATTTTTTTCGGTTCTTCAACTTTCTGCAAACTATAACAATTTTTCTGTGTAGAATTTCATTTTGCGATAAAAATAAAAGTTGTGAGAAATTTTGTTAGCTTTCTATTACTTATTTTTGAAATTTTTTTATGCAGATTTGATATGTCAACTTAGCGTTTCTTTGAGTGTGTGTTTCTTAACAATCAAAGGATTCATAAGAAGTCATGTTATGACGCAATGTTGTATTCATTGAAAATTTGTGTTTTTGAGAAAAAAAAATGTGTTACAACAATCTAGACAGAGTCTACTTTGGTTTCATCATATTTACAAAGCCAATGGATGCATATCATAATTACTAGAATTTTTTGAACTGGTCCAATACGAAAAACTGCGTATTTTGGATATGTTTCGCGTCGCAAGAAATTTCTTAACATATAAGTTATAAACTAAAAATCTAAAAGCTACCCATTAGAGACAATGGACCAATGTAATGCCCCATAATTTTTTCAATTTTTTTTACAATTTATTTTGGGAGATACAAAATTTTGATTTCACTGAATCACAATGACCCTCAGAAATTGTTTGCACCCATTTTATTAGAAAAATAATTAAAATTAGTAAACGTTTATGAAATTCCATAAAATTTATATTTCCTGAAAGTAGATTCAATTCTGAAAATGCTTGTCTTGGTTCCGACAGTTAATTAACAACCTTTCATGGAGTTTAATCAGTCCAAAGTTGCAGAAACGTATTCAGAGCCTGGTTTTTGCGTAACTGGTGACGCATTAATTCGGCCGAACTTTGATTAAAAGTTTGGCCGAACTATGTTTTGCATCGACAGCTCGTTAAATCTAACGAATTAATAGTTCGGCCGAACTTTTAATCAAAAGTTCGGCCGAACTATTGTATAACTTTCCGTCGTCCGGAAAGTTTTGCGGAGCCCCTACTAAAACACATTTCGCGGCAATATAAATTGCCGCGAAATCATTCACAATTTTCGCACATTTCGCACATTTCATCTGATTTTACAAAGATCTTGGTTTGGGTTTAAAAACTTTTCTTCAAAGTTTGGATTTAAGTGCATTTCTTGGAAGCAAATTGATTTTACAAAGAATTGTTTTGGGTTTAAAGAATTTTTTTGGAAGCCATTTCTTGGAGGCGGCCTGATTTTGCAAAAAATTGTTTTGAACTTAAAAAAAAATTCTTGGACGTACATTCAAAAGACATTTCTTGGAGGTATGTATGTGTTTTGAGTTGAAGTAAATCTTTTGAGCTTCGTTTCATTTTTATAAGACATTTTTCTCTCAAATTTTTTTAAAGTGTTTTGGATTGGAGTATGTATTTTTTGCAAAAAATTTACACTGAATTTTTTTAAATTAAATCTTCTGTGATATTTTTTGTAATTGAGTTATTGTCTAATTTTTTGAAGGAAATTTTTTGAACTTCATACCCTATTATCATGGGAAATCGAAGAACTTGTGCGAGAAAATATGATCGAAAAAGAGACCCCGAGGAACGTAGAGAAGAGACGAGACAATCTCGCAAAAGAAAGTTAGAAGTCCTCTCAAATATTGAAGAGGAAAATCAACCTCAAGTAGAAATTGAAGCAGGTATGTAAATGTAAATATTATGATCTATTGATATATTTAAAATTTTCCTAATGTAAAATGTGAAGCTTAATTTTTATTTGATGAAATAATTTGAAAAATATTTTGTTTAATGTAAACAGACAGAGATATTCCTCAAAATATTGAAGAGGAAAATCAACCTCAAGCAGAAATTGAAGCAGGTATGTAAATGTAAATATTATGATCTATTGATATATTTAAAATTTTCCTAATGTAAAATGTGAAGATTAATTTTTATTTTATGAAATAATTTGAAAAATATTTTTTTTAATGTAAACAGACAGAGATATTCCTCAAAACATTGATGATGAGATACAAAATTTTGAAAGAGAAAGTGAAAGAGATATTGAACCAATGATTGAAGATGGTGAAAATATTGAAAGAAATCCAAATAAAGAAATTGAATCACAAGGTATGTACACACACACACACACACACACACACACACACACACACACACACACATATATATATATTAAACAAATGCCATATCATTGAAATTATAGATATATTTATTAATTTAGTTATTTATTGAATATGTACTATTTTTTCGAATATGTACAGATGAAATCACTATCGATAATGAGATGTTAGAAAATGTTGACACTCACACATATGGAGATAAAAAACCTGACCATGCTATACGATATCGTGTTAACTGCATTTTTGAAAAGTATTTCTTAAATGAGCGGGTGACAGTTCAGGCTCAAATGTTGAAAGGTATCCTATCATTAAGGAAATTAAAAGAAGCTACGACACTATTGGGTATTCGAAAATCAACCAAAGATAAAAAAATGAAGGAAGATGTGATAAAAAATATGAGTAGTGCTATAAAGTCAATTAAGAGATTTAGAGAGAAAGATGTTTCAATTGTACGTAGAGGAATACAGATGGCAATGGTTTCATCAAGTACTCAAGAGAATCGTTTGGTAACATCTATGGCACGAGCACTGGGAACCTCGCGAAAAAATTTGCACAAACATCGGAAATTTCGGCTACAAATAGATGTAAATGATGAACTCGCTTGTTGGAGAGCTATTTGTAGGCAACCATACAAAGATAGACTTGGAGAAAATGTTAAAAAAATAATATATGAATATTGGAAGAACAATTCGCGTGTTTCGCCAACTACAAGGCATGTGATGCGAAGAAGAATAGCACAAAATCAGTACGAAGAACATGAAAAATATTTCTTGGAAACCACTCAGATAGAGTTATTCAACAAGTTCAAAGAATAGAATCGTCAAATTCATGTTTCACTCAATGCTTTTGTTCAACAAAAACCATGGTATGTAAAACCTATCACCGTATGCGACACTTGTTGTTGTCGTTATCATGTGGAATTTGAGTTATATTATGACACATTCCTTGATTTCGATAGAACATTATGGAAGGATTCACCTCCTCCTTCCACTATCTGTGAATTCATATCTCAAATTCTATGTGAAAGAGAAAGTGATGAACTATTTTACAAAAAGAAATGTGTTGGTGGTAAAAAATGTGATGATTGTGGAAATTTGACTAAATTTCAAAACAAATATCATATTGATATAAATGATCAATCATTTTCCAACATGAAAGTGAAATGGAAGAGATATGAATATATCGGTTCATCGATTCAAGGTGCAAATAGTGTTAAAAGAATCGAATTACGAGAAGACGAAATTTTTCTGATAGAATTTTTGAGAAAGTTTGAGGAAGAAATTTACAAATACACCAAGCATTCCCATAGAGCTCGATGGCAAGACTTGCAATTCAAAAAATCTCGTGAATTTTTTCCACCAGGGACCATTTTGTCAGTGATTGATTTTGCAGAAAACTACACATTTGTTCCACAAAAATAAATTTAGAGTGAATACTATCATTCTGACCAAGTCTCCATGCTCATCCATATTCTATATAGACATGCTGAACAAAATGTCGATCATATAGAAAGCACGAGTGAAAATTGACATATCATTAAAGAATATCACTTTTATATCAGTGACGATCGTACACATGATACATGTTTTGTACAACATTGTTTTGGAAAAAATTATGATTCATTGAAAAATCGTGGAATAACATTCAATGAACATTGGATATGGTCAGACGGATGCGCAGGTCAATTCAAATCTGCACGATCATTTTTTTGGTTGTGTCGTCTTCATAAGAAAACCTCCATTAAACATTGTTGGAATTTCTTTTAGACTGGCCATGGAAAAGGAGAACATGACGGTGCAGGAGCATGCATAAAACGAGTACTTCGAAGATATCAAATGAACCACTTTGCACGCCGACTTGTGAACGCTGAAGAAGTTGTTCAATGGTGCAAAACTGCTCTAAGCCATGAGACTAACCCATCAAGAGAAGTGCGAAGGTACATTCAATTTAATTTATATTGGAAATCTAATTTTAAACATTGTACATTTATCATGCAATGATTATCTTCAATTGTATTTTGATATCATATTTACAAATTCTTCTTCTAATTTTCCATATAAAGGTTTTTCTGGCATATTGGAATCGAAGACGTAGATAGATCAATTGGAAGTGACGTTGAAACAATAAAAGGGACTCAAAAATTGCATTCAATTCAAACAAAGTCATCCAGAAATGTGTTTGCATTGGATAAAAGAAAATATTCTTGTTTTTGTGATGTTTTCATAGACAACACAAAATCCAATGACGTTTGTGAAAACAAAATGTATGTGAACGATTGGAAACATACAGAGCTAAATACAAAGGGAAAAATGTCTGTTGCAATGTTTGAAGAAATGCAATCAGAGGAAACTACAATATCATCCGATGGTGATCGAGTTTCTGATCTTGTTAGAGAATGTAACATTTAAATTACTTTCTAATGATTTAAAGATCTAGAAATAAATTTAAATATGCATAATTTTGTTAAATTTATTTTATTGTGCAGGAGATGTTTTTGTTGTAATTGCACCTATTGACAACGATGAAAATGTGAAGTATTATTTGATGCGTTGCACTAAATGAAAAATTAAATTATTACAAAACTATAATGATCATGGATTTCAATATGACAGAGGGTCTATTATACTGAAAGGTTATTTTTTTAGACAAACTCATAAAAGTGGAGACGTTGTTTACTTTGAATACTATGAACCTGATTCCATAAGTTGTCAATATAGTCACTTGGTGTGTGCAGCACGCATAAAGTTGATAGAAGTTCAATCAAAGAAAAAATCAAAAATTAAGAGATGGAAAATGTCAAAATCCAATCATGAACGGATTATTGAAGATGGAATTCCATTAGAATTTTTTTGAGTGAATTGTCCAACAATTTATTCTCTTTGGATTAAATATGTTTTAGAACTTCCAGTGCTCAACTAAAAATTGAGCTGCTTATGTTATTTGTGCAAGTGTTTTCACATGTACAAATTGTTTTGGTACAAGCACGTGCTCTAGTATCAACTGAAAGTAGCTTTTCTATACATGTGCATTGATGAAAAATGTTATATGTATTGGATATATATATATATATATATATGTTCTAGAATGAAATTAATTGTTCTAGTTTTACTATGTGCATTGATGAAAAATTATTTATGTACTCAATATATATGTTCTAGAATGCAATTAACTGGAACTAGTTTTTCTATGTGCATTGATGAAAAACTAGTTGGATTTTCTGGTAAAAAGTATGGACACAATGTAAATAAATCATCTGCAGTATAGTTTTGTATGAAAATTCCTTTCAGACAAGAGACTCGGAGCACTTCTCCGACTTTTGGTGGGATTTGACCGACATCTCTATTCCTGATTGAAAATCTAGTACAAAATTTGTTTGTCCAATGGTCGGATATGTTCAATGTGCATTGAAGAAAAATGTTACTTGTATTGGATAGATATGTTCTAGAATGAAATTAATTGTTCCAAGTAGTTTTTCTATGTGCATTGATGAAAAACTAGTTGGATTTTCTGGTAAAAAGTTTCCACAATGTAAATAAATCGACAAGGCTACCTATTTGAGTGCATTAATGACATTGACCCAAATTCAACAAACATATATAAGTACTAGACTTATATTTCCAATAAAAATTAAAGGGATAATTTGTACATATATCTACTTCTTTAAACTCTTTTTTCAATTAGAGCTCAATTGATACATGGTTAGTTGCATTGAAAAGCTATGTTCTTCCTATTGGAAATTTTTTCATTCAAACAACACTACATGTAGAGATCAAAATCAATCTTAAAATTCCAATTGTACTTCAACCATCCATAAGGGATTTGTGCAACATTACTTGACATGTCATGCCAATTATAGTGAATAGCTATCCAATAGAAACATTTAACATTATATACCACATGTGCCAAATGTAGATTGAAACCATCCAAAACTTTAAAATTTTAAAAACTTTTGATAATATATCATGCAACATTAAAAAATTAAACATCACATGCGAAATGTAGATTGAAACCATTCAAAACTTGAGTTTAAAAAACTTTTTGATTATATATATCGTTACTTCACATGCCATGCCAATTATAGTTCAACTAGATCCAATAGAAACATTTAACATTATATACCACATGTGCCAAATGTAGATTGAAACCATCCAAACTTTAAGTTTTAAAAACCTTTTGATTATATATTGTGCAACATTAAAACATTAAACATTTAAAGTTCATTAAATATCACATGCAAAATGTAGATTGAAACCATCCAAAACTTGAGTTTTAAAAACTTCACATTCCATGCCAATTATAATTCAACTATCCAATAAAAAAATTTAACATTAAATATCACATGCCAAATGTAGATTGAAACCATCCAAAACTTTAACTTTTAATTTAACAAAAAAATATAGATCACAACATTACTTCACATGCCAAATGTACTCCAAGCATCCAAAACTTAAATTTTAAAAACAAAACAAATTATAACACGTCATTACATAACATGCCAAATGTAGTTCAAATGACAACATTAATTTATAGATGACAACATTACTTCACATTCACATGCCAAAAGTACTAAAACCATCCAAAAATTAAATAAAACAAATTATATTAACAATGTAATAAAATATGTCCAAAAATTGTAGATCTCACAAGTATCAAACTGTATCAAGTTTAACAAATTTTAAGACCATCTAAATCTTGAAATAAAATCTACAAATCATGTCCATCAAATAGAGACGGATCTAGCGTCTTTCCTATCAGGGTCTCAATCTGCGCCCTATCATGTGAAGCATCATGGGAAACCTACATACACAATGCACATGTACTTGAACATTAAAATTTGATGTTTTAAAAATGAGTGAGAATATAAATATCTAGAACTTCATGTAAAAAACAAAATATAACAAAAAAATCATGCAATACCTCATGAGGTTCCCTCTCCATTTTATGAACAAGTTCCGCCCCCATAGGAACATCTGTAGTAGTAAACTGTACAATATACATGTACAGTTATATATATATATATATATATATATATATATATATATATATTAAAAACTTTCAAATGAAAATGCACATGTACATATATAAAATTATTTTCAATAATATTAAAAAAAGGAACTAAAGACAACTTGTTCAAATGTTGTGGATGTTCCTATCTCCATCGCTAGAGTCCGCAGATTAAAGAAATCTTCTATAGGAACCTAAATTCAAAAAATTTTAAATAACTCAAAATATAGATCTCTCTCTCTCTCTCTCTCTCTCTCTCTCTCTATATATATATATATATATATATATATATATATCTCAATTTTTAATGGAACTTTTTGAGGTAGAATATATATATATATAACTTTTAAACATAAATTTTAAACTTGTGAAAAATTGTCCATACTTGTGGCTCATCTCCCAAGGAAGTAGAAGGTACATCTCCCAAGGAAGAAGAAGGTACCACCATCCCAAAAACATCAGACGGAATCGGTACCTGTTAAAACATTTTATCAAATTATATATATACATACATGTACATGTGTGGCAACAATTATTTATTTTAAAGTCACTTAAAAAACACTAACATTTGCCAACATATCTTGATGGTCAAACCAATCTACATTGTTTGAACCAGAGGTCCCGAACGTGATATTAACATTTTTGTCACTCATCATGTGTGAGAACTGCAAATGGTGTTTTAACATATAATCATACATTTTTGTTAGATTAATGTACACATACAAATAAATGTATACATGTATATATACATGTATTTATTAAAAATTGTACACATGTATATATAAAAATAATTTCAAACCCTAAGGTCACTAACACATACCGTTCTGGTGCCCTCTTCCTCATGAAAAATTAGGTCTTGCAAACCATTGCGACAATTTTTTGCATATGTTCGGAGATCTTCAACATTCATGTTGTCAATCTCCTCATCTGTACAATAAAAAAAATTGGCACGTGCATTTTCACGTGCTCTTTGTCGATTTAAACAAAGATTGACTCCACCCAATCCACTATGAACATTGTCGATCATAACATCCCTTGCTTCTCGACTTATTTGAGAAGTCGCATCCATCTCTGATCGCAGAGTTTCGACTCGAAATGGTCGACTCACCAATGGCAGCTCAGGGCGAGGCAAATCCACATCTCGCTTAGCTCCCTTACGGTCATATAATCGATGTTTCCCCGGGCCAAAAAATTCTGACGGAAGGTCATTGTAATTGGGTTTCATACCCAAAAAAATTCTGCATAAAAAATTTGTGCAAAATAAAATCGTTCCATGGAAACCTTCCATAGGCCGCAAGGTGCCTATCATACAAATAACGAGCTATGTTTGGGTGCTTGAAATACTGCACCTTCAACATTTTTCTTTTTGGCCCTTCCTTGTAATTAAACATTGACTTGGCCACTTATTTTATAACTTTTTGTTTTACGTCCTCCCATTTATCTGGACCCATTACTGTTTCTTTTCTCTTTCTCATCATTTCTACAAATGTATCAGTCGTTGGCCCAAGATTTCTGTACACATTTACAATTTCGCCCAATGAATGTGTAACTATTTCAAGGCTTTGTCGACTCTCAGCAGGTAGAGACAAAGCCACGAGATCTCTTTGCAATTTTGCATGAAGTCTTTCACACCTTTGTAAGGTGCATTGTGCCATGTTGGTTTCCCATGGTATATCAGTAATCTCGGCCGGATAAGTTGTGCTGGGTTGACAACCTTCTTCTTGAATGTAGCGGGCTGCCCTGCGTCTATTTTGACCACTAGTTCGAACATTTTCGGCCTCTGCATCAATATATATATAATTTTGTATATTAGAAAAAACACGTGTAAAAAAAGTTGTACAAATTTAATGAAAAAATATTGAAATTGATGGCAACCTTGACGTTGTTGGTTAGCATCTTCTCCAACATGACCCTGCTGAGAACCAGACCCAGAATGACCCTGCTGAGAACCAGACCCAAAATGACCCTGCTGAGAACCAGCAGCCATTGATTGGCCTTCGGGGGAATAAATATCACCCCCTTCACACAACCTGCTACCACTCATTGATGGCCCTCTAGGTCGATTTGAACCACCACCAACCTCTCAAGATGAGGGAGAAGCTTCATAAACAAATACGAATTTATAGTCAATTGAAAAATACATTCATGTGTACATATAAATACATATACATATATTCATTGATTAAATTGCATGAACCATACCACGACTGGTTGAACCATGGGCACGCTCCATGGATGGAGTAGAAACCCTTCTCCTCTTACCTCCTAAAAATTAAAAAATGAAACTTATTAACAACTAATTTAACTCACAAAGTTAATAAAAAAATCAATTCCATATGTACACACATGTATGGAGATTTAAGATTATATTTAAATACCGTGAACATCCCCCGATCCCTGAACCTCCATATGGGATTCGGCTGATCTTCGTCGTTCATCCTCCATGATATATATATCTATTGGTCGACATTTACACAAAATAGATAAATCAGAAAATCAATTTGTAATTTAGTGTACACAAATTATGTAGAACACAACTTTCAAAGCAATAATTGATGTGTGAAACTCAATTTAATCGAAAAATAAATTATAAAAATGATAAGTTCACCAGATTGCGCTTTACATGGTGGGAGCATACTTGGTATCAAATTTACCACTTATACACTTTAGTTTGTGGGAGAAATGACACATGTACATAGTTTACCTTAAATTTGAATTGTGTTTTATGGATATTAAAATGAAGAACTTCTATTTAGATCCATTCCAGAGATTGACTATAGGGGCATTTACTAGATATGTGACCTTTCATAAAAGATGAGATCCAGAGGCTACCTGGCCCTTTACAGACTCTGCCTATAGAACTTGTAGAAGTAAACACTAGAGGCATTAACAATATCAAAGAACGTTTTCATGCTCAGACATGGGAATGTGTTTCTTTCCCTATGCAAAAAAATAGTTCAAGGTATTTATCTTCATAGACATGTCATCAAGCAGGTCAATGTGATCATCCCCAACTTACTTTTCATGAAATTAGGCTTGTAATCCTCTACAACCTGGTGGATGGATTTGAATGGGAACTAGGTAAAGGCCTTTACAAAATACATGCTAGTGAATAACACTTACTAGGTTATGCCAACAAATAAAGTGGGAGAAATGTTTTCTCCTCGAGGTTATCCAATTGGGTGTGTAATACCAACTTCACCCATTTCCTAACAGGTTTCTCTCTTAGGTTAAAAAGTGTCTTCACCTTATTAGTTATATATTTTTCAATTTCCCGTGGATTCCTTGAATTTTTTCTCCTACCATCTCCCTCTCTCACTCCCCAAATTATTGTCATCAAACATGCCCCATTGAGGATCTGGAGCAATGTTTGCACCATACTTAGAACTGTCATTGCTGATAATTGAAATTGGAGAGTCATGTACATACTAGGTTGCTTGCTTAAGTGGCTCTTACTTGGACAATATCCTGAGATGAGTTTGACATAATGGTCATATGAGGCTGGAAGCTACTTGGTGTAATTTTCCTTATATCTTGAAAAAAACAGAGCAAAAATGTCATTTTTGATCATTTTTTATTAAAGCTTCTGCATACAGCAGATGTTATCACAATTGCAACACAATCATGTTCCATGAGCATGAATTATGAATGTTGCAAGCCAAATTGCAAGGAAATTTTCATTCATTTTATGCAAAATAAGGCTATGACATTAAGATCCATGCTAGACCTTGATGAGAGGATATGATACCTTGAAGAGGCTACATATTTTGGTGATGTCACTAATTGTTTCTCTATTATTGTGTTTGTTAAACTTTTTTATCCCAAAGGAGGGTGTTATCCAATGTGAATTTGAAACCCCCCTCACATTTTTCAATGAAGTTTCTATCTAAATGTTAGGGAGCTACACAAATTATAGAAATTCAATATGATGTGCCAAAAACTTTACAGAAATCCCAAAAACAGAAACCACCTATTAAACATGTCAATTAAATCTACATGGAACCAGCAAGCAATATGGTAAAATATAGAATTAGAATATACAATTAATATTTCAATATTTTAATTCCTATCGAAACAAATGAAAAGTTGTATATAGATGGTTTCAAATATTATAAGAAGGTTTTTGATATGGTTGAGAGAATGTGGAAAATAGAATCCATAAACAAATTATTTTTCAAAACGTATTACTTTCAAAGTATCAACAAGGAATGTACAAGGGTGTTCAATGAATTAACGCTATTTATTTAAATTCCATGATGTATATCTTACTCAAATTTTTAACAAATTATTAAATAATGATCTAGATTGGATAATTATATTATTTGTCATATATTTTGATGCTTATAGAGTGAAAAAAATGAAAGAATCAACTTGTAGGGTCATTTTAATGGTGGGTGGAGAATTGGGATCTAAAACCTTTTGGAGTCATTTTGAGGTATTAAATGACATTTCTGGGGGTCAAACGATTATCCCTTGTGCCGAAATCTTGACCATTATTCTACACTTAAAGACATATCCAATGGTGCAGGAAAAACATCAAATGAATTTCATTCAAAATTTATGCCTTTAGTAAGTTAACCTATCATGTTGACCACCATGGTACGAGAGAATGACATTTTAGTCCCATTACTCATGCATAGCAAGCTAGCTAAATGTGGAATTTTAACAAGACTCTAAAAGGTCTAAAATCACAAACCTCGTTAATGGTTGACAGAGTCAAATCTTACACCTAGTTGGCTATCACGCTATGTTAAATACTTGGCCACTAGGAGGAATAAGAGTTTCATTTTGTGTTATTGTATTTTGTTCCATAGTTGAAAATACAACTAGGAGTGTGAAGTTAGAGAGAAAAATGTATGAAGTTAAGTTTTTATAGCAACCTTACACGCTAAAAGTCTTAGCTAACTCTAGAGAGATTACCTCTTTCTTTGTACTCGCATATTTTCCATACCAAATAAGAGAGAGTAGAGCATGTTTACATTTTAGTGTTGTTTTTCTCCCATAAGGATTTCCTAGGGAAAAAGGAGTCTAGAGCATCATTACTTTTTAGGGTTGCTTGTCTCCCATAAGGATTTCCTAGGAAAATAATTGTGTTGATTGTCTAGAGATATATATGTGTGTGTTTCATTATGTTATCTATTTCTTACGTTGTGTTTCATTATGTTTTATATTTCTTACATTTATGCCCTCCTATTTTTCTTTCCAGTCAAGTTTTATAAAGTAACATGAGAATCAACATGAGACTTGGAACAATCATTTTGATTATCTATATGGAAGGCAAGAAGGATTATATCCCCTTAAGCTTAAGCTTATGTAGTTTGTCAATTTTTATCATATATTTTTTGGTAAGGGTAAATGTTTTTTATCTATCTAGTACAAGTCATGAGTTCCCCAATTTTACCTTATGTAAAGCATGATTCTAGGATTACTACAATTTGTACTAGATTTTTTATTGTGATGATGCCCTGTCTCAATCACTTAGCCATCTCTCGATGGGTAGTTAAATCTTTATAACAATACTTAAGTAATATTTATCTATTTGTATTATGTGAAATTTAAAAAATGGTATACTATTTTTCATAAAATTGCCGGCGGAAACGTGAAGCTGGGTTACACTTTTGTGAGAATCAGGGGCCGAAATTTTTTTTCAACAATAGTTCGGCCGAACTTTGTAATAGTTTGGCCGAAATTTTTTTTAAAGTTCAGCCGAACTCGTGATTCCGTTTAGACTGACAGCACACTGACGGCGCGGGCAAAATAATTCTTGCCGGGAATTGGAAAACCGGCATCAAAATTTCGGCCGAACTTTTTTAAAAAATATAGTTCGGCCGAACTATTGTTTATAAATTTCTCACCCGCGAAGTTTGATGGTTTACAGTTTTCATTGTACGCATGTTTTTTTTTCGCTCTGGCTGCGTTGTTGCTGCTCCCGGCCGCCGTGGTGCTCCTGCCGTCCCCGCTCGTCGAGTTACTTTGCAACCAGTAGAACTTGGGTATGTCACCAAAATTCTCACCTCTTTCGAAAAATGATGTGTGTGTGGGGCTACCTGAATGATGCCAGTGATTTTCTGTATAGACTATATATAGTAGTAAACAACTTTTTTTCATTTCTGGAAAAAAAATGTTAAAATATTAAAAAAAAATATTTGTTAAAATTATGACGTTTATCTCTGCATACGAGATTATCCAAAATAAAAACCCGTAGAAATTAACAACCCTCATATTGTAACAGTTAACAACCCTGCTACTGCAATACCAACTATTCAATAGTTCTTTTGTTTTTTCTTGGAAATGTTGAATGTTAAGAACCTCGTGTTTTCTTGAAAATGCTGAATGTTAAGAACCTCGTTCCCAGGTTATTCATAATCTAGAAAGGGTTTTCCAAAATCTAGAAATGGTTCAACATTAGACTGTACAACAATTTTACAAGATTGGCAGATTGCTTTGGGCAATAGGCATCCAGAAATTGTCCAATATTACAGTGTATAATTTTAAAAGACTGATAGATTGCTTTGGACAATAGGACTAATTAGCACATTGTTTAAGGTTACAGTGTAGAATTTTACAAGACTGGAAGATTGCTTTGGACAATAGGAATAATTAGCACATTGTTTAAGGTTTTCCAATCTTACTCGAAGAAGACTTTAAATGAATTACACTAAATAAACACAAATGGGAAATGCATTAGAAGTTTCAAAAATTACATAATTTTATAGTTTTATGGGTACATGATATTTGGATGCATGTATGGGCTATAATCCTACTTAGGTTTATGGGTACATGATGTTTGGATGCATGTATTGGCTATAATCCCACATAGCTACTACCATTTCAATTGAATGCATGCCATTTCAATGTCATGTATGGGCTATAATCCCACATAGCTACTGCTATTTCAATTAAATCAATGCAGTGACATATTGGTCTAGAACATTGAAATCTTACTATTCTTTAAATAAATAAATAAAAAAAAATTCCATGTTTTGTACTTCCAACAGTAAAAGCAGAAAAAGAAATCTTTCATTCTTTACCAAAAAAAGAAGAAAAGAAATCTTACATTCTTTACCAAAAAAAGTAGTTATACTTAAAAATAGTAACTAGAAAACTTTAAAATGGTAAGTAGAAGAAAATAGATATGCATCTGAAAAATATGAATATATATATAGTTTTCCACTACAAAGGTCTCATAATCTATAAACTAATAATCTAGAAACTAGAAGAACATGTTAGTTTAGCTAGACATAGAAGAAAAGATTAAGGATACAATGATTGTGATTGATCTAGATTACCTTACAGAAAATATATAAATAAAACACATCGATTTGAGTGCTACAACCTGATCTGATCTAATGCTGATATATAAATGAGAAAAATTATGATCTAATGTTGATATATAAATGAGAAAAATTATGATCTAATGCTAATATATAAATAAGAAAAATTATGATACATTGAAAATTTAAGTAGCTGATATATAAATGAGAAAAATTATGATCTAATGTAATATATAAAGAAGAAAAATTATGATACATTGAAAATTTAAGTAGCTCACATAACTTGTTGAATACAAGTGGCGAATACGAATGACACGTTCAAGATTTGAGTAAGACTTAAGTTACATATCCCGTGAAATCTCCCAACAAAACAAAACAAATAATAGGCACTTGTTGAAACTCGCAAGTCAATTAAAATAAAACAAATAACAAGCAAATAATAGGGGCTTGTTGAAACTCCCAAGGCAAATAAAATAAAACAAATAATAAGTGCTTGTTGAATGTCCCACTGGGATGGTGATGATTATATTACACCAATAATACAATTTAGACAACGGAGTATAAACGAAGTATCATAGTATAAAAAAAATATGTATATTCATATTCAAGGTTGAAACATATTTAGAAGGATAAAAGATGTATCAGATGTCAAAGTTATTTTTGCAATTTTTCATGGGGTCCTAGAGTGAAATCCAAATTTCCATTTCGGAATGGCTATGGCCAGCACATTGCCCTAATAAAATTCACCCATATCGAACTCCCATACACCGCTGTAAATACTAACACTTGTACCCGTAAGCCCCTCCTTTGAAGCCTGTGAAGTGGGCATGGCATTTACAGAAGCCATCCCTTAAAGTTGGTTGAAAAAGAGGAACATTGTTACAAACATAGTAGCCATGACAGGAGCATGTTGCCTTACCTCATGCAGTAACATCTACAATATTATGCATTGGATCATCCACTGCACATACTGTGTTTGCTCTGCCTTCTTGTGGAGGCATACACACATTATTAACCAATAAGTTTCTTTCCCCTCGCAAGTTTATGGGTATTGTAATGGGATGGTATTTTTTTTCATATAGAAAACTAGTGAGAATAAATACATTCATTGCCATGGAAATATATCAAGTATTTTCTATTCATATTCATACTACCTAGCTTTGGCATTTCCCAACAGAAAGTACTTTTTTTAACTGATTCTGCCGCTCGTTGAGTGAGGTGTTTCTGACCTGTGAATGTCTCCCTTCAAAATTTCGACTGATACCAATGAGTGATGTGAGGGGTACCGTAAGGATTGATGTCCCCATACCAAGGGTGATTCAGAAGCTGTAGTAGAAGGTACAAGTAGCCCCATTTCCGGGAGCACTAACATCAATTACCCCTCACTTTCGTATCTGTGTGCATTTAATCTGTTTGCTGTTATAGATTAGGCTTCCATGTCACCGACTACATTTCTTTTCATTTAATGGTGCTCCCAGCCCTTCTAAACCAGGGAGGGGGGGCAAACATAAGACCACGGTGAACAATGGAACATGGAAAAAATGTACCACGATAGATGGAAAACATGCAATACTGGTTGTGTGACACTTTTTAACATTAACATGAAATTTGGGCCTAAAGTTTATTTGCTTTAATATGAATTAATATGGAAGACAACAAAATTTGGTTAAAAATATATAATTTAACAAGACGATATGCAGAGCAGCAAGTCCCTGCCATGGCTGAATAGTAGTATATTTATTCGTTTTCATGATCCTTCAACCCTGGGTCCAATAACTAGGAATGTTGATTTTGACATGAGTATCCATATAATCTTTCTCTTGAACCAAGTGATTGAGACAGGGCATCATCACAATAAAAAACCAAGTACAAATTGTAGTAATCCTAGAATCATGCTTTACATGAGGTAAAATTGGGGAACTCATGACTTGTACTATAGATAAAAAAAACATTTACCCTTACCAAAAAATATATGATAAAAATTGACAAACTACATAAGCTTAAGCTTAAAGGGATATAATCCTTCTTGCCTTCCATATAGATAATGAAAATGATTGTTCCAAGTCTCATGTTGCTTCTCATGTTATTTTATAAACCTTGATTGGAAAGAAAAATAGGAGGGCAGAAATGTAAGAAATATAAAACATAATGAAACACAACGTAATAAATAGAGAACATAATGAAACACACACATACATATCTCTAGACAATCAACACAATTATTTTCCTAGGAAATCCTTATGGGAGACAAGCAACCCTAAAAATTAATGATGCTCTAGACTCTTTTTTCCCTAGGAAATACTTATGGGAGAAAAACAACACTAAAATGTAAACATGCTCTACTCTCTCTTTTCTGGTATGGAAAATATGTGAGTACAAAGAAAGAGGTAATCTCTCTAAAGTTAGCTAAGACTTTTAGCGTGTAAGGTTGCTATAAAAACTTAACTTCATACATTTTTCTCTCTAACTTCACACTCCTAGTTGTATTTTCAACTATGGAACAAAATACAACAACACAAAATGGAACTCTTATTCCTCCTAGTGGCCAAGTATTTAACCTAGCGTGATAGCCAACTAGGTGTAAGATTTGACTCTGTCAACCATTAACGAGGTTTGTGATTTTAGAGATTTTAGAGTATTGTTAAAATTCCACATGTAGCTAGCTTGCAATACATGAGTAATGGGGCTAAAATGTCATTATCTCGTACCATGGTGGTCAACATGATAGGTCAACTTACTAAAGGCATAAATTTTGAATGAACTTCGCTTGATGTTTTTCTTGCACCATTGGATATGTCTTTAAGTGTAGAATAATGGTCAAGATTTCATGCCACTAAGCCAAGAATTTTAAATTCAACTGACTTTTAATATTTAACTAACTAAATCCTGCAAGAAAAGAATAAAACAATTTATGTTAGGATTGTGGATTCAGGGATTGAAACAACACACCATGATATTTCAAATTTAAAAATAATGGTTCGAGTCCTAGGTAGCTCAGAATCCTATTTGTTTTCAAAATAAGGATGCACTCCCATTTGATTCTCACGATTAGGTTGTAATCATGAGGCTCTCGCTCAAGAGTGGACCTTCCCAAAATCTTGTGACGTCTTGTCACAAACAAAACCATCAAACTGAAAACACATCATGCAAGAAACATAGCTCACTGATATATCATTTTTCTCCTTAAAAGAAAAACAAATTCACATCATGTGAATATCTCCATTTACTCTTACATATTGGTGTACAAAACCATCAACCAAACACAAGTCGACAAAACATGCCTCTTCAAACAACTGACTCTCAAGTCAAATAATAGAGCTCATGTACAAATTTCCATATTTGTTTCATTTAAGTGTGTCAACATAACTCTACTTTCAACATCTTGCTTCATGCAACATGCACCATACTTTGATTAAATGCAAAGAAATTCATGAAACATCAAAATACATGCAAGGCCTTAATTGGATAAGAAATCTAACCATCTGTTAGCAAACCATTTCAATGGCGCTTCTTTTAGTTGCACTTCATCATGTGAATCATCTTGACCCTCATCGATTATGGAATCCTCTTTTCCATTCTTGTCGTTATCTCTTTCCACCTTCTTCAAATTTTGTGGATGACTTGTTGGATACAAAGTCCAACACTTGTCCACAAGGTGACCTTTCTTATGGCAATGAGTAATAAACAATTGCATGTTATTTTCAACATCATTTTCCTTGTCCAATGGGCCTGACTTTTTGCCTCATTTATTTAGAAAGTTTCAATGTGCATGGATATCTTCTTCCAACATTTATAAACATTATGATTATTCAAACCACAAAAGGAACATGTGCAAGTTCTTTTATATATCTTATGTGAAATGTAAGAAATGTAAGAAATATAAAACATAATGAAACACAATGTAAGAAATAGAGAACATAATGAAACACACACATAAATATCTCTAGACAATCAACACAATTATTTTCCTAGGAAATCCTTATATGGGAGACAAGCAACCCTAAAAAGTAATGATGCTCTAGACTCCTATTTCCCTAGGAAATCCTTATGGGAAAAAAACAACACTAAAATGTAAACATGCTCTACTCTCTCTTTTCTGGTATGGAAAATATGTGAGTACAAAGAAAGAGGTAATCTCTCTAGAGTTAGCTAAGACTTTAGCGTGTAAGGTTGCTATAAAAACTTAACTTCATACATTTTTCTCTCTAACTTCACACTCCTAGTTGTATTTTCAACTATGGAACAAAATACAATAACACAAAATGGAACTCTTATTCCTCCTAGTGGCCAAGTATTTAACCTAGTGTGATAGCCAACTAGCTGTAAGATTTGACTCTGTCAACCATTAACGAGGTTTGTGATTTTAGACCTTTTAGAGTCTTGTTAATTCCACATGTAGATAGCTTGCCATGCATGAGTAATGGGGCTAAGATGTCATTCTCTCGTACCATGGTGGTCAACATGATAGGTCAACTTACTAAAGGCATAAATTTTGAATGAACTTCGTTTGATGTTTTTCTTGCACCATTGGATATGTCTTTAAGTGTAGAATAATGGTCACGATTTCGGCACAAGGGATAATCGTTTGACCCCCAGAAATGTCATTTAATGCCTCAAAATGACTCCAAAAGGTTTTAGACCCCAATTCTCCACCCACCATTAAAATGACCCTACAAGTTGATTCTTAAAGTTTTTTCACTCTATAAGCATCAAAATATATGACAAATAATATAATTATCCAATCTAGATCATTATTTAATAATTTGTTAAAATTATGAGTAAGATATACATCATGGAATTTAAATAAATAGCGTTAATTCATTGAACACCCTTGTACATGTTCCTTGTTGATACTTTGAAAGTAATACTTTTGAAAAATAATTTGTTTATGGATTCTATTTTCCACATTATCTCAACCATATCAAAAACCTTCTTATAATATTTGAAATTGAAGGTCTTTCCCATACCAAAGTATGTTCTTTTAAAACATGTTTTCTTGGTGATATGGGTGATTTATAAATGATTGGGAGAGCGAAATTCCTTGAATTTAATATGTACAATATGTTTGGTTCATGCCACTAAGCCAAGAATTTTAAATTCAACTGACTTTTAATATAACCAACTAAATCCTGCAAAAAAAGAATAAAACAATTTATGTTAGGATTGTGGATTCAGGGATTGAAACAACACACCATGATATTTCAAATTTAAAAATAATGGTTCGAGTCCTAGATAGCTCAGAATCCTATTTGTTTTCAAAATAAGGATGAACTCCCATTTGATTATCATGATTAGGTGGTAATCATGAGGCTCTCGCTCAAGAGTGGACCTTCCCAAAATCTTGTGACGTCTTGTCACAAACAAAACCATCAAACTGAAAACCCATCATGCAAGAAACATAGCTTGCTGACATATCATTTTTCTCCTTCAAAGAAAAAAAAATTCACATCATGTGAATATCTCCATGTACTCTTACATATTGGTGTACAAAACCATCAACCAAACACAAGTCGAAAAAACATGCCTCTTCAAACAATTGACTCTCAAGTCAAATAATAGAGCTCATGTAAAAATTTCCATATTTGTTGCATTTAAGTGTGCCAACATAACTCTACTTTCAACATCTTGCTTCATGCAACATGCACCATACTTTGAGTAAATGCAAAGAAATTCATGAAACATCAAAATACATGCAAGGCCTTAATTGGATAAGAAATCTAACCGTCTGTTAGCAAACCATTTCAATGGCGCTTCTTTTAGCTGCACTTCATCATGTGAATCATCTTGACCCTTATCGATTATGGAATCCTCTTTTCCATTCTTGTCGTTATCTCTTTCCACCTTCTTCAAATGTTGTGAATGACTTGTTGGATACAAATTCCAACACTTGTCCACAAGGTGACCTTTCTTATGGAAATGAGTAATAAACAATTGCATGTTATTTTCAACATCATTTTCCTTGTCCAATGGGCCTTTGACTTTTTGCCTCATTTATTTAGAAAGTTTCAATGTGCATGGATATATTCTTCCAACATTTATAAACATTATGATTATTCAAACCACAAAAGGAACATGTGCAAGTTCTTTTATATATCTTATGTGAAATGTAAGAAACGTAAGAAATACAAAACATAATGAAACACAACGTAAGAAATAGAGAACATAATGAAACACACACATAAATATCTCTAGACAATCAACACAATTATTTTCCTAGGAAATCCTTATATGGGAGACAAGCAACCCTAAAAAGTAATGATGCTCTAGACTCCTTTTTCCCTAGGAAATCCTTATGGGAGAAAAACAACACTAAAATGTAAACATGCTCTACTCTCTCTTTTCGGGTATGGAAAATATGTGAGTACAAAGAAAGAGGTAATCTCTCTAGAGTTAGCTAAGACTTTTAGCGTGTAAGGTTGCTATAAAAACTTAACTTCATACATTTTTATCTCTAACTTCACACTCCTAGTTGTATTTTCAACTATGAAACAAAATACAATAACAAAAAATGGAACTCTTATTCCTCCTAGTGGCCAAGTATTTAACCTAGCGTGATAGCCAACTAGGTGTAAGATTTGACTATGTCAACCATTAACGACGTTTGTGATTTTAGAAATTTTAGAGTATTGTTAAAATTCCACATGTAGCTAGCTTGACATGCATGAGTAATGGGGATAAAATGTCATTATCTCGTACCATGGTGGTCAATGATAGGTCAACTTACTAAAGGCATAAATTTTGAATGAACTTCGTTTGATGTTTTTCTTGCACCATTGGATATGTCTTTAAGTGTAGAATAATGGTCAAGATTTCGGCACAAGGGATAATCTTTTGACCCCCAGAAATGTCATTTAATGCCTCAAAATGACTCCAAAAGGTTTTAGACCCCAATTCTCCACCCACCATTAAAATGACCCTACAAGTTGATTCTTAAAGTTTCTTCACCCTATAAGCATCAAAATATATGAAAAATAATATAATTATCCAATATAGATCATTATTTAATAATTTGTTAAAATTATGAGTAAGATATACATCATGGAATTTAAATAAATAGCGTTAATTCATTGAACACCCTTGTACATGTTCCTTGTTGATACTTTGAAAGTAATACTTTTTGAAAAATAATTTGTTTATGGATTCTATTTTCCACATTCTCTCAACCATATCAAAAACCTTCTTATAATATTTGAAATCGAAGGTCTTTCCCATACCAAAATATGTTCTTTTAAAACATGTTTTCTTGGTGATATGGGTGATTTATAAATGATTGGGAGAGCGAAATTCCTTGAATTTAATATGTACAATATGTTTGGATCATGCCACTAAGCCAAGAATTTTAAATTCAACTGACTTTTAATATAACCAACTAAATCCTGCAAAAAAAAGAATAAAACAATCTATGTTAGGATTGTGGATTCAAGGATTGAAACAACACACCATGATATTTCAAATTTAAAAATAATGGTTCGAGTCCTAGGTAGCTCAGAATCCTATTTGTTTTCAAAATAAGGATGCACTCCCATTTGATTCTCATGATTAGGTGGTAATCATGAGGCTCTCGCTCAAGAGTGGACCTTCCCAAATTCTTGTGACGTCTTGTCACAAACAAAACCATCAAACTGAAAACACATCATGCAAGAAACATAGCTCGCCGACATATCATTTTTTTCCTTCAAAGAAAAAAAATTCACATCATGTGAATATCTCATGTACTCTTACATATTGGTGTACAAAACCATCAACCAAACACAAATCGACAAAACATGCCTCTTCAAATAACCGACTCTCAAGTCAAATAATAGAGCTCAGGTACAAATTTCCATATTTGTTGCATTTAAGTGTGTCAACGTAACTCTACTTTCAACATCTTGCTTCATGCAACATGCACCATACTTTGAATTTGCAAAGAAATTCATGAAACATCAAAATACATGCAAGGCCTTAATTAGATAAGAAATCTAACCATCTGTTAGCAAAAGTTCTAGCTACCAAAAGTCCATATGCCAATCTACCTCCCAAGAAATACATTTAGTACACCACTGGTTAGTTTTTTGTCTTCCCATATTCTTTATCAACCTCTTCTAGTGATTCTTGAAAGGTGGATGCTTAAATCCTTCCTAAAAATTTGAGCTCTAAAATGAGATTCCAAGCCTAATTTCATAAAAAGTAAGTTGGGGATGATCACATTGACTTGCTTGATGACATGTCTATGAAGATTAACTACCTTGAACTATTTTTTTGCGTAAGGAAAGAGACACATTCCCATGTCTGAGCATGAAAACGTTCTTTGATATTTTTAATGCCTCTAGTGTTTACTCCTACAAGTTCTATAGGCAGAGTTTGTAAAGGGCCAGGTAGCCTCTGGATCTCATCTTTTATGAAAGGTGACATATCTAGTAAATGCCCCTACAGTCAATCTCTGGAATGGATCTAAATAGAAGTTCTTCATTTTAATATCCGTAAAACACAACAATTTTAAGGTAAACTATGTACATGTGTCATTTCTCCCACAAACTAAAGTGTATAAGTAGTAAATTTTATACCAAGTGTGTTCCCACTATGTAAAGTGCAATTTGGTGAACTTATCATTTTTATAATATCTTTTTCGATTAAATTTAGTTTCACACATGATCAATTATTGCTTTGAAAGTTGTGTTCTACATAATTTGTGTACACTAAATTACAAATTGATTTTTTGAAATCTATTTTGTGTAAATTTCGACCAATAGATATATATCATGGAGGATGAACAACCAAGATCAGCTGAATCCCATATGGAGGTTCAGGTATCGGGGAATGTTCACGGTATTTAAATATAATCTTAAATCTCCATACATGTGTGTACATATGGAATTGATTTTTTTATTAACTTTGTGATTTAAATTAGTTGTTAATAAGTTTCATATTTTAATTTTTAGGAGGAAAGAGGAGAAGGGTTTCAATTCCATCCATGGAGTGTGGCCAAGGTTCAACCGGTCAAGGTATGAGTGGTAGCAGGTTGTGGGAAGGGGGTGATATTTATTCCCTCGAAGTCCAATCAACCGCTACTAGTTCTCAATAGGGTCACTGTGGGTCTGGTTCTCAGCAGCGTCATTCTGGGGCTGGTTCTCAGCAGGGTCATGTTGGAGAAGATGTTAACCAACAACATCAAGGTTAGGTGCGCACTGAACAGGAGCCACATAGACATAACACATTGGATCGAAGATCTGAACACGACTACAGGGCTCTCAATAATAAAAAACCGATGAATATAACACCACAGGCGGACCACTGTTTAACGGAAATGACGGCTTCTGAAACGCATAACAGGTTAGATCTGTATTTTGAACGTAATATAAAACCGCATACAGATCCCACATCCGAGTCCAGTGGTTTAATGAAGATCGCAAACTCCGAAATGCAGACATTCCTTAACGCTGACAACACAATGTTGACCACTGTCTTGACGCAAGACCAAACGGACCACGCAGTAGAGATGTTAACGAATGCTGATTTGGATACAAACGATGATAGTCAAAGCATGTTTGACCAGAATGGAACCGAGAACGCAGCAACCGGGTTTTCAAATAATCACACGAGCCTCAGCGCAGACAACACTACTTTAACCACTGTCACGTC